>CAUJRU010000088.1:1200000-1800000 GCA_963277665.1 Viscum album
CATATCAGCAGGTGAAACTACAGTGGGTACTCTTTCAGATTCTAAACTGACCACTGAGTCAGTCATGATCAATTGAACTGAAGAGACCAGAGAAACTTCCATCTTCTTTACCTCTTCCACAAAACTATCCTTAAGCTTTTTCTTTAAAGTATCCAGGTCATGCATTCTGACCACATATTCAGGTAGTAACATAGTTTCAACATCATAAGCAATCTTAGGTCTATTGAGAGATGCTTCATTGTCAGAATCAGGATAGTCTAAACCACAGACTACAAAACCTGGGTCTTCTTCCCAATCATCAATTACAGCAGCCACTGTAACACTTCCAACATTGGTTTGATGCTCCCCCTCAACTGGTGCATCCTCAATTAAGATAACAGCATTCTCAGCATTATCAGCAGGTCTTCCTTTCTCAGGAGAATCTTCCACTATCAATTCTTTCTCTGCAATAGCTGAAGGGTCTTCCAAACTAGGCAAGGGTATGTCAACTTCATTTGCATATGTAGCAGGCATTAAAGATTGTCCAATCACTGGACTCAGGCTCAAACCAGCTGACAAAGATGCTTCAATTTCATGAACACCTTATTCATTCTCTACAGCAGCCACTTCAACATCCTCTAAAGCAGATTCTTCCTTATCTGATTTATGTTGATCTTGATCTTCAGGAGTTGGGCTAGGAGGTAAGTCAGGGTCTCCTCCTTCATCAGTAGAGGACTCTTCCTCTTATGAATCATCATTGTATTCTGGCTCCTCTTCATCAGGTCCCAGACCTAGATCTCTTACATCCTTTGGTCTTGAAGGATGATCCACAGGATTAAATTTGTCATATACCTTCTGGTCATCATTGACCCATTCTCCCCTCCAAGGGTTCCAATTTATCCTCATGTATTTGCACACTGTTGATGTGATACAAAATTTATTCTTCACTACCACTATCTCATCATGAGACTCAGCTACCCCTTTTACCTTAACCATCACAGAAATTAACTTAGCAAAGAATAGGGATTTTGTCTTTGATTTCGGCCTTGTCATGTCTTCCATTTGAATCATCAGCAATCTTCACAGATTAAATTTTACACAATGTCTTAAGAGATGTAGGAGATAGATATCCTGATATCTCAAATTGGAAAAGTATCCTCTCCTCAGTATCAAGACATGTTGAACGAATTTGAACAACAATCTGTTCTCTCCATCCATTTCTACAGCAACTACTTGTCTTTGACTTCCATCACCAGTCAGCTCTTCCAAAGCAGTCTCACAGTCGAAAATATCACTGGTAGGTGGCATGGCTCTTGAGACATATCCATATACCCATTCATTTGGAACTTTTAAGCACTCATCCCATTCAACAGATTAAAATGATATCTCCTTTCTATTCACAAACGAAGTCACTCGGTTTTCATTCTCAGATTTCTCAAAAGTTACAAACTCCTAAAACTGTTTCACTAACTTTGGAAAGTAGGGACCATTGTTGTTCGAAAAACACTCCACCCATTTTTGATCTTCAAGCACTTCGAGTACTAAGGACTTTCTAGGCAGTAGCCATTCTACTCACAGGTCCTTTTCAATCACAATAACTCGATTTTGCAGATGAGGATTTACTGGTCGTCTTCCTGATCTTGTCCTGCTAGCACTTCCACTTGCTTCTGGCACATATTTTTGCTTCTTTGCTTTCGTCTCATCAGAAACATCTCTAACAGAAGGGAGTTTGGTTTTTTCCATCTCGGATTTGAGGGATTTAGGGTTCTCTAAGGATTCGGGAGCTAAGGTTTGAGGGTAAAGATTCGAGGCTAGGTGGATTTAGAAGTAGCTAGCACTTTATTTTTATCATTTAGGAATCATAAAATAAATAAACAAAATGAAATAACGCAAAAACGATTCAGATTCTAGCGGTAGACATAAGTTTAAAACAATGCACTCATCGGTAGGGTTTATCAGTGAGAATTCCTATCAGTGAGGTTACATCGGTGAGAATTCTATATCGGTGAGAATTTCACATCGGTGATAATTTCACATCAATGAGAATTTCACATCGGTGAGGTTAGCTACCGATCAAGGTTAAACATACCTAACTCATGTCTAATGTAACTTAACCTCTCCTAACTCAAAGGTTTGGTGAGAACATCAGCTAATTGATGTTTAGTACCAATAAACTCAAGAATAATATCACCCTTTTAGTAATGATCTCTCAATAAATGGTGCCTTACATCAATGTGTTTGGTCCTAGAGTGAGACACAGGGTTCTTCGAGATATTTATTGCACTAGTGTTGTCACAGTTGATAGAAACATGCTTAAAGTCATATTCATAGTCCAAAAGAGTGTGTTTCATCCACAAAATTTGTGCACAATAACTACCAGCAGCTATGTACTCTACTTCGGCAGTGGACAATGCTACAAAATTCTACTTTTTACTACACCAAGATACTAAGGATTTTCCCAATAGATGACATGTTCTTGATGTGCTTTTTCTATCTAACTTACAACCAGCAAAATCAGCATCTGAATAACTCATTAACTCAAAGGGTTGTCCTTTTGGGTAAAACAAACCTAAGTTTATAGTGTGTTTAAGATACTTAAAAATTCTTTTAACAAAAAGTAAATGAGATTCCTTTGGATTAGCTTGAAATCTTGCACACATACACACACTAAACATAATATCTGGTCGACTAGCATTAAGGTAAAGTAAGCTTCCAATCATACCTCTGTAATTGGTTTGATCCACTGGTTTCCTAGTTTCATCTGCATCCAATTTACAAATAGTACTCATAGGAGTATCACTTTACTTAATACTATCCAAACCAAAATGTTTTAAAAGATCCTTTTTATATTTACTTTGATTCAAAATAATACCATTTTCATTTTGTAAAACTTGAAATCCAAGAAAACATTTGAGTTCTCCCATTAAACTCATTTCAAACTCATTTTGCATACTCATTGAAAAATCATTACATAAAGAGTGTTTAGAAGATCCAAAAATAATATCATTAACATATATTTGAACTATTAAAACATCTTTAGAAATTCTTTTAATAAAAAGAGTTGGATCAGCAATCCCTTTATTAAAACCTTTTGAAATAAGAAAATTACTAAGTCTATCATACCAAGCTCTTGGAGCTTGTTTTAAACCATATAAAGCTTTAGAAAGTTTAAAAACTTGATTTGGAAAATGAGGATTAGTAAATCCAGGTGGTTGTTCAACAAAAACACCTTTGACAATAAAATCATTTAGAAAAACACTTTTAACATCCATTTGATATAACTTGAAATTCAGATGAGAAGCATAGGCAAGTAAGATCCTAATAGATTCTAATCTAGACACTGGTGTAAAGGTTTCCTCATAATCTATACCTTCCTCTTGACTATATCCTTGTGCAACTAGCCTAGATTTGTTTCTAACTATGTTTCCAGATTCATCAACTTTGTTTCTAAAAACCCATTTAGTGCCTATTGTTAAAGTGTCCTTAGGTCTGTCAACTAATTCCCAGACTTTGTTTCTTTCAAATTGATTTAACTCTTACTGCATAGCCATTACCCAAAATTCATCATTGATATTTTTAGGTTTTAGCTGTGAAAGAAAGGCTTGATGTTCAACCTGGTTTCTTAGAGAAGCTCTAGTCTGTGTCCCTCTATCAAGATTACCAACAACAACATCCAAAGGATGATTCTTTAGAATCCTAGTTGATCTAGTAAAGGTAGGACTAGAAATTTCAGGTTCATCTCCAAGTTCAGGTTCAATAGAAGCAGATTCTGGAATATGTCCAGAACTGGATATTTTTACAGTAGGTTCATTAGATTTATCATTAAGGTCCAGAACACTCAAATCTTCTTCAAGATTTTCAAGAGAGGTTTTAAGCTCATGTGGATCAGTTTCATCAAACTTGATGTGAACAGTTTCTTCCACACATTTGGTTCTTTTATTAAAGACTCTATATGCTTTTCTAGTTAAATAATAACCAAAAAAAATTCCTTCATCACTCTTAGAAGCAAACTTGTCCAGATTATCCTTTGTATTAAGAATAAAAACTTTGCAGCCAAAGACTCTAAATTAACTCACTTTGGGTTTTCTATTATTCCATAGTTCATATGGGGTCTTCTTGAGAACTGGTCTAATTAAGACTCTATTGATAATATAGCAAGATGTATTCACAGCTTCATCCCAAAAGTAAATAGGCAGATCATACTCATTAAGCATGGTTCTAGCTATTTCTTGAAGGGTTCTATTCCTTCTTTCTAATACACCATTCCGCTGAGGTGTCCTAGGAGCAGAAAAGTTGTGACTATATCCATTGTGTGAGAAATAAGATTCAAACTCTTGATTTTCAAACTCATGACCATGATCACTTCTCAGGGTTTTAATCTTAAGTCCATTAAGGTTTTCTATAGATTTAGATCATTTAACAAAGTAAGAACAAGCTTCACTTTTGTGAGCTATGAAGTATACCCAGGTATATCTAGAAAAGTCATCTACTAGGATATATACATAGTGCTTACCATTTAAACTAGAAACTCTTGAAGGTCCAAACAAGTCCATGTGAACCAAATCGAGAGGTTGAGAAGTTGAAACTT
Source organism: Viscum album (assembly GCA_963277665.1). NCBI lineage: Eukaryota > Viridiplantae > Streptophyta > Magnoliopsida > Santalales > Viscaceae > Viscum > Viscum album. The sequence goes on from CAUJRU010000088.1 coordinate 1,204,568, forward strand.
CTTTCTTTGATTTAAAAGAAACTTTATGTTGCTTTCCCTTTTGAAAAAGATTACAAACTTTTTCATTTAGGAATTCAAGTTTAGGTAGGTCTCTAACCAAGTTTTTCTTAGTTAGATTTCTAAGTGAATAGATGTTGCAGTGTCCTAATATTCTATGCCACAGCCAAGATTCTCTATGAAAAGCATTTAAACAAGTAACATGTTGTTTAGCTAAAGCATTTAAATCAACAACATAAACATTTTCATTTCTTAAAGTAGAAAATACTAAAACATTCTTAGAATTAAAAACATTACAGGAATCATTTTCAAATTTCACATTAAATCCATTATCACATAATTGATAAATACTTAACAGGTAATATTTAAGTCCATCAACAAATAAAACTTTAGAAATTAAAACTGAATCAGTGTTACCAATCTGGCCTAGGCCGATGATTTTTCCTTTAGAATTATCACCAAAGGTGACTTGGCCTCCATCAACCTTTATTAAGCTTTTGAAGCATGAATAATCTCCAGACACGTGTCTTGAACATTCACTGTCCAAGTACCATACCTTCTTGTGAGAACTCTTCAAACATGTTTCCTACAAAACAGGTTTATATAGGAAATGATTTTGGTACCCAGATCTTCTTGGGTCCATATAGGTTAGAAATCAAAGCCTTAGGTACCCATATTTGTCTTATGGGTCTCATATAATTTACAGAATCAATAGATTTTGAAAGATAAAATTTATTTGATCTATAACCATTTGAATAACTGGTTGAAGTATACGAATTTCCAGAACTAGAATAAGCAGAATTTTGTCCAGACTTAGGAATAAATCGAGTTTTAGTGAACTGTCTTTTTCTAGGTTGGTATCCCAAACCAGTAGTTTATTTAGGTGCAACTTGCTTTCCTAAAATTTGTGTAAGTGTATCTTTTCCATTTGTGAACTTTTCTAAGTCCTTTCTAAGTTGCTCATTAGACATTTTCAATTCAGTATTTTCCTTTAACAGTTGAGTATTCTTTTCTTTTTCTACATCAAAAGAAGATTTAGTAGTGAAAGTGAGAGCATGCTGTTTCTTTAATGACTTATATTTGTCTTTAAGTTCATTACATGTTTCTTCCAGCATATTTCAGTATTCAAAAAAGTCAGCCTTAGACATATTTTCAGAATTAGAACCAGATTCTGCATCATCTCCAAAATAATAGGAATTCAAAATAGGAGTATCTAAAGTTACCTTAGATGTGTTGGTCATGAAACACATGTTGGCATGATTCTTCTCAGAATCAGAAACTTTAGATTCACTTGTGCTGTCCTCCGAAGCACTCCAAGTAGCTTTCATATTTTTCTTGTACTTCTTGTCCTTATAATCATATTTCTTTTTGAATTTCAGTTTTGTACAGTCAGCCTTGATGTTTCCTTTCCTTTTTCACTCATAGCAGACTATATCATCTTCCTTGTCAGGCTTTTTCTAATCCTTTTTCCAATGTACTTTGTTGTCATAATTTCCTTTGTAGTTAAATTTTCTGAAGAATTTCTTCTTCCTATAGAACTTCTTGAATCTCTTGGCTATTTGAGACATTTCAGCATCACTGTCAGAGTCTGAATCTTCACTAGTTGAACCTTTATTTTGTATTTGCATTGTCTTCTTGTCTTTTCTCTTAGAGGCAGTATACTTGAAAGCTACATATTTTCTCTTGGGTTCATCATCTTCCCATTTATTTACCTTGATTTATTCTTCATAAATCATTAATTTAACAATAAGCTCTTTTACAGGAAGTGCTCCAATGTCACATGACTCTCTGATTGAAACAGAAGTGCCCCTCCATTGTTCTGGTAGACATCTCAGTATCCTCATAATTTGTTCCTTAGCTGGAACAGCTTTTCCAAGTGAACTCATTGTATTGACTATCTCATTAAACCTGAGATACATATTAGAAATAGGTTCATCAGTTTTCATTTTAAAATTATCATATTTAATAGTATAAGTATTCAGTCTCATTTCTTTAACATTGGCTGTTCCTTCATGAGAAACACCCAAATATCCCATATTTCATAAGCAGTTTTGCAAGAAGATATTCTATTAAACTCTTCATCTCCTAAAGCACAGTACAAGACATTCATAGATTTACAATTATTATTGTAATCAGTCTTTGTAGGTTCATCCCAAGTTGTTATTTCAGTTTCTGGAATTTTATATTGAGACTCTATAGCAGTACAGATATCAAAACCCATACTTTCCAAATGTATTTTCATCTTAAGTTTCCACTGGGCATAGTTGGTGCCATTAAAGAAAGGTGGCCTGTTAGTAGCAGCACCCTCTAGTCTATTGTCCATAACTAGATTTTAGAAAAGAAATTTTAAAGAGATAAAATTTAGAACTAACAGAAATTTAAGATCTTTAAATATGCAAATAAAATCACAGTTGAAAAATAGAGTATGTCAACAATCCTTTAACAAAAACAAGTCATTTGATACCAAATGTTGGTTGGAGTGGATACTCAAGAGAAGGGTGAATTGAGTTCCAATAAAAATTTCTGTTAAAAATATTTCTCTTAAAATCCCACAATTTAAAAAACAAAGTTAAACTACAATGAATCTATACAGAGTGTAAATGTTCAATCAATTTCTCAAAGATTGATTAGGTCTCAGTTGACTTAATCTGAAGATTAAATTAACTTTTGGAACTAACTTACTGGTTTACAATAAGTATAAACACTTGCTAATTTAACTATCAAAGTAGCTTTAAAATAGTTTTGTATTTCAAAGTAATAGCAGCGGATTATGAAATAAATATATATAGTATGATTATGACTTAAACTAAAAAGCACAACAGATAAACAAGAGGTTCAGTCTCAAGCCGAGACTTATTCCTCTCAACAATTTATATAAATTGATCCACACCCTGGACCGGGGGTAAACAACAGTACACTACTATCCAGGTCCAAAGACCTCTACCACAGTTCTACGTGAGAAACAAAAACAATAGCACATAGGCTGTCCAGGTCTTACTCGACCTCTACCACTATCCACAGTGGGAAACAAAGGGTTATGAAGTTTGAGTGAGGATTTAATAATCCTCCAGTTTAGATTAGGAGACAGTGTGTGTGTAAAATAAACAGGGTACACACACTGCTCAAAATGTAAAGATAGAATCACTAAAGAAAGTGAGAAAGAGTTTAGAAAATCTTTAGTGATTGGCAGTGTAGCTATGGACTCATTTGGTTGGTCAGAAAAACATCTGAGTCCTTCTCTGGTTTTTGCTCAGAAAACAGAGTGGCGTTTTCTTCTTTGATTCTTGGTCCAGCTTGTCAGCTTGAGTGCATGAAGTGTTCTTGGTAGTTCTTCACTCAAGATGTGGCTTGTGTTCTACTTGAAAATGAGTAGCTTCATTTCTGTCCAGTGTTCTTGGAGTATGGATTTAGCCTTTCACAAATACGCCACGTTTGAATGATGTTCAACCCTTTATTTTTCACCCGTGTGCCTTCTTAGTTCCTAGATGCTTGTCGTATGCACACCCAGTGTTCTCTACTTTCTCTTCCTTTTTAGCTAGGTCTTTATCTTCCCTTTTATAGATTTCAGCTCCAGAAAATTGGAATGATTACCTTTTTCATGGGTACTAGGTACGGTTCCCTAACATGGAAATAGAGATCATTAAAGAACATTAACTACATTAAAAACATCCCATGTAACCGTTAGCTTAATAAATAAATAGTATTGAGAGTATAGAGTTTGACTGGTTGGTCAATAATTAGTAGCTCGTGTTGGTAAATGTGTACGGTGGTATTTTGTGTAGCAGAACCTTCCATCGGTAGCTCTTTGAACTTGCATCGGTAGCTCGTTGGTATCGGTAGCTCTAGGTATCAGTAACTCCTATCGGTAGAATTACTCTATCGGTACCTCGGTAGACTGGTTCTATCAATAGATCTATACTTGTATTAGTAGACTGTGTCAGTTGGTTCATATCAGTCTCCAGTCTGTATCAGTAGGCCGGTCGGTAGCTTGTATCAGTAGCTCTTAGTATTCTGTATCAGTAAACTGAATCTATCAGTAGACTTGCTTACCGGTGGACTTATGCATATCGGTAGACCTGTTCTACCGGTATCTCGGTTTCTGTCCTATCGGTATACTTGGTGTCTTTCGGTAGCTCTTGTATATATCGGTGACCTTTGTGTATCAGTGACTCTGTCTATCGGTAGACTGAGTACCGATAGCTCTATATCAGTAGCTATACCCAGATCAGTGACTTAACACTTGTTTGTTTTATGCAAAGCATATCCGAATGGGTTAGAAGAACTTCAGAACTCATATAAACATATATAGACATGGATTAACATATCTCAGGAATTATTTTAATATTATTATCATCTTTATCATAGATTGAAAGAATTAATATATAGAAAAACATTAGATTGAGATTATCAAAGTATATGAAAGCATAATTGGGATTATCAAAACAGGTGAGGTCAACAGAGGGAAATAATAAAACTGTGATAATTTGAAGATGATATTGGTAACATCATAATAAAGTTCACGGACAAGATAAAATGACAAGGATAAACTCACCATGCCATGATGATAAGTATTTCATGTGAGTTTTTTCATGGTAAGTAATAATGAGTCTTATCTAAGTCATCATGATATAAAAATGGGATGACATCGAAAACCTCTTTATAATGGTTATTATGGTGGGTCTACAAACTACCAGTGAGAAACTGCTAGTTAGACTATATTGTGAAAATGGTTGTGGACACTGTTTGGGAAGAGAAAACAAGGAGGACCATGTTGTGGTCTATAATTTGAGACCATTTTGAGAATTCTTCTATGTTTTAAGTCTAATTAGTTCTATCACAATGATCTCCATGCCACATGACATGTTGTGGTGTTTCATGATTCATCCAGAAATGGAATATTCTTAAATAACTATAGAAATGTGTGGGAAACTGGATTAGTGATGTGAAATTATCACATGTGGAATATTGACTTGAGAATTTAGGGTATTCAAAAAGAAAATCATAGTTTATATATTGAGGAAGATTTAAAGGATAATTAATGGTTAGAAATATATTCCTGTTTAAAAAAGAAATGATATCATGTTGTTGAAGATATTGGGTATTTTAAATAATTCAAAAATAGAAACCAGAATTTTCATAAGTCTGTTAATATAAAACTATAAGAATAGAAGAAGAAAAGTAATAACTCCCAAAATTATTTTTTTATTATGATAATTTATGGTTAATGAGATAAGTGAACCCGTTAATCTACCAATAAGGAGAGTATATTCTATTATTGAAGATGAAAAATAAAATTAAGGAGGCCTAAAATACAACTATATCATAATAGGTAATCATTGAGAAGAAGTTTTGTAGTCAACATGCATGTGGGGAAAAAATTATATATTTGGAAACTAAAGACCTCTCTATGAGGATTTACCAATGAATATTGAGGGGAAGATAAATTTTGAACAACCACTATATTAGATGATAGAGTGACTCTAATTCTTACTCAAAAGTTCATAGAAGATCTATTTACTAACTCAATAAGGTAGTTAAGAGATACAATGGGATGCTGGTGGGAGATATGTGAAATAGTAAAGAGGTGGCCAGTGGGAAGATTGTGAAACTAAATGAAGTAGTATAATGATCCCATAATTGGACTCTTGGTCCCATAGTTTGATTCCATGGTAGTAAGTTGAAAGACAATGTTTTGAAAAAATATCATGATAAATAATGGAAGAATCCATGATTGGGGGGTGGGGGTAAAAATAATTACAAGGAGTAGGAATTCAAAGTCATACCTTGTAAATCACTATGCTTTATGTAATTTAATATCATTATATTTCGGTATGGTTTAGAGACCATATTGAATAGACAATCAATGATATAACTAGTATAAGAGTTTCTATTAAATTAGAAGAATTCATAAAAAGGGACCACTTAATCACACCCCCTCATAGTGGTTCTCCTTACCTAGAAACCATAATGATGAATCCTTTTAAGGATATATAAATAAAAATTCATAGGTCTCAGAGAGAGTAAACCACTTCTAATACTGGATGAATCAATAGTCATTAAAAAAAATCTCAAAAAAATTTCCCATCATTGGTTAGTGCATATAATATTTTATAAAACAAATCAATTATATTATATAGAGAGTGATTGAGCACACATGATTAAAGGTTTTTTACAAGGTTCACTCAATACATTTATTAGGTTTTAATTTTTAGTATTACAGTTTTGATCATCATGTCAATGTGCTCATATAACTCTCAAAATAAGAAGGAATATCAGTATGAAAAGGGTCCAAAAATATTAGTACAATAAAGATCATAAAGAAAGCCAATAATTTGGTCAATATAAACTTAAAAAATAAAAATAATACTAAATTTGGATCATGTTTTCACCCTTTTTAATCTATTTATTTATAGATAAATCCTCTATAGACTTATTTTCAAAATACATGGCTGGTTGTCTCAAACTTTTTTTTAATATTTTTTTCTAGGTGAGTCATGTAATATTTAAATTCCACACATGCATCACCATGTAATGTCATCCATTATAGTGTGATATTAATTTCAAAAGATATCATCATATCTCTCCATCTAAATTCTCAAAATATCAAAAAAATTCCCATCACAATAATGAAGTGATTGACGTATAAAATCTAGAGGCTGTTGAGTAATTTATATATTAGAGTAAATTCATATTTTAATTTACTCCCTTACTTCCATAAAAGGACCCCCACATAATTTTACCACATACTCAATAATCATTTCTTCCTTCGCATTCCACTTAAATTCAATTTGAATACAGATCATCCCTGATCATGTTATCGATAAATGAAACATGAAAACACCTTAATAATAAATGAATTATTTGACTCATGAAATAAGTAATAGAACTGTTAAAACATGGGATTTGTTTGATCACCACATCATTAGATGGAATTATTTTTTGAGATTTATCTACCTTCATCTGTATAAAGTAGTATTATATTGAAAACATCTGATTTTAAAAAGTCACAGACCCCCCTTTATCAATTCACTTCATGTAAGATCCAAACTCCAATACACACCAACCTATTCACCAATAGATCTTAAATATCCCCATTTATATTTCTTATTAATATATGAAACAACAGATGATATATTCTCCATTATTTATCGATCAACACCTCAATTCTTCCATATAAGTAAAAAATATTCATCACTTCTATCCATTAATCATCACATTTAAAAAAATAGAGTCTCTACAGATTTAAAAAAAAAATACATTTTATGTATTCTACCATTTTTTAGAAAATTCAATAGAATAAAATAGGGAAAATATATAATAAAAATAAAAATTATTTTTGGAGATAATACACTCTAAAAAAAACTCTCAATATCTAGAATAAATCATTCACTATGTTCATGTCTAAATACTATAAATTTTTTGCTTTCAAAAAAATATTCAAATGAAATATCTTTATAATCCAAATATTTTTTAATGAAGTGATACTTGGTATAAGTATTGTTTTACCTTGAATATTATATAAAATTATTCAACACATTAATTACACCATGGTTATTACACCAAACCACTAATGGGTATAAAAAATTCATCCACATGTCATCTAGTTATGACTTTCTACATATCATTTGGGTTTTTTCTCAATATGATTAAACCTATTTAGCTTCCAATTATGATAAGAGTGAAAAAAATATTCTTAGTGATAAAATTAATCAATATTTCTCAAATAAATAATTCACCTATAGATGTTACATTAAATCATTAAATCCACATACCTACTACGAATTAGAATAACCATACTAATTTTCAGAAGAATATTTGAAATAAAAAATCCATAATTTGGGATTCTTGGATGTAGTTCCATATCCATTTCACTACCATATGATGTAAATTATTTTTATTAATTTTGAATCATGCACAAAGAGTAACCATAAACACAACGTAAAGTCTAGATAGTGTTAAGTATAATTGGTTCCAATAATCCACCAAAACTCCATTTGATCAGTAGTCAGTTCTTCACCATAAAAGTACAATTTGGTAAAATGTGTTATAATAGTGGATTCCTCTCTCTATTAATCTATTTTAAACTTTTCCAATAACTCTCTCAAATACTTATCTTGTGATATAAATATATAATATTTTATCTTGGTGAATTGAAAACCTAAAAAGTGTGTCATCGCTAAAATCATTGAAATATCAATTTTTTTCTAACTAGGGTATTAGAATTTTCATAAGTTCTCATTTTTTCCATTAAAAATGATTTAATAAACACACACTTTCATAATAAGTGTAGTTTTGTCATATCACATGGAATAGTTATTATTATCCACCATGCCTTTATTGAATTTCAGGATCATTAAGCTATTTTCTAGTTTTAATGTCCATGATCTAGGCACTTTATTAAGATCATAAAACAAATTATTTATCTTAATAACTTTTTAACCAATATCATTAATTATAAATCATACTGGTTATTCAATATAATCCACATTCTCAAATTCACTATTCAAGAACATTGAATTTAAATCCATTTAGAACATGTTGTAATTTATTTGAGTATATATCACAATAATTATTCATATACTTTCATTCCATTTTATAAGAGAAAATAACTCATTGAAATTTATACCCTTAATTTGATAGTATACTTTGTATATTAAAAGAGTGTTTTTATATTCTATTTCACCTTTCTCATGGATATTATTTCTAAAAACACACTCCATCCCTATCATGTTATTCTACTTGGGATATGATAGTATCTACAATATTTGATTCATCTCAAATTGATTACATACTCCATCCATAAAAATAATACAATCCTAATATTGTAAATACTCTTGAATACTATTTCATTCAACTTTTTGAAACTAGGATTATATGACTTTTAACTATCATAATTCTCTATAATTAAACACACTTTCTACTATCTCCATTTATTTTTTATTCCTCTAAATTTTCTAAATCATTATTACTTTGATCCTAATTGATGAAGGCCATCCACATCACTATAAATTTTTAAATCATCTTTGTAATTTTAAAAATTTACTTTTAAATTCAAATATATCCTAGGATGTGAAACACTTTCTCATTAATATTAATGAATTATATCATCGATAGGTATTGATATTAGTAATGATTTTTTATTTTCTAAAATAATAACATCGTTGATATGAAAAATTTTCCTCAGATTTTTTTATAATAGTATACATATTTCCACTAGGTTTATATCCATGGAATATCCACTCAACAACCCTTTCATTAAATTTACCAAAAATTTCTACCTTTTATTTTAATGAAATATAGGATGTTAAATAACTTTATTAATTTCATGTTTTTCATACTTCCAAATTATTTTCAACAATGTGTAATTAGTTAATTTCATCATAGTAAACACTAGTTGAGAATGTATAAGTCTTTTATGTGGATTTTACATAAATATACTATGAATTTATAAGCTCTAAGAACATAGTACATACCATGCATACCATGTTGTGGTTCATTTGTTCATATAAACCATTTTCTTCAAAAATATATAGAGTACTATATACATACCTTATTCCATGATTATCATGATATACCTTATACTATCCACTCTTGTTTTTGATTCCATTATTGGACCATATTTTTTTTGATAAGACATCCCATTTTTTCAACACACCTCCAAAAGTATTAAAACATCTCAAAATATTTTTATATTTTCATTATAAAATTGATATATATTATATGAATAATATCATCAACAATAGTAATGAAATGATTATATCCATTTATTTACTTCAAGAACATCAAACCACACACATTTGAGTGTATAAACTCAAGAGGTTTCTTTATTTTTATATTCACCGACTTGTGACCCATGGTCACCATTTATCCTTTATGATACGTGTAATAGGTTTTTATCCTTTCATGATTCATATTTGATAGATTCCATAATATTTTACTAGTATATTTTGATGCTATGATGAAGTTGGAACAATCACTAGTAGACCATGCTACACACCATGCCACTATAACCAAGGTTTGACCTAGAGGGGAGGTCTCCATAGTTTTCATGTGGTAGAACACCCCTATTCAGGGGTTAGGGGACCGAAGTCCCCAACTTAAATTAATGGGAACTATAAATACTCTCACTAAAATTTAGCAGAGCAGATTAGTGATAGTGATGTGGAACTGTTGTATTGTAGAATTAAAAAAGAAGTATGTGAAAATAGTACCATAGCTACACAGAACTGCTTCTAATAATATTATAGTAGTATGGACTTGGGTTGTTGTAGAATTATAGTATAGTGGTGTTACTTTTTTAGCACTACATCAACATGGCTTACTATTATCCATGTTACTTTAATAGATCATTCAAGCTAGGATTTTTTTACTCTAAAAATGTACAATGTAATCTTTCTCCCGAACATAGTGAAGTGATTATACATCTCCATGGATTTTAGGATTCTTTCCTAACAACATAAATCAACGTGTTTATAGTTTTTATTCTTATTATTATTTTATCAGTTTTTTCATTTTATTCTCATTTAAAAGATCATTCATCATTGTTTCTCATGGGGTTTCTACAATACTCATAGCTTCATATTACACAAGATTATCAATGTTATTTTTACCCAAATGTTCATTTATTCTATTCCAATGATAATTCAACTCACTAAGACTCATGTATTAAGTATTTTTGTCCCTAAAAATTTGAAATATTTCACAATTTATTAATTATCCATTTATAATAATAGTGTCACAATTTAATATCTGTATGAAAAATTCATTCATGTAAAACATGACCTCATTCCCACTATAAGAAAATATGAGAGACACTATAGATATTAAACCCCAACCCATAAATAATAAAATTGTCACTGGATTTAAGTTTAATATTATAAATTTTAGCACATTAAATCAATTAGAATTAATTAGTCTATCATTTTGTAAAGTGGTAAAAAATTTATCATTCCATTATATATCATTCATGGGTTTCTTATTTCATGTAATATGGGATAATAAACTACTATTAAATATCAAAGTCTTTTAGCTATTAATTTATTTGCATGCCACCAAAACCAACAATTCATATTCTTGATTACTCATCATTTTGATAGATTCTATGATCTTATTCAAATTAAATTTATCTAATTTTATAGTATGGAACTTGTTGGATATGTGTCTTGGATTTTCAACAACGCCACACGTTTCCTCCAGATAATTAAGAGTACTGTTAAATGTTACATATTAATTTTATAATTTTCTAATCTAGACAATAGAAAGTTCATTTTAACACCCCCTTCATACACTTACTATGTATAATTAAATGAGATATAAATTTTATCATCACACATAGTATTTGTGTGCATAGAAATTGTAACTTTAACACATTACATGAAATAGAAATCTCATATGTTTGAAATAGGTTTCATCATAATTTTCTCATTGATTATCATTCTGATTTAAAATTCCATTCTTCTTTCGCAATTCCTTATAAAACAAAGTATCCCATTTCATTTTAAATGTACCCTTTGGATTATCCTTTGTTTAATTTTTTATACATCATATCATTTTTTATTTTTAAAATAATATCATTTTGATAAAAGTGACTTTTATTTTTCTTTTATATGAGGTTACCACATTCATTAATTTTTTATCTCATATTTCACTATTTTTTATTGCAAGATCTATTGTCTAAGTTAATAATTTACCTAGAAGTTTGATAATATCCATGTTACTTCGTAGAATCAGCAACCACTATAGCTTTTTTTAAACATTGTCCAGCTTCTTGGATAGTAGTTTTGAAATACACATCTATTAATTAATTAAAATAATTTTCAACATCACGAATCATCACCTTAAAATATTTCACCTCCACAATTTTAGAAATCATATTTGGAATAATAATTAAAATCATTTTATCACCTAATTCATGTATTTCATTGAAATCACCAACATTTTTATAACCACTATTTTAATTTCATCAATACGCATATATATTTTTATTCATTAAGATATTTATTTAATGAATCATTATTATTTTTAAATGATATATTTTCTCTCTAAAGCTTCTTCTTTTCGTTTAAATAAACAACTGTATATATTATCTAAAAAAACATCATTGGTGTGTCCTAATCAATAATCTCTTCATTTCTAATATAATATTTTTTATGAGAGGGCTCATTTAATAGATTTAATTTAGCCCAAACTATTATTCTAAAATTATCCTTAGAGTTCTTATCCACATTTTCACTTTCATAATCAAAATATATTGAAACATATTTTTAGGTAAAGTTCTTTTTTCTTGACGTGTATTTCATTACTTTTTCATTATAGAAACTTACTACACTTTGAATTCTCACAATATTTTTATCTTTAATGGGAATCAGTTTCGATCATTGTACTTCTTGTTTTTAACTTCCTTAAGAAAACTAGACAAAATGTGTCAAATATTTCCATAATTAAAAAATATGAATGTTTTTTTTCTATATATTTACCTTGTACTCACTACATTACTATTAAAAAAATTAAAAAAATTCTTATAATCATCATTTGAATCAATTTAATACTCATGATACATATTAGGATCAATATATTTATATAGGAACACGAGGTCCCACAATTATAAACCTAATTGGGGGGGGGGGGTGGTGAATTTTCAAGTCTTGAAATTTATTCATTTCTAAATATTAATTGGATATTTTATTTGATTTAGCATATACACTTTGAATCTATCACAATCGTCACATACATGAACAAACTGAATATATAAATAATGAAGCATGAAGTACATGATTTTTATACTGTTCACTTGTGATTGGATACATCCTATTAGAATATATAAATAATTTATTTATTTAAAAATTTACCAATATTCCAGTACTTGGTGATTACATCCTTTGGAAAATCCCACTACTCATTTATGTTTCATGGTCTCTTCCTCACTTATACTCACTAAATTTAATTGGGTTATAAATTTTAAATTTATAGATTGGTCCACCTCACAATGATATCAATCAATGTTATAACCCCAAAAAATAGTAGATGTTCACCATGAACCATCAATCTTCTCATCCAGATCATTAATAATATGAATATAAGAATAATAACTCAAAACCAAATCATCAATATAATTTAACCCTAACACACTTCACTTCCAAATTCCTAATCATCAATAAATTTATTTATTATTTTACACTACCTCACTTATTCATGATATTAAATATCTACAATATCTCTCTATTTTTATCCTACATATAAATTTTATCTATACCCAAAGAATTCGATATTAAAATTCAAAAAATAATAAACTCCTAACAAGATCTACATAAAATACAACCCTTATATTATTTTGAATTTTATTTTTATAATTAATATTCAACTATGATTTTAATGGATTTTCTAGAAACATATCAACATAATTTTGAATGTTTCATAATTAAATCTGCTCAAACTCACAAAATATAAGTAATAATAGCATGAAATAATACCTCATTGTGTAAAAATATGTACAACCTGTTAACTTACTCCAATAGCCAAGTGGGTCATAGAATTACATAAGGCCTTATGGAATGATATGATTTGTGTTACTAAAAGATTATAAAAAACATGAATCATAGCCCTATAATATTTCCATGATAAACAACCACAAAAAATTCCAATAATTATATTTTATGATTGAACTAGTCATAATGTGACACTCCTTTCAAGGTATGGCATCCTCATATTCCAAGATTCATATAATTAAACTAAGTATTATTTGTAGTGTTATTGATATAACATAGTGTGATTCTATTTATTGAAATTTTGTAAAGGAAGAAACCATATGTAAGAACCCATTTTTTTCATCCAGGTACAGATCCTTTTACTTTTTGGTTAATCCCTTGTTATGTTCTCTTTTTGGAATAAACCCTTAAGTCAGACTTTAGGTCATTTGGGTAGTTTTTGGAAAGTAAGAGGCAAGAGGGATTTAAGTTGTATAGAGGCCAAATACATGACACATAACTAGAATACATGAAATGTATCAATTACATGACATGTAATATTCTGGGAAAAACCTTTCATACCATGTAAATGGTTTTCCTAGGAGGAAAGTCCTTGATAATCAGATAGTGTGTAAAGAATTTAAACATTGTGGTAATTCCCAAATTAAATTATAAAAATTAAAAGTGAGCTTATAACTTTTTCAGATAGAACCTTACCCCTCCCTCCCTATCATATATGAGCACCCAAGGAAGCCCAAAGTTAGGTTTTTCTATAGTTTCTCTATCCAATAAATGATTTCAGATCTATCTATCTTGTTGGATTCCTATTGGTAAGTAATCTATTAATCTTTCTCCTTTAATCATTTCTATTCTCCTTGATTGAGTTATCTTAGTGAAGGATTTTATGCCCTATTTTAAGGCTATTGATCCATTCTTATGTTTTCTTCTGATTCAGTCCAAACTAAAGGCTGCCATTGGATGAGGATAGTTTTATGTGTATATGGTAGGTGGTATATGACTCATCCCTCAAGTCTCGCATTTTTTAAATGGACATCATTGTGTGCATAATGATTCCATACGATTTTACTTATTTAATCCTTATGCCTTGGTTATATTCATTAAGCCCAAATTTTAGAGCCTATTTTATATGTTTCATTCATCATTTCAAGTTACAACCTCAATGAAGACCATACCAAGTAGTGTAATTTCCTTTTTTATTCCTATTATACATTTTTATGGATATCTTCGCCACTATTTGGGCATAATTTGACTTAGAATTCATACAAGTAATTATTATAATAAAATCCATGAGTTGTTAATTGATATTAAAATATAGCATCACTAGACCCTTATATGGAATGAGGTTAAATTAATTAAATTAATTATTATATTATAAATGGAAGGAATTAAATATGTATCACTTGTACTCATTGAATTATTTGGTTTCATTCCCATAGTACACCATTCCATGCCTAATGGAAGTAAGTAGAGTGAAAAAATTTAACTAATTAAGTAATTAAAGTTTTAAGTGGTTGCATGCCCTTTTTATCTTTTCCACATAGTATTGAAGGTATTTGAATGAACCTAATGAATTATTAATAGGATTGAGTATTACATGGAATATCAAAATAATTAATTAATTATATGGATCCTATTACATATATACTAGTTCATTTTTATAGGAATGGTCAAACTTTTTTCATCCTTCGATTTTAGAGGGAATTCATTGATCACTCGGAGGACACCATTCCAATTCAAGGATAGAAATTTCCAAGGGAGATACCCTCATTAGAACCCAGTCCTTGTCTTCCTGTGGATGCTGACATGACATTGTAGGATCCCTTCATTATCATTTAGATATTAGGTTGTCTTGGGTATACTCCTTGGATCCAGTGTGGGGTCTTCAGACATGTAGAACCATGAATAAACCCATTAAACCCAGTCATTAGTTACCAATTCTTAACTTGGATGAGATCCTTAGAATATTTTATAATCATATTATAGAGGAATTTTTTGGGTGATTCCATTAGATTACTCTCAGACCCCTCATAGCCAAGATACTAATTATTACTAAGTTTCTTCAACCACTAAGGTCAAGGATTCCTTGGTTATTACTGTGGATCCTATTCATAATTATTTTCATCATTAAGGGTTCCTTGTTTATAACCATAGATCCTTTATATTTACTATTATTATTATTATTATTATCATATTACTTGTCCATATTTTAGATCCTCATACATCACTTATTACAATCTATAACATAAGTAATTAAATGTGATATGTTCAGACACTAGTTGAGGTTGAAGTAGGTATCATGTAATTTACATTTATGTACATATTTACACACACACACACACAGATATATATTCCTTCAGACTATTATTTTACTTTAAAAAATTAGATGGTATATATTTCATTGATGGTTGCCTACTAAGACTTATCTCACACCCTATCTGTGCTGATATTGGTACCCGAGAAGATTACATGTATTTAGGTGTGGGAAAGGGGAATTTTCCTTCTTTGGAAACATGATCACGACTACTTACTTCAGGATGGATTATGGTAGTATATGACTGAGCTGGTGCTCGGGATGCTTGGATAATTTTTTTCTTCTTTTTTCTATTTTGTATGGTTTGTATTACCCACTACCATGTATTCTAGTTTTACAATTTTTTAGAGACATGATACATTATCATCATTTATATATGATCTAGTTTTAGTTATTTATTATTTTATGTTTATTGGATGTTTCCTCCCATTTTTTGATGCTTATCCATTATTATCATGCCTCCACTATTTATCTATTATTATATAAATCTAATGTGATACACTCATTAAATGAGGTAATAGTCTCCCCACAGACATAACCTAGGCCTTTAGTGATATTTCTCATCCTCTGGCATATAGGGAAGCACACTTGAGGCCATGTGGATAACCAAATCATGGTGTAATGACCTGTGTTTTTTATCTGATAAAAATAATAGAAAATTGATATTTTTACTAGATGGGACATTTTAGAAACCAAGATTTAAAATGTAATTATGAGAGAGGGAACACTTCAATGTGTTGTTTTTGGACATCTGTGAAGGTATGAGGGGTTCTTTGGGTGCTCTGTTGAGTTTCAATTGTATTGGACCCTAGAAATCAAATGTTTGGGGTTAATATAGAGTTTTTATTTTCTTCCATTGTTAGATAATGAGGTGCATCTCCTGGGACTCATTCATTCATGTTTCAACATCCGTTGTTGAAGAATAAGTGAATTATATTATTTTATTTTGATCATCATCAATTTGAGGTATTTCTTCCTATTTTCATCATTATTTCTTGATATCTATATGGGTATTTCATTGTTTTTGAGTTCTGGTATTTTTATTTATGTGTTTTGGAACTTTTCATGTTGTTCTCGAGTCACTAGAGTTAAAGAAGAATTATCTAATATGCATAGGTGAGTATATATATATATATATAAGTACCCTCTTTATATATATATATTCTCCCTTATAAGTGGATATATATATGTGGGGCTAGGTGTTCTTATATATATATATTAGAAACGCATATGGGTGTAAGTAGAAACATGTATATGTATATATAAGCATATATATAAGGATACCATTGTACATATTAAAGGAAATGTGAATATGTACATGGGGGATAGGTTTCCTTATGTATATGTGAAGGTAAATAGGCTCAATGGTGGTAAAGTGCATCTTTGAGTGGTCTCTAATAGAAAAATAAAGTGCCAAAGTGTTCGGATTTGTATTCTTCTTCTTGAGGTAGGACCCCTTTGCATTTCCCCATAAAATTTAATAATGAATTAATAGAACAATTTTAAAACCTACCTTGGTTATTAATAAGTGTTGTATGAGTTTTATAATAAATTATTCTTTCTATGAGTTGAATCATTCCTTGAAAACAATGCATAAATACGTTAAATGATTTTTTTGAGAAACAATACCATGATTTTATAAGAAAACCTCTCAGATGAGGTACACTGTCTTATAAACTAAAAATTATTTTATTTGATGTTTAGTACATGATTGAACATATTACATTAGTTTTATTTATGTATTAATTTCATTTCTGAAATAAGGTACGTTTAGTATGCAACCTCTTTTGATGTTATAAATGGAGTTTCCCTCCCTATGTTTAAATGTTTACCAATCCAAGGTACCCATTATAAATTCATAGCCAAAATTTTTATTTGAATTACCCATATAGGTAATTAACTCTTTTTAATGACACCTCATAAGTGCTCATTGAGATTTATGAATTGTTTTATATTATTTTATTAATTTAAATGGAATCTATTAATGGTTTATCATGTTCCCGATTCTCATGCATTCCTTGAAGGAATTGAATGGATAATTTGAAATGGAATTGAATAGGGTGGTATGACCACTTCTATTTCTATAATTCAATAAGAATATATTATATTAATTGTTATAATTTTGATTCCCTTGATTATAATGGGTTACTTCAATGAAAAGCATGAGAGGTATTACCTCATGACTTGAATTATAAATAATGATGTTGCATTTATATGGACTTGATAAATGTAAGGAATGAGAGGTATTTCCTCTTGTAAATTTATTATAAATATGATTAAACAATAAACATTGTCTATGGAATGATGGTATGGATTCTAGATCATGGTGTATAATCACTCTCCCTTACATCAGGTGTTGAGTTCATGGCATCTCACACAAGTGATACTATATGGTTGATGGGATGAGGCACCACATTTTATTATTAGAGTGTTAACATGATGGCTCACTCGTTATCTTGAGAATTTTAGAATTAAGTCTCTCACTCTATCGAGAAGTGGGACATGTACCCTTTGGATTTAGCTTATAGGCTCATTAGACTGGTCGTGGGCATTGTGAGTTAAGCCTCGGTCCTTAAAACACTAGTATTCGAGTATATATCCATTAGGATTTCATACATACTTGAATCATATAGGTTAATGAAATATAGAACTAAATTATATATATATATATATATATATATATATATATATATTCATGGTCACACATTCTTTATTGTAGTGAGGAAAAGTAGGTAGAGTCGAACAGGTGTCTGATTGAAACCTAAGACAACTGATTTTATTATTTTAGTACTATTTATTGTTTCATATTAGTTGCACACTACATAATTTATATTGCATTAAATGGATTGGTCTAGACACCATGGGTGCCATCCTACTGATATTATTATCACAAACACTACTCAGTTCACCATTGCAATAGGGTACTCGACTAGATATTATATTTGAAGGACCTTGGTTGATTTCATAACCTTTCTTTATTATACATGGGAGTTAGGATCATAGGACTGAGTTGGTGCTAGAGATTCTCGTGGAGCTAGTTTTTGGGAAGTTTTATTTTATATCATTGTATTGTTATTGTAATTTTCATTTCTTGTACTTTAGAATCATATTTCATTAATGAATTGTTGTAATTTGGAGTTTTACACTTTTATATTCAGTTGATATCATAATTATTCTTTAGTTATTTGTTGTTCATTTTTTACTGCTTCCACTATTCTATGTTGTCTCATATTTATTTTACCACCGTACTACTATGATAAGTGTGTATGGTCTCCCCACTATCACCTCTGAAGACAATCGTTGTTAGGCTTCAACCTCTAGAGTATGAGGATATGTTCTTGAGGCCATGTGAGCCACTGGTCCGGCTACCATATGGGTGGTTAGTCGGGCCAATACCTTATAAAGTGGTATCAGAGGTGGTTTTTTCCTTTGTCTTACTATTTTGTGTTGGTAGATAATATACTAGGAATGTGTCAATTATTGGTAAATAGTTATGTATGGGATTGATCGCCCCACCCATGGGGAAATGTCCTGGTGTTCAGGGATAAAAATGCTGTTTATATAGTTTGATGTTATAATTGATATGATTTCACCTTGAGTGTTTGGTGTATTTTTCCTAGATATTGATTTATAGAATTTATGGTATTTTACCCTTGTCCTCATACAACAATTAATATCATGACATGCATCATTATAAGCACATAGATAATTCACATTCCATGCATATGACATGAAATGTTGTTGCATTTGTAGGCTGCCTATTGATTTGGATTGAGTTCCATGAGTGTTATTCCATGATTTTTTTTCTCAGCATGCCTAGATCCATGCCTCCTAATTTATTTAGCATTATTTATCTATATTTCGTGCTTCTATTTTTAGTATCATGCTTCTATGTGTTTACTATCTGTTATAACTTTCCAGGTTATGATGTTATAAAATTGGTACATTGGATGAGTTAAATGGTTTCGATTACATCAAGAGATAGTTTTCAGTTTTAAGGTGTATGGGTGCCTTATAATAGGGAAAAGGTAACCTGTGTAATCGAACCATCCTTGAGCTTAATATATTTAGATATTGTTGTTAAAATGTAAAAAGGCTGATGAAGTTTAAATTCTAAAGGGTATTTGTTAGTAAATGGGATCCAAATACCAAACTATAAAGTGTATAGGCACATTATAGGTTGGTATATGGACACCCAAGCAACTAGACCCTTAGATATGATCTTGGTATATTTTAAAAATTTTATAAATGAAAAGGGTCGAACGAGTTAAAATTCATAAAGTAAGTTGGTTATTGTTAATGGGAGCTAATCCATGTTATATAATGTGTATGGGTACTTTATAGGTTGGGGAAATGGAAACCAATATAATTAAAATTTATGGAAATTTTATAATTTGAAATAGTTATGAATGTGAAAGATTTTTAAATTTTGAACTTAAGTGTTTTGGTTAACCTATAAAATGCACAAATGGACTCAAGTAGGTAAGTCAAGGAATTTATATTATTAGAGGACCCATTTGGGAATTTTCAATTCATATAACTAATAAACTAGTATTGGGTTGCATTCTAATGAACCCAGGCTGCCTTAGGGGGAACCCCATAGGTATTTTTATCTATTAAAAAGGAATTTTTATGATAAATTTCCTAATTATTACTGAATATCAATAAATGGTTAATGTTTTAAAAAGGTAAGTTTGATATAGATATCTTATATGCCACATTATTATGTTTTAAATATTTTAAATGTTTAAAAGGTTTGGTGGGAAATAAGTGAAATGAATTTAAAATGGAACCCTAGGTGGTGTCCTTTGTTCAAACCCTCATATAAGGGCCGACTTATTTTTTCTTTGATTTGACATGGAATAGGATATTAGGTATTTTCCCATAGGCTTCCTCTCTTTTCAGAAATGACTTAAATGATATGATTTTAATCCCAATGATTTTTCTATTGGTGTTACCTAGTGATATGGTCCACGCTTATGATCTCATAAGGGAATACCCTATGGTAGGTGGCACCATTGAGTTTAAATTCATTACAAAATGCCATGGGATTTTTGATGCTTGGTGTATTCTGGGGTCGTTGTCCCTTGCAAGACACTTTGTTTCTAAATGAAAACCTTTTTTAGATAGGCAGTCATGTCTTCTTGTCCTTTGTTAGGGGAATGAGCATCAAGTAATGCTTGATTTCACTTTGTTAGAAATTCCATGGGTATAGTTAGCTGCTTCATTGGTCGCTTAACCCTCTCATCTTATTCAGTGATGGATGACTTGGTATGTCATCGTCTATGTTAATATTCATATGGGAAATCTGACATGGGACTAAATATATTGTACGGTGCATTAATTACATGAATTCATTGTTTTGACAACCTATGGATAACATCATGGATGTATCTTATTGATTATAAAACCTCAAAGTAGTATATGTTCACGTATGCAATACCCATAGAGTCATTAAATGATATAACAAACTGGTTGAGTTTGGTAGAATCATTAAGCTTTGTGATGTTTAGTGCAGTCTCAAGTTACCTCTGTAGTAGGGTGAATTGGGTGTTAAAGGAATCAAGTTCTTCCCAATGACTTGGATGAATTCCAAGATAATTGGGTATTTTGACATGCCAGTCATGTTGGTTCTAGATTTTATGCCAAATGATTTGATGTTGGGACACGATGATCGTGACTTAGAGGATTGAGTCACATACATTTATGGTGGATATGGCTAACCAAAGTTGTGAGATTCGGGTCTATCTTTTATTTCAATGACAATGAAACTCCTATGTTGGGGAGTTTTATGTTCGTTTTGGTGAATATGTTCCCTTCCTAGTAGAAGTAACACAATCAAAGAGGACCATTTGGTAAATTGTCAATTTTCCTCAAATTCCCTTAAAGCTTGTGAGTTAGAATCATGTTGATTCTTTCTTAGAAGCATAGAACCATTGTGTTTGGAAGTGTACACAACCCTTTGTAAACACTGTTAATATCATATGTACTTTAGTGGTTAAATATTTAACAATTACGAGATGCCTTGAGTGGTAAAGGCTTGTGGCTAGTTAATAGTGATGCGTTGGTAGGTGAAGTTGAGATTCTTTCAATAAGGCTACAAGGAGTGGTTTGACCGTTGTTTCTTATATTGGATTTCTTGGTTTCTTCTTAGTGTACTCTTTTTAAAGAGACAAGTATGTCCCCTATCTTGACATCATCCTTGATTCACTAAGAGAGTGTCAGTCATATTCAATGCTAAATAATTAATGGTTGTTGGGATTGTTCAGTGGTTTTCCCAACATTGCACACTGGATACGTGGTTCTTTTTTAGGCTTTGTTAGTCCGGATTAAAATAGATATTCTTGTATAGGAATGAACTGGATAGACCCTTGGACACTATCAATTCTCCATTGACTTGACTTGTAGGCATATTCCTCTTTTGTACCTAATAATGTTTTTAAGTTGAACTTTTGTCCTTGTTCCAACGTCCCACTCATAGATATGGATTATGGACTGCCTTTTTTAGTTCATATGACTCCAGTTTAATGAATACATGGTTACCTCAGACTTGTGTTCGAGCTCAGAGCAGTTTTTTTAGAAGTGTAATGATTAAAATTAGATAAATATTCATTTCACCATTTTTTTTCTAATTCATTAAGGAATAAATGGTTAGTTGATGAATTGATAAAGGGACACAATGGGAATTTAGGTATGGGATTCAGTGAACATGTTCATTCTAAAAAAAAGTTTCATTCAGAGAAGGCATTGTGGTTCTATTAGTAATATAGTAGCCATCTAAGCTAAGAATCTTTTTGAAAGGTTAGTTATAGGTGGATCAACTAGTTATCCTTCTTGTTTAATGGGTACCATGAGATGAAACCATTTGGAGCATGTCACTAGGTTAAGGTAGGTGTGGTTTACTGGGTCAATTGTGTATTTTATAGAAATTATACACGACCAATTCTATTAGGTCGACCGGGATTTGACCTTGTTTCTTAGTGAGGTCGCTTCTATGACCTCAAATGTAATCAGGTTATCCTAGATAAACAAAAATTATAGGAGTGTCTCTAGAATGGTTAGAGGCATTCTTTGTAAGGAAATTCTGATAGTGGGAAGTATTATGGCTCATAATTGTACCTATTTACCATTAAAGCCTAAGGTGGGAAGTAACTTTTTCCAGATATTTAATGAGAAGATAATGTGACCATTTATTAATCTAAATGGGATTAGGTAAGTTTCCTCTTGATATTTTTGATGTAGTGCATTGGATCATGTTTTGATGGCTTATGTACTGTGTTCTTAAATAATGCTTAGAGGTGAATTGGGAATTTGTAAACACAACATGTCCATTTGAACAAGACTTCACGACCCTTGTAGGTCAGGTTTACATTATTTCCAAATGATTCACAGGGATGATAAGTTCTAAGGTGTGAAGGATTTAATGACCCATATTTTGAACTGCATGAAAATAAATGGAAAATGAATTTTTCATTTACTAGAAGAGATGTTATACAAACTGAGCTTTGGAATGTAACTCTAAGAGTTGTAACATTTATATGAGTTGTTTTTAGACTAGGGTGAAGGTCAAATGGTTTCCATGGGTGATCCTCTGAGTTTTGGTAGTGCACGACCTTGGAAACCAAAGGATTTGGTTAATATGGATTTTTGGTGTTCTTTAATTTTTTGGGAAAGTGGTGCTTCTCTCTGGAATCCTTCATGTGTGTTTCAGCATCCTCCACCAAAGGCGTAGCGATTTAGATCATTTTAGTCCCCCATCATCAAATTTGGTAGGTTTTCCTATTTTCTTAATTATTTCTCAACTTCTATTTGAGGATTTCGTAGTTTTTTGAGTTTTGGTATTTTTCATTAAGTGTGTTGGACCTTATTGTGGTGTTTTCGAGTCGCCAAAGTCAAAGGTGACTTACCACATATGCCTAAGTAGGAATATATATATATATATATTTAAGTTCACCCTTCGTATTTATATTCACCCATAGAAGTGGATATATATGGGTATTGGTGTGCTTATGTATATATATGAGAAATACCAACAAGTGTAAGCAGAAACGAGTATTTACATATATAAGCATATATATAAGGATCCCATCCTATATATTCATGGCCATGAGAATATATCCATAGGGGATAGTTTTTCTTACTTATATGTGAATTTACATATTATTGGATGCAATAAAGAACATATTTGAGTGTTTCCAATGAAAACATCAAGTTTCAAAGTGTTAAGTTCGATCTTATTCATCTTGAGGTAGGATCCCTTTCCTTTACCCCTTAAAATTTAAGAATGCATTAATAGATCAATTTTCATAGGTTCTTTGATTATTAATTAGTGTCATATTATTTTTAGAATAAATACTTCTTTTGATGAGTGGTAATATTCCTTGGAATGGATGCTTAAATATGTTAAAAGGATTATTTGAGAAAAAATGTCCTGATTTTTTGCTAAAGCCCCTAAGATTAGGTGTACCATGTTTTAAAATAAAAATTATTTATTTGATGTTTAATAAATTCTTGTCCATAGTTCTTTGGTTTTATTTATTCAATGATTTTGTTGTTGAAATATGGCGTATTTATTATTCATCCTTTTTTGATGTTCTAAATGGATTTTCCCTCCTAATGTTTTAATTTTGACCAAACCAAGGCAACCCTTCGAAATTCTTGGTCAAAATTTTGATTGGAATTAACCATGTATGTAATTTCCACTTTCCAATAGTACTTCCTATGTGCTCATTGATCTTTTTGAATTGGTTTTTATTGTTTTATTAATTTAAATTTCATGTATTAATGGTTTATTATGTTCATGATTTTCATTCCTTCCTTGAATGAATTGAATGGTTAATTTGAAATGGAGTTGATAGGGTGGTATGACCATGCCTCTTACTATAATTACATAATCATGGCTTATATGGATTGTTATAATTTATATTCCCTTTATTATAATGGGTTATTTAAAATAAAATAATGAGAGGTATTTCCTCATGGATTTCATTATAAATGATGATGATGACTTTATATGGGCTTGATAAATGTAGGTCATGAGAGTTTTTTTCCTCATGGATGTTTATTATAAATATTACTAAACCTTATACATTGGCTATGGAGTGATGGTAAATAGTGTTAATCATAGAAGATAATCACACTCCCTTACATCGGGTGTTGAGTTCATGGAATCTCACACTTGTGATACAATATGGGTGATTGGATGAGGCACCACATTCCATGATTAGAGTGTTGACATGAGGGCCCACTCACTATACAGAGTGTTGTTTCATGACATATCTTACTATATTGTGATTTAGGGAATATACCCTTTATCTTGATCTTATAGTCTCGTTAGACTAGTCATGGAAAATGTGAGTTACACCTCAGTACAACCAACACTAGTATTCTAGTTATATGGCCATTAGGCATTCTCACACACTTGGTTCATATAGGTGGATGAAATATAGAAATAAACTCTATATACATATCTATTATTACTATATATATAGTGACATGATCAAACATTCTTTTTGGCAGTGCGATGAAGTAGGTAGAGTCGGCTAGGTGTCCAATTGTATCCTGAGACGACCTGTTTTATTATTTCAATACTATTTATTGTATCATTTTACCTTAAAATTTCTTAATTTATAATACATTAAATGGATTGGGAAATACACCATGGGCGCCAACCTACTGAGATTATTATCTCACACCCTTCTTAGGATTCCATTATACTAGGGTTCCAAAAGAAACCTTATATTTGGAGGACGTTGGTGTATTTCCTGATCTATCTTTCTTACACCTAAGAGTTAGGAGTAGAGGACTGAGCTAGTGCACGAGATGATCATAGAGCTATTAATTGGGATTTTTTTAGTTCATTGTATAGTTATTTTATTTTTTATTTCTCATAAATGTAGAATCATTTTTCATACATTTATTGTTGTAATTTGGTGTTTTACACTTTTAAATTTAGTTATTATTATTATTCTTCCACCACATGTCATTCAATTATTGACTACTTCCATTGTTTTATGTTATTTAATATTTATTGTACCAATGTGGTACTATAATAAGAGGTAATAGTGTCCCCACTATCACCTAATGGGACCATTGATGCAAGTCATTAGACTCTAGCATATGAGAAGATGTGTCTAAGCCATGTGACCCACCAATCCAGCTGCCGTATTAGTGGTGAGTCGGGTCCGGATGTTACATGGGCCACATCTAAGTGGGACCCAGTCCGAGACATCAAAAAGTGGTATTAGAGAGATTCCTTTCTTAAATTAATATTTTGAGAAAATGGATAGATGATTAGGAATGCTTTGGTTCTTGGTTATAAGCCATGATTGGGAGTAGCTAACCCATGATCGGGGTAAATATCGAGTTTTGTGATTAATAATTGTTTTACTATTTTTTTCTTATTGAAATTTATATCCATTCACCGTTGTGTGATTGAAATTCTATGTGATGGTTATTATTATTATGTTTGAGGAGTTCATTTTATCCTTGGAATAATAAGATTAGGTAAAGGAACATCAATCATGTATCAAAATAGGCACTTAGAATTCATATTCCATTCACATTCCATTCTATATAGGTGCATTTCACTTCTTACAATTATTGTTTTTATTTTGATTATTGAATGAGACTTTCTTGTTACATATTATTGTGTTTCTAAAAACCCCTAAAAGGTAGGTATTTGATTATTTAATGTTTTAAAATAAATCTAAATAGTGTTTTCCTATAAATTTCGATAGTGGAATAATAAATAACTAGTTTCTAATATGAAAACAATGTACCTCTAGTTACACGAGCTTCTCTTTGGCTACGATTGAGGGATTTATAGTTTCAATTAATGAGGTGTATGTGACCTCATGGATATAAATGCATAATTTACCATTTCTATACATTTTACATTACCAATTACATTCTGAGACCATATGGAGATGGGGTTGAATGAAATTAAATGCATGTAGATTTTAGTGATAAGGTGTCTTGGCCCTTAATAAATGGGAATGGAAATCCATTATAAATAAAACTATGATATATGTATATATGAAAATTAATATTAAATATAAATAATGACTTATAAAAGAAAAGTTTTTCTAGTAAAATATTAAGCAAATTATAGTTGACCCTTCATCTATTAGAACCCCTATAAATTAAACATGAACTCTTACCAATACCTAGAATTCTAAGAGGATAGTTGGGGTCGTACTATGGGAAGTTAGCCCTATTACTTATGATATTATTTCTCCAGTGATTTTATCTATATACAATTGTTATTTGAGACATGTTATTGAAATTTTTAGGGCTAACCCCATTAAGTCATTATGTTGCGCGCCAGGGAGGCAGTGAAGACCATGCCATGTATATGGTAGGCCCTGAGCTTCAAGTCTTACTTCCAAGAGTATCAATTGAGGGATGGACTACTAGGCATGATATGGTAACTAAATCTCAACTTCATGATGGTTTTGTACATTTGATGCAGTACATACAGGGTGCTCCATGACATGCACCTACTAGGGATGATCTGACTCATGAGTTCCTACAGTAGTATCATCCCATATTTTTAGGGGTTGTCATACCATAGGCTACCGAGTATTTTTTGGTGGAAACATTATCTATTTTTGAGAATCTAGAAATGCCTCAAGATATGTGGGTCTTTATTTATACTTATATATTGCATGATTCACCGATGAAATAGTGGGATGTGATTTCAAAGGTTGGTCATCATTCATGCATGGTCTGGGTTGATTTTTAGACTGTTTCCTAAGATCACTTATTTCCTCATATGTTGAGAGTGAAATGAGCTAGAGGGTTCAAGAATCTAGAGCAGGATAGAATTTCAATCATGGATTATTCTTATAATTTTATCATGTTACATTTCTTCAAACCACTTCTAGATAGATATGAGTTATTGTGAGCACGAAATTTTGAAGATGATATCCAGTATTCCATCCATATTACAGTTAATTTTTTTCACCAACTAACCTTTTATGATATCAGTAATCAAGATATCACGACTGAGAACAACTAAAGGGAAGGTGATAGTACTAATCATAGAGGATCAGTGTCAAGGTAGGGAATTAGTTCTTATGGTTTTAGGAAACATTCCATTGAGGTTTCTTATTAGGGAAATGGAAGTCAGATTAACCGTACTGAAAACTCTATGGAATTCCATCAGTTTGCACAACTGGGGTATCTAAAGCCTTAGTTTGATAGAGACCCTTTAGAGTATCGAACTTGTGGTTGTTTGGGGATTATTTATAGATCTTGTTAGACCTTTTATATCATCTTCTAGTGGAAGAGGATCTAAACTAGATCAAACTTCATGGGAATGATCTTTTATTTTGCTTCATGTATGGAGTTAGAGTAACATTGATAGGAAATACCATGGAGGAGGTTTTGGATATGGTATCCAAACTTCTCATTATCAGAGATAATAGAGTGGACCTGCTCAGGGTTGTCCATCTCAAGCATAGGGATGTGGATCAGGCTAGATGCATGATTTAAAACTAATACCTGAGGATCAGAGTTTAGGAACGTCTACTATATGAGTTACTATTATAATAACCTCTAATATTATGTACTATTTATTCAATATAGGTGCTTTAGACTCCTTTATTTCTTTATGACCCATATAAAGTATTATTCTTGAAATTCAGTATTACTACATGGTGATAACACCAGATATGCTATTAGGTGTATAGTCTGAGGGCATATGCCTTTGTAGGGATTTCCCCCTTGAGTTATGAAGTTATCCATTCGTATGTTACCACTTTTTTCTAGATATGATGGGCTTCTATGTTATTATTGATATGGATTAGATGGTTCCATATCAAAAATTTTTATATTGCTATCGCCACAAGGTATCTCTTACATCACCGGGGGTAGAAATTTTCTCCACATGTGTGGTTGGGATTTCTAGGATGGTAGAGCTAGACCAGAGCATAATGGGATGGGTGGAGTGACTGCCCAAATTTCTAGTGGTTTCAAAGAGGATATGGGCTTAACTCAAAAATATTTTCACCCCATGGTAGATCATTTTGGGGATGTATTTCCTGATGAACTTTTCTAGCTTACCTTTTGAGAGAGAGGAAGATTTTATGATCAAGCTCATTCCTGAAGAATATTAAATGTCTATTAATCTATAAATAGTGGATCATTACAATAGAGTATTGTTGGTGAGGACCTGTCTCTAGAATGGATTGTTGATGGAGATAACATCCTATGTATAGGTGGATATGTATGGGTTCTTATAGATATGTGATAGGAAATGATTTGTGAGTCCCACAATTATTAGTGGGTAGTTAATCTAGTATTATTTAAGATGTATTGAGATATGTGGCGCCAATATTTGTGGACTATATTAAAAAATCATGTAGTTATCACTAGTTCTTCCTCCTATCAATAGGTGAAGGAAGAGCACCAGTGCTTGAAATCTTTTTACAGTTGTTACTAATCCCATAATGATAATTGGAGTATGTTGTTATGTGTTTTTTCATCATCTTATAGAGGTATACTTGATGTAGAGATGCATTTTGGGTTGTCATTGAGAGAATAGAAAAGGGAGAACCTTTCCTTCATACTTGGGAGACATTCCCAATTGATGATTTGGGATGGTTGAAGGTTTGTAGAATCTTAAAACTACAAGAGGTCCTTCATACTCTCATTTTAGATGGGAACACTCATTTTACATCATGATTCTAGTATGGTTTATAGAGAACTATGGGTACATAGGTGCTCCTGAGCATTACCTTCCACCCTCAGATCGATGGCTAGTCAGAACTAATAAAATATGTATTAAAGGATATTCTATGAACATACACCCATGATTTCATTGGTTCTTAGGAGAATTATCCCCCTCTCATTTATTTCACCTACAATAATAGATTCCATTCGATGATTCATATGGATTCCTATGAGGCATTATATGGTAGGTTGTTCCGTTCACCCCTATGTAGGTCAGAGGCAAGAAATTTAGCACTACTAGGTCCATGTATCATTTAGGATACTTCAGAGAAGGATCAGCTGACCAAGAAGTGTATGAATAATTGTTATCCTAGGAATAAATCTTATGCTGATCACCATTAACACCTTCTAGTGTTCGAGTTATGGGATCATTTATTCTTACAGGTATTACCCAAGCATGGGATATATGGATACAAATGAAAGGGAATCTGTTGACATTCTTTTTCATACTATTTTAGATTTTGGATAGAGTAGATCCGATAGCCTTTCAGTTGTTACTACCTTATAGGTACCATGATATTCATAATGTTTTCCACCTTTAACAGCTTCACTATTATCATGCCAAAAGATCTCATACTTTTTATCCTGAGGAGGCTGAGTTAGATTCAGATGATTTGTTTGAGGATTATCCTATACACATCATTGATTGGAGGAAAAAGTTTATATGAGTCCAATTTTTCACTTTAGTATGAGTTTTATGAAAGTGAAATTATTTATAGGATGAGACTTGAGAGATGGTGGCTAATGTATGTGCTCAGTAGCTAAATTTTTTCTGAGACTATTTTTCTCCACCCTTGGAAGGTGAACTCAAGGAAAAGTTCATTTAGGAAGGGAGGACAAAAAAAACATGGGTTTTTATATCATGCATGGATCATTTTACTTTTTTTAACCCTTGTTAAGTTATCTTTTTGTCTTAGACCATAAAGTTGGGTTGTGGGATGGTTGGGTAATTTTTGGAAAGGAAAAGACAGGAAGGCTATAGGTTGGTGGTATGCCAATTAAACGCTGTGAAATTTTAATACATAATGTGTATCAATTACCCAATATTTAATGGTCTGGGAAGAAATTTTATGATGTGTAAATGTTTTTCCCATGACGAGAGACACTGAGTATTCCGTGACGTGTAAAACATTTATATATTTTGTAAATTCCTGACATCGTTTTTAATAAATAAAAAAAGGGCCTCACATTTTTAGAAAAAAACATCACCCCTACCTCCCTCTTTCACTAGATCACCCAAGTAATCCATAATCTAGGTTCTTCTATTGTTTCACCATCTGAGCTCTGATTTTAGAATCACATGTCTCATTGGATGCACATTAGTAAATAATCTATTTAATTTTTTCCCTTTATTTTTTTCTCTTATCCTTGATGGAGTTATCTTGGTGTAGGATATTATGATATATTTTTATGATGTTGATACATTATATAGTTTTATTCCTATATAGTAGAAAATAAAGGCTGAAACTGGATGATGGGAGTGCTATGAGTATATAGTAGGTGGTATATGAATCATCTATCAAGTCTATCCTTTTCTAAACTATCTTCATTTTTCACACAAAAAATTTACCAGGAATTTCCCATTTAATCCAAATTAATTTCTTATATTCATTATGCTCGTATTCGAGAGATTGTTATATATGTTTCATTCATCATTAGAGATTATGACCTCAAAAATGACTATCTTATGTAGGGATTTTCATTGTTTATCATTCTTAGGATTTTATTTATGACCACATGCAACACTATTAACATGTGCATTTACATGGCCTTCATAATGGAATGTTTTATAATTAAATGAATTATTTGTTAATGTATATTAATTTATTTTATCACTTCACCCTTATAATGTATGATATTAAATTAATTAAATGGATTTTTAAATTTAAAATGGAATGTATAATATATGTATCACTTAGAATAATTTAATGACTTGGTCGCATGTACACAACACACCTTGCCAATATTAATGTAATTTCTAGGAGTGAACCTAATTAATTTTTTAAGTAATAAAATTATTAAAAGGTTTCTTATCCTTTTTAGTCTTTCAACTTAATATGGAAGGTAATGGAATGAACCAAATGACCTATGAAGTGGCATGAGTATTACATTTTATTTATATATAATGAATTTAATATATGTTTATTATTGAATATGTACTAGTTTATCTCAATAGTAATGAGAAGACTTGATCTATCCTTGGATTTCTGAAATAATTACATGAGAACTAAGAAGATTCTATTCCAATTCGAGGATTCCATATTCCTAGGGAGATTCCCACCTTGGAACCTGGTCCTTTTAAACAAGTGGATTCCTCGTATAATGTCGCAAGACCCCTCCACTGTCATTTAGATATTAGAATTCCTTTGATACACTCCTTTGATCCAGCATGATGTCTTCAGACATGTGGCACCAAGGATATAACCATCAGTACCAATCATTGTATACCCATGCATAAATTTTATGAGATAATTAAAATTATTTATAATAATATTATAGTAGAATTACTTGTGTAATTCCCTTGTATTACACTCAGATGCCTCATTTCTAGGATTCATATTATTACTGAGTTAGTTCGACCATTGAGGTCAAGGATGCCTTGGTTATTACCTTGGATCCTTTTCATTATTGTTATCATTAAAGATGCATTGGTTATGGCCTTGGATCCTATATTATTATTATTATTATTATTATTATTAGTGGATTCCATGACCATACCTTGGATCCTTATACTTCACTTATTATAAACTAGAACATAATTAATTAAATATGACATGTTCATACCCTAGCTGAGGCTGAAGTAGGTATCAGAGTAGTTAAATTTCTATAAATAATTACATTTATGTATATATTCCTTCACACTATTAGTTTATTTACATAGATGGTATAAACATAGTTGTTGGAAGCCTACTAAGATTTATATCACACCCTATTTTGACCACTATTGGAAACTAGACAGATTACATGTATGCATGTGTTGACTAAGGGAAGTGTAATTATTTGGACACTTGATCTTTATTTCATGAATTATGATAGAGCATGGTTGTGGATGAATGAGATGGATCTTGGGAGGCTTGGATATTTTTTGGATTCTTTTTTCCTCTTTTGTATAGCATGTATTTCCTGATTGAATGCATATCTGTTTTCCAATTTTCAAGAGACATGAAATTCATTATCATTATTTTTATATCATCTAGTTTTAGTTATGGATTTATTATTGTTTCTTAAATATTTAAGAATTTTTCCATTTCGTATCCTTTATTATCATGATTTTTCTATTTATCTATTATTATGTATATCTGTTGTGATATGCTCTTTTAATGAGGGCATGTTCTCACCATGGACACACCCTAGACCATCATTACTAGTCAACAGCCTCTAGCCTATAGGGAGACATGATTGAGGACATGTGGAAATATGAGCTCGGGGAACCTCTATGTGGTACCCAGGTTTGGGATGTCACACCTTACATCTCTTTTGAGTTACCCAACATATGTATTTTATTTACATTTAAGAGGGAATTTTTGATTTTTTTTAATTTCTAATCAATTCCCAATTTGTTTTTTTCCATGATGTTTGACTAGTTCCTATAATATTAAAATAATTAAATAATCTCATAATTATAAAAAAGTAATCATATCCTTCTCAAGGTGGGATGAAATCCAATTTATCAACAAGTTATTACAAAAATATTCCCCATTTCAATTTTTTTACCAATCTACCATCAATGTTGTCAAACCTCTAAATATCTTCTTTTAGAATTCCAATCTATCTGTATACCCCTATAGACCAATAATCAATATCTATAATTCTCTAATTTTCATTCTCTAATATTATATGAATATTTTAATAAATATCTGTCTACCGTATTGATAATAAATTTCAATGTATCCCAATGATGAAACTTTTTTCCCATTAGATCACATTAATAGTAATTGAAAACAACACCCTAGTAATGATCTATTGATAAATTCTCTTAGCCTAAATGGGTAAAATATTATATTATGAAATAATATAAAGTGTTAATATTTATATTATTTCTCAAATTTTCTTTTATTATCCTTAATCTATTATTAATCCAAGTGGTTATAATATCCACCTATATTCATATTCTCAAAATAATTTAAATTCATACAATAATAAAAATATCTATGACATGAATTTTATGTAATAGAAATAAGGAAAATTTGAACTTGTGTTGTATGAGGAGATTTATTGAACTTCTAGTTTCAACCTAGGTTTCTGAAACACAGGCCCTACCAATGGTTTAGTAAGAATATTTTCACTTTTTTTAATATTCCAATGGCCTCTAATTAAAAATATTTTTCAATCTTTTCTTTATAAAAATTTAAGGAATTTCAATGTGTCATGTTTGAGAGTTTTGTACTATATTATTTAATAACTCAGTGGATATTTTTTTATAGAATTGAATCAATATTTAATTTTTCACTATTTCACCTATATCTTATAACTGGTACATAATAAACATTAGTTACATACAATCCATGGTAACTGAAATATAATATACATAATTTGAACTCAAATAAAAAAATTCTTGTTTATTACTTATCAAACCAATGTGTTCTCTTCTAATGAATACATATTTAATACATAATTATTTTTAGTCCACAATATCCCAATCAGAAACTGATTAGGAAAAGAAAATTATAAAATATATATCATTGAAAAAGAAAATAGAATTCAATGTTCCTAGAATATACCTCAAAATCATATTCAATTCTAGAAGATGTTAATACATTATAAAACTCTAAAAACAATCCCCAATTATTTTTCATAGAATATATCAATTCTTGTTTATATAAGATTAAGTAAACTTCTAATAATTATTTTTTAAAAATTTGATTATACTCCCTTACTGTTCACATGTTTTCCAATTTCTATTCCAAATATTATCATAGTTTAAAGTAGTATAAATCCTTCCATTGTGAACATATTTTAGACTTCTACTGAATTTGTCACATGTGAAGTAAATGCACTTCCTTTTGTGATGTACATGCATCCATATAAAGTACGATTACTCTCTAATAACTAAAATCACAAATTCTAATATCAATAATTGAGTAAACATCCCACATAAATTATAATCTATACCTTTGAAATTTATATAATAAATATACACCATTAATATGAACTGTTATTCATCTGAGACCTTTACAAATAAATTTTAATTAAACCCTTCTATCTTGGAATACATATTTATTATATATGTATCTAGTAATAAATACCAAGAATGAGGTTCTTTATTTAATCTATATAATTCCATTTTCAACGTGCGCACCTTATAATCATAATTATTATTTAGAAATCAAGCTTCTTTATGGATATACACTCTTTCATTCTAGATCCCACACATCCATTTTAAATACAATGAAAATTTTTTTAATATGAATTTATAAAAAGAGTATAATAGATTAAACTATTTACACTGGAACAATTTTTTTTAATATTAACTCTTTCAACGTGATCATATCATTTATAAAACATATTTTCATTATTCTGAACAATGCATCCTTGTTTATTAAGTTTTTCTGTAGGGTTTTTTATCAATAACATTATTGAATCATGGTCTATCCATAATCTCCTTTGATTTATTATTATCTATTTTATCCAATTACCCATTCATGGATTACAACCATGGTTCATTATTTTCATCAAATTTGATTTAATTCAGATATACCTATGATAATAGTGTAGTGTTCTCGGTTCTCCTCATTCTATGAGCCAACATTATAATATATTTATTTACGATAATATATATTGGATCAATAAAATATATACCTTTTATTTTCTAAGTCATATGTTGAATATCCTTTCATATTTTTCTTTTACAAATTCAACTTTAGAATCATCATCGTTTTACATATTCTGAGATTTAATTGAACCCTTTACTAACTCCCCCTTTTCCTCACAAACTTCTCAAGAGAAAAAAATTAAATAATTATATTTTGTTTCATTATCAATAACCTAAAAATCACTATTTTTTAAAAATATTATAGGCCCACTTATTAAAAAATTCATAGGTGTTTCTATTTGTTGAAACCCCTATATTTTTTTATTTAGTGCATTTCCCTATTTAACCTAATCTCCCTGTTTATTTTTTATGAAACATTGTTTTACAAAAACTATGAGAAGCTCCAAATAATTTTTTTTTCAGGCCATATTTCATATAGAATCTTACAAAATAAATAAATAATAAATTATCAATTATGAGTACACATATACAACATAACACCCCGATCCCAGAAGCTCATGCAGGTGCATTATTTTTTTTACTTTGGTATGATTACAAGGAATAAAATATTGAAGGACTAATTATTTTAGTACCTTTGAAAATAATATTACATAAATTATACCCATATTACATAAGGAAATATAAAATAAAACATGGTTCAAAATAAAATAAAATAAACTACATCCTTGAAGGATTATTCAAATTATTCTTCTTCATAATATGGGGAAAGCAAAAAAAATAATGGTGAGCTAAAATTCTCAGTAAGGATAAGTAAAGTGGAAGAAATAATGAATTGATGAGAGTTAATAAACATGGAAAGGTAGTAACTCATAAAAAATTCCATTTTAATAACTATATAAGTCATAGTCAATGTGTTATGGTAAAAAACTAAAACACATGAAATTAATTAATAAACTAAGGTTGAAATGCATCCATATATATTTTTATATGAAAATATCATGGATAATAATAATAACAACTAAAATATCAATGAAGGAAATGTTTAATTATTGGAAATATTGTTTAAGGCACATAGAAAACTACACCATCAAGGCCATTCAAAATATGGTTTAAAAATACAATTAAAAAAGATTAATTTTGACAACTTATTAATTTTATGTGATGATATCAATGCATCAGGGGGATATATAAATTCTAGGGACCAACTTTTATTTCTTTTCTTATTCATTCCTCATATAAAATTATAGATTTAATTAATACAAAACATTACTTATCAAATATCCATATTAAATAAATAATATATATTTATAAATATTTCCCCGGTGTAGGATAAGTAACAATAAGGTTTGTTGATGTTGATGAATGGAAATACCATTGAAATATCATTAATTTACTCTTGATGAAAATAATCAATAAATGATCCAAAGTTTCCCACTCCACTTTGAAAAATTTGAATCATAATAACTGTGAATGAATAACATTAAATTAAACTTATAATATAATGAGAATAAGTATATTCCTGATATAACATGTCCAATGGAAGTATATACACCATATACAAGTTAATTGGTGCACAAAAACAAATAATTCTCAATGGAATGTAAATTAAGAAGAAATCCCTTACTTCTTGTTAAATATTGATTTATAAACCATATGGAAGAAATAATTTAAAATTAAACTCTAAATACCATGATATAAATTTATTCATGATATAAAATTTAATAGGGGAAGTATATACACCAAATAAAAGAAATAAGTGGTGAAAAGGGTGTATGAATCACAGAATAAAAAGTGAGACAAGAATCCCTTACCTTGAGTCAAACTTTTCACATGTGTATTTATATTATTAAATAATAAACTTATATTAATTATTTAATTTCTTCAGAACCATTTACATTTTTATAAATAATTTTATTTCACTTAGTACAATGTTGTGAACATCTTCTAAAAAAATTTATTTTATGTTAGGTGTTTTGAAAGTATTCCGTTTATGTGTCAAAAATAACATTGCTAAGTGAACTATGTTAAAAGGGTCATTATATAAACATATCTAGAGTAATAATCCTGAAATAATTATCATATTTAGATAGAAGTTGTTTTTTGAAAACAAATCATCAAATATGGTTATGAAACATGAACCAGTGTTTTAATAATGGGGATGGTAGGTCATACGTATGCATGAGTATAATTGCTATTTTTCTATGATCATTATGGAAAGAAGGTAAGTAAAACTATATCATTAAAAAATTATCATTATATAATAAATACCATGTAATTTAATCTTATATACTTCTATACATAATTCTTTTTATGTAAAAATAATCACATCGTGTCGGGGAGGTGGTAGTCCACATACCCACGACCGACGTCACTTTTTAGTGTGTTAAAAGGGTAATAAGTAAAATGATATATTATATTTAAAAAAATTTAATTATTTCATTAATATCATATATATTTCATTTAAGATACACATTTTTAATCGATACCATCCTTTATAAATTCCATTTATAGTGTGAATGAATCACATCGCTTTGAGGAGGTGGAAGCCCACATGTCCACAAACGATGTTATCGTATTTCAAAAAATAGAAATCATAAAGGTATGCGTTATATAAAAATAAAATAATGATAAATAAATTATCAATATAATATATATCATATATAAATATATTTTCTATCATAATACCCAACTATGAGAGGTGGTAAATGAAAAACAAACAACATAATTTCGTGAGGCGGTAGTTTGTTGTACATAAGTACGGTAAGTTCATTTCCAATTAGATGGATGTGTGTTTAAGTGTAGGATGAAAAATTATAATAAAACATATTAGTATATTTATGATACTTAGGATTTTTTATAATAATGTAATAATAATATTTCATAGGGTGGATAATGAAAACAAAACAAATGACCTTGATAAAGGATACTACCCCGTTTTGGGTAACTCCTTTTGGTTTTCACCAATGGGATGACTTGGATGTATTTTTACCCAAAGGTATGATTATAGTATTTGAGGAGTGATTTTTGGAGCTTATTTGAGTAGATTTTAGTCAATGCAAAGGGATTTATAGGTTTGAAAAAATGGGATGGTTGAGTGCCTTTTATAGTGGAGGAGGAGTGGCATTTTTGTAAACATGGAAAATGGAATTCCACCGACGTTTTTCCCAAATAAAGTGTATTCAATAATGAATAAAATTCAAGAAATTGTGTCCAGGGTCTAAATAGTAACATAAAATAGATTTTGGACAAGTTTCTTGGCCATTTTGGTCCTTATGTTTAAGGGTTAGAACCATGTTTAGTTATATTTCATCTTATTCATCGTAAATAATTTTAATTACATTCACTAATCAATTTGGTAAAAAAATAAGTTGAATTTATTTGAAAATAAAAATTATTATTAATCACAAGATTGAATCCATTTTTCAAAATTCCTATCATAGGAGTGGATGAAATTAAATTAAATTAAATTCTACGGATGAGATGACAGTGCATGGTTTTAATGTAAAATGTTCAAAAGTTTGTTAAGTATTTATATCCAATTTCAAAGTGAAATTGATTCCACTGACATAAATTGGATTAATTGATTTAATTTATATCTAATTTAAATTTAAATTTAAATTTAAATATAATTTATAATTATAAATAAATAAGACAAAAAAGCAGTTTTGAATTAAAATTCAGTATTTTTAACTATTCATAAAAAATGCAATTCTCATAAAAATACCAAAAATTCAGATAAACCTAATTTTGATATTTCTATTTCAAAAATAAAGTTTTTTTAGACATTTTCAATTCATATAAGTGTAAAAATGCATATTTAATTTTGGTTCTCCTTTAAAAGGTAGTAAAATCGCCTTTATAAAAATATAGGTTTTTATGTGTAATATTGGGTTTGTTCTAATCTCATACTTATAAAATTTATTAGATGAATGTAAATAATATTTTATTTAATATAAATTATATATATTTTATTAATACCACTCCCTAATTTTAATTAATTTAATTTATTAGTATAAAACTACTTCGTGAGAATAAAAATAGTTTTTATCAAAATATTCTCTTTATATTCAATTGGTTCTTGTATTCATTTATAATTAATTTATAACTAATGTATTCAGCCATATATTTTCATAATTTATTTAATAATTTTAATAACCATTAATTTGACATCTAGTTACTATATTATTATATTAAATAATAATATTTTTAACATTATATTGTTGTTCAGTAAAACTCAATCTTATGTGTTACACATGCCATCGAGGAAGGTCAGTCTTACATACAACACAAGCTGTCCATGATATTCCATATAGTGCAATTTAAAATTTATGTTTCATGTAACATAATTTTAAACTATTTTTTTCATTTAAATCAATCGAGGGAAAAAATTAAATGTACTCTAAATGGAAAATATTGTAAAGTCTTGGGGTGTCATATTATCCCCACATTAAATAAATTACACCCTCACAATTCAAAATTATTCTTTGATATCTAGGGATTGATATTTGAAAATAATCTATTATTGAAAAACAAAAATATTTAATAGGGTAAATAACACATCTTCTTATCAAGAGATAAATAAAAGTACAATGGTCACATATCTGGGTTACCTAGTACAATAACATTTGTGGGAAATGGAAATATAGATATGAAAGAAAAAGATAACAATCTTGTTAAGTGGGAGAGTTATAAAGAATATGTTAGAATAAAAGTTGATGACCACAAATCCTTAAACCACTATTATGAGAATGTTCATTGATATCATAAAAAATGTTGATAATGGGACAACATTTTTGTTTTAAGGACATTTTTCCTATAACTGAGGAATTATTTCACCCTATAATAATATAAGTAAATATATAATTCAATTTCATAAAAATAATCTTATCCTTTGGCTGTTACTTAAAATATTTCTACTTCATTTATTAGTACATGATGCATTATATTGTGAATTAATACACTATCCTCTAAAATCTCATAAAAAGATAAACATAAACCATTTTTTAAATGGATAATATTTACAAAATATTATGATCCAAAACATTAGAAGGAAGTTCTCCAACTTTAAAAAATAAACTTTTCAGATAACATGAAGTTTCTTTTAATAGTCAAATACCAAACATGTGAATATGATAATAAATTTAATTACCATTAAACATTATTGAAAATATGCATGATTCTTATTCCTTAAATATAACATATATTATTAGATAAATTTATTAAATTTAAAAATTATTTAAACACCATAAATTATAGAAGAAATAATGTTTTCAATAACTCATTACTCAGTTCTAAGGTAGTTAGTTCTTACCTGATTTATGTTATCCAAAACAGTCATTTTATTTTCAAAAAAGTCATTATCTTATCATTAAGAACATATTATGGGTTATCTTTCCCTCAACCACGTGTTTTATAAAAACTTTTACTTTCTACTGAATAATTTTTTTTGGTACCATTCATTATATATCTAAAAATAATTAATGAAAAATTACTGCAGTGTAATCATCACATATTTCATAACTCTTTAACTAGTACATAATTTTTAAAATATTGAAATAATATAGTTATTGAATCCAAAATTAATCCTATTGTTTGTTCTACTTCAGTTTTATCAATAATATAGGTATGATGTTGTTCCCTTAGCTTATTTGGAGGTATATTATCCTAATTATTGTGAAATTTGTGTTCATAGTGCCCCATATCCTTGAATTTGTACCACTAAAAATAGCCTTTTTATTCTTAACTTTTCATTATTTTTACTTGAGGCCCATTTCTCCACACCTATAACAAACTCATATCCTTTAAAGAATTTCCCATGGTGATTCCTTCCCCAGTTTTCACATGATGGAAATTTCTTCATCATCTACATTGATGTAGTTTCTTTTTCTGGGAGTTTACATTGCCTCTTATTCTCTTTAATCCCATTGAATATATTTATCCAATAAAATTCATTTTCTAG
The DNA here is from genome assembly GCA_963277665.1 of Viscum album. Lineage (NCBI taxonomy): Eukaryota > Viridiplantae > Streptophyta > Magnoliopsida > Santalales > Viscaceae > Viscum > Viscum album. The sequence goes on from CAUJRU010000088.1 coordinate 1,245,769, forward strand.
TTTAATGAAACATAAAACTATCTCTTCGTATGATGAAAAATCCTTAGAAACCAGTTCCCTTCAAAGATTTGGATTAAGACCTTCAAATAAGTGGTCAATATTGCACTCTTTATTATGTATGCAATCCATTGAATACCTATCTAACCTTGTAATGGTAGATTCATAATATGCACCACTCTCTTATTCATTTTTATTTAATCTAATGGACATTATCTTCATCTCAATTTATTGATCACGAGGAAGTATTTATCAAATAATGTCATCTTAAAAGTTCTCCATTCCATGACTTCTTTTTATTATTCCTACCTAGTATTATAGATCAATGATAACCATTGATCAAGATCACCATTGATACAATAAAATTCATGTGTAACCATTCCCTTTTCACAAGATCCCAATGCCATAAATATCTTCTCAAATACATAATTCATTACTCATCGGCCATTATGTTAGTAGTCCAACTAAATCATGGGGGCCACTATCAAATAATATGATCCAACATTGGAGAATCTCATTATGGAAGATTTTTATCTATCTTGGAAAGGTCATGTGTCATAGCCTGATTAAGCTACCCTAATACTTCCATTATAGTCTCAGTTCTAATACCAGCTGTATTGGTTTCATCAATATGGAAGTCTATACATTTTCATCAAGAACTGATATCATTCTTCCTTCCAAGATCCATTTCTAAACAATGTTATATACTGGATTAGATCATAACATTATGTAACATAATATATAATCCCAAATGATGAATATATTGGCAACAATTAATTGTTTTCACTTGACAGGAAGGACAGGAATGTCTCCTCTCATTATGGACCAAAAGGTGAGCGGATGAAATTTGTGGATGTCTTAAAGAATGCATCTGGAGCATCATTTCCAAACCTTGGCCCTCCACCACCTGTATGTGTGATTAATAAATGAAGGTTTTCCCAAATCTTGGCCAATCATAAATCTGTTGAAGAATGAGTCAATCTGTGTCAACACTCGATTATTTCTCAGGTTCTCACCCCCAAGGGGGCGCGACTTTGTAAATTTAATGAATTGATGAAAAATATCACAGATTTATGGGGTTTTGATGATTGTAGGATGACTGAAATGGGGAAGTAATATTATCATGTTGTCTTCCCCAGTGATGAGAGCAAGAGGAGGGTGTGGAGAAAAGGTACTTTGTCTTTGAACCTTGGCTTCATAAGTATCTAGGAATGGGATTAGAATTTTGATCCCATGATTGTTCGATGCATGCATGCCCAACTGTGGATTAGGATTTATAAAATTAAATAGATCTATTGGCATTAACGTATCCTATGGGACATTTCCTCGGTTGTAGGGAAATCTAATCTGTATGGATAGATAAATAGATAATACCAGATATGGGCATTATGCACGTGTCTTGGTTGAAGTTGACTTGTCTAGCACTTTTGTGGAAGAAGTTCTCCTCCCAACGAGGGATGATAGCATGAAATTGGAAATCCTATATGAAAGGAAGACCAAATTTTTTATAAACTGTTTAGTATTTGGTCATCTGAGATCTAAGTGATGGAGGGATAAGATATGTTCACTTTGTAAAGCAAAAGGGCATGATGATACCATCTTCAATAGAAGAAAGGGCAAGGCAACGACCTTGTCTTTCCAGGGTGATGGTGTTTCTGACCAGGTTCCATTACATGATGGGGGGGGGGGATCCTCAAGAGGCACAAGGTCCTCTGGATGAAGGGGTGGTTCCTCAGGCAATACCCATTGGAACTGCTAATGGAAATGAAATCAACTCTGGAAATCTGGTTTCCTCACCTGCTGTTGTGTGGACTGGACTTGAACGGGCTAAGATTAATGCCTTTGAGATTAATGAATGTGAGCAAGGATTATGTTTCGAGCAGAGGATCTCACAGGATGTTTGTGTTTCGGGGCAGGGGGTCTCACTGGGGACATTATCTGATGAGAGATACTTGCAGAATGCGAATGCAAAGGCCCCTTTGGTGATGTCTAAGCATGTGGCTGATCATAACACCCTTGCTAATGCAGTTGGGAGTGGGGAGAGTAGTGGAGCACATGTTTCTTCCTGAATGATCCCTACCTATGAGGATAATATCATAGTAGGAACCCCGAGGGCGGAAAAGGTCGAAACTCTAGTCAATGGAAGTAAGGGATGCAGTCTAGGAACTGCCCATGCAGCTGCATCTGACCCAGCTGGATTCTTTGTCCAGGTTTCTCCTTACAAAGTGGCTTGGAAGAAAAAGGAGATAAACACTGATCCTTCCCATCTAAAAGTCAAGAACATGTTCACTCCCTTGAGTGAGAAGTTTTGTTCTGCTAAAATGGAGGAGGCTGATGCTAAAAGGATGACTGGACCTGAGGTTGATTCTGGCGCAGATGATGCTGCCCTGAAAGAGCAGGCTCGTGTGAGTGATTTTAGCAGAGATAAAGAGAGAAGTGAGGCTGACCAACCTTGAGAGGACTCCAAATATGTCTTTAAGGGAGGGAAGAAAGGTAAAGGAAAGAAAGGTAAAGTGCAAAGTGCTACTGAGAAAATGGAGGGACCCCAGACAAGGGGCAGGGCTCAGTGTTAATGAGGATTTTATATTGGAATTGTCAAGGGATGGGAAGTCCTCGTACGGTCAGGTCCCTTCAACATTATATCATGACCTATAAACTGATTCTTGTTAGTATTGTAGAGCCAAATCTACTCTTTGGCAACTGGAAAAGCTTCAAATGGAGTTCTCTTGGATTTAATCTGATATCCATCAATCAGAATAGCTTGAGCATGGATCACTTGTGGGTTCTGAGACATGATATCATCCAAATTAACTCATTTGTTAACGGACCCCAGAGTATTCTGATTAGTTGTAACAATGCTGGACAAAATATTTCTATCTCTTTTGTCTATGCCTCAACTTCTTATTTGAGGAGGAGGGAGCTATGGGAGGAACTTAAAGCTACATCACTAAGGATGGATCAATGGTGGATGCTTGTTGGTGTCTTCAACACTGTTTTGATGTTTGGGGAAAAAACTAGGACTAATTTTAATGGGACAACAACTTATAATTTCTCTGAGTGCATTGATTTCTGTAATCTAATTCAAATCCCTCTTACTGGAACTGACTTTACATGGTGTAGATACACATGGGAAGGAAAATAGGCCACCAACTTGATAGTTGCCTTGTGCAAATTGATGAAAAAATGACATACATGGGGTCTCTAGATGTACTCTTCCCAAGTATCACTCTGATCATAATCCAATTATTGTGGATGTCAATTTTCAGAGGATGAGGTCATCCCCCACACCCTTTAGGTTTAATAATGCTTGTATTGTCATCCCAAGATGCAGGAAAATTGTCTTGGAGGCATGGAGGCTTGATCCCATTGGGATTCCTCTTTACAGAATTGCTGTCAAACTGAAGCATCTTAAAGGGTTTCTAATGGAATAGACTAGGAAATATCTCTCTAAAATTGTTGAATACATTAAAAATGTTAAGGAGGATCTTGGAAGGATTCAAATTGATCATGAGAATCAGCCCACCCTATATAGGGAAGAAATCATAGCGCAAAATAAGCTTTATGATCTTCTCATGGTGAATGATAGGCTGGTTAGGAATCAGTTGAATATGAAATGGCTTAAAGATGGTGACAAGAATTCTAAGCTATTCAATATATTGCATAAGGAGAAGAGAGTGCATGCTGGAAACAAAGTGATCAGAATTTCTAACCACATTTATTCTGATGAAAATGAGATTGCATCAGTTATTGTTGATTATTTCAAATGAATGTACTCTAATAATGGGCAACACTGCTCCACTAACATGGTGGACAATATGTAACACCCTGAGATTTTATGAAAAATATTCTTTTAATTTAATTGATGTATTGTGTTGTACGCTACAAAAAAATTCGATTGTGCTATATGCAACACCGTATTAGCTTGTATTATATGAAAACACTATTCTTGGCTTGTGTTGCACGCAAGAGAAACCTTCCTCAATAGCGCGTGTTGTACGCAATACCGAGTTTCAATAAACAACGATATATTGTTATAATATTATTATGAAATATCCATTATGAATATTAGTAACAAAATTTTGAATTTTATGACATTATAATTCATCTTACACATTTTTTAGAACATGGTATGAGAAAAAAATAATTTTTTTTCGGCTAAAATAAGTATTTTTCAAAAAATGCAATTTTCCACCTTTTGATGGCGCACCCACTTTAAATCTAGTTTTTTACATGTTTATAAGTTAAATTTGACAAAATAAAATTCTTTTTTGGAATCAAGATATAAAAATTTACTTTAAATAAATTTTTGATATTTTTCTGATAAGTTTCTTATTTTGATGAATAATAAAATATGCTACATTTTAAATAAAAATAACTTTTTTTCATCAAGATAATTTATATGGTTAAATTATAATATTGAATGGTTTTAAAGTATAAATAGAATATATTTTTACCATTTAATATAATGTATGTCATTATCATTAATTTTACATTGAATTCATAGGTTAAATCATTTCAATCTTTTGTACTGTTTTAAATAAAAACTTGTGTTTATCGACAACGAGATTAATTTTAAATTAAATACTACAAATTCTATGTTTTTAATTTAGAAAAATGGATTCCATATTTGGAATCAGTAGGTCCAAATTATGTTAATAAGCTACTTTTATTTTTGGGCATTATGAATAGTAACTACGGTAAATTTTATTTACCTTAGTTAAAGATAAATCGGGTAACTAAGGGTAAATATAATATTATAAAATTACCCTAAAACTTGTATTAATATAATTAGATGATTATATTTAGTCCTAAAATATACTTGGGTCGAAATGGTATCTATTGGAACCCACTTGTATTTGATTAAGACGTTTTATTTATTTTATTTAAAGGAAAGTGAAATATGTCTCATTCAAACTTTAATAATTAGATTATTTTTAATATAAGGTTATACATAATATAAATTCGATTATAAAACCTAATTTGAAATCTAAAATATTTTTATTTATCAGGGTAATTTATTTTTAATTTTTAAGAAATATTTAATTACCTTTATAGCTTATACATTAATGATGTAGAAATTATTTATTTTGTGAAAAATCAATAATATAGTTTTTATTAAAATATAATACCTATCAAAAGGACCAGAAACTTGACCAAAACTTATTGGAAGAGTATATCTATACCCTAAGCATCCAAGGGTATATTTTTGGACCATTTTAATCCTTATAAAAGAGATTAGGACATTTATATTATTTTACTTTAAATGATGTCAAAGATGTCACCTTCACGATTTAATAAATATAACAATTTAAATGTTATGATTTTGAGATGATAAATTCAATTAAAAGAATTCTTATGGAATATATTAGATTTATCTGCATCATAGTATTTTATTTTTAATTTTTATGCAATAAATAAGTATATTAAATAATTATACAAAAATATTGTAGTAATTATTTTATTAAGGGAAATATCAAATAAATGGTTTTAAAAATATTAAAATCAATTTTATATGAACAAATTATTGTTCTACATGAATTTTTTAGACTAATATGACATGATATGAATCTATTAAATATTTATTTTCGAATATATACTCTGTGTGGATTTTATTTAAATTCAAATAAATGAATAGTGTCAAAATTGACTCTATTGTTATTTTATAAACATAACATATTATTAAATTGTTTAAAAATAACAAAAATATTTAATAATTATAAATTGAAATTTATATGTTCTAAAATTTCATAAAGTATCCAATTATTGACAATTAAAAACACATAAGTAATTATTTATAACAATTTAAAATTTATAATATTATTACCACAAATAAAATTAAATAGATTAAATAAGGATAAATCAAGTTGATAAGGTTTAAAATAAATTCCCAACATGTCTAAATCTTATTGGATGATGGTATTATAACCCTATATACCCTAATATTTGAATTTGAGTCATTTTTGGAGGTTTTTAATTGGTGTTTGGGGTTATTATAAATTAATATTTTTGAGGTTTCCAAAGGTGCCCCTCTTCTCCCTTATAAAAGGTCACATCCTCCCTCTCCTCTTTACACAATTTTGAGCCTTCAAGCTTGGAAAAACCCTGAAAATTTCTCTTCTCAAACTATCTAGTTATATCATCTAGGTTCTGGTCTTCTAAAAACACCAACTCTAGTTCCGAAAGATGGATTTTAAAAGAGGCACGTCGAAGAAGAGGTAATCTCTTCTACCAATTCTTTCAAGTTTATTTGTTCTTCTACTTCCTCTTCATTAGTTGTTTCATTATAAAGTAATAACATAAGTATTAATTATATACTGATATGTTATTATAAATATGAAACAACCCTATTTCACCTTCTATCCATCCTATGAAAAATGAAATCACCACGCGTGTGTACGTACGGAATACCGTCTCCACACCGTGGTGTAATATGTTTTTTCTACCACCACATTACGGATGGGTATAATGGTGTAAAGAATAAATATATATGATTATTATAACATGATACTGATTCTTATATATTATTTCATCCACTCCAATTCCATTCAATAATTATGGGAATGATATCATCGCTCATGTGTACGTATGGATTACCGTCTCCACGACGCGATGAGATACATTCTCCATGTTAACCATTTAAAAATGATTATAAAGTATATATAATGAATAATGATAAAATATATGACATAATAAATCTACTGGATATATATATATATGTCATCTACTTACTTCCATTAAAGTCAATAAGGAAAGGAAAACAACATTCATGCGTACGTACGACCTACCGTCTCCATGAATGGTGTATTTCATTTCATTTATCTATATATTATATATATATATAATGAATATATATGATATATAAATCATTATTTAAATTCTATCAGTAAGTAAATAATGATATAAGTAATAATAATATCAATAACAATAAGTCCAAACACGTACGATAAATGAAATAATTTTACCCAAAACACTGCTTTAACATGGAATTGACAAATTAACGGTTAATATAATGTCATAAGTGAATCATATATGATATCATAAATATTATTATGATTATTTTACAAGATAATAATTTTTTTAAACCCACTATACAGGAGTATCAGACACATACGGTAGAAATTGGACCTAAGGAAAGGGATAATTATTCCAATCTCGTTCTTATCCGAGATTGTTTATTCATAAGTATTTATTGGGGTTATATTTATAATCCATGTACATGTTTTCTCAAAATTATTTCATAAAATGTTTACATGTATGTTTAAAGTCATTTTTACCCTTTTATTACTTTTACCACAAGGTGTGGAAGAAATCTTTCTTTTGTTTACCATACGAGGTACTTTTTGACATTTCCTGCAAAAGTACGAGGAGAATTTTTTTTAACTTAAACGATATGAACAGATTTTTACAGTTTCATAACACCTTATTTTCATGAAGCTTCCTCTGCATTATTTAATTATTATTTTCCACAAAATTATTTTCTTTTAAAATTGCGTGGAATTTTGTGAAAATAAAATGATTTTGAAGAAGAAAGGATATTTTCCTCAATAATTCATTTCAAGTGTTTTATCAAAACTATTTTCCATCATAGATGACATTATTTAGTATGTTTTATGTTTCAAGTATAATGTCTCCATTATTTACATGGTTTGATTTTTCTTATGATGAAATGACATCCATTTTTTATATGTATTATTTTATGAAGGGATGATGTTTATGAATCCCATTTTATTCTTTGGGTTATGATGAATGATTTATGATTTTTATGTGGCACACGTAATAATGATTTCAATATGAGATGGGTGGGACCTATATCTCCCTCCAATTAATTGGGTGAAGATTTATATCTCATGAGATATATATGGATGGAACGATAAGTGAATCCAGTTCAGTAATACATGGATGGAATGGAAAGTAAACCCAGTTCAGTAATAGACTTTTTCCACTATGATGGTCTTGGCAACAATGCCTTGGCTACTATGGAAATCATAACATGTGCTTAATGGTTTTCCACAATTACATATTCTATTCCTATTTTGTTTTATCATGATTAATGTTCCTTTATGATCTATTCCTTATGTACAAGATTTATGTCATTACTCAAGATTTTGATGTTTTTTGTTCATGTTTTTACATTCAAATGTTTATGGATTGTTTTTATGTTCTCCATGTTTACCCTTAATTTTCATTTGAGTTCAACCTTTTTCTGTTTTCTTTTCCCTAGGATTTAAAAAAAGGTTTTAGATAAGAAAACAAAAGGAGAAGATCTTTATGGGAGATGTTGAAGATCTTTCACCATGATTAGAAGATTATGTTCCAAGTTTCCAAAGACACTAAACTGATACAGTCCTTGGGATTTTTTTGTTATTTATTAAGTATTCCTCAAAAGTAATGTAATGTCTATATATGTCAATATTGGGTCTCTATAGTTGTTATTAGAGGAAAGTTTTAGTCAACCTTTGGAAACTAGGATGCAAAAACTTTAGTGAGATCCCCAGAGATATTTCTAAGGTATGTCTAGGGATGTCCCTAAGGTTAAGTATATGTATAAGTTATAGTCCTAGAATTATGGTGTAAATCTTAGAATTAAACCTAATATGTTATATATTGAAGGTACTCCCCCTTTATTATGTTTTCCTAGCATTATTTTTGCCTCTCACACTGTTCTTTTTAGGTTTTAGACGATCGCTGGAACCCGAAGGAACCGTGTTGATCAATGTAATGGACAATGCAATGATTGTCCTCCGGAACAATAAAATGTGATGGGAGAAGGAGAGAAAAATCTTATTGCTACACTTACATAGGCTATGAATCATTTTTTACTTCAAAATGAGCAGAGAATGGAACAATATTCTATTGAGTCCATGAGGCAACGTCCACGTTCTTTCAGTGGGTCTTTTGATCCACTTGTTGCTGAACAATGGATCAGTACCATTGAAAAGATATTTTCCATACTTTTTTGTATAGAGTATAAAAAATTCATTTTGGATGTTTACTGGTTAGAAGGTGAAGCAGACCAGTGGTGGACTTTAATTAAGAATACAAGGCCCCAATATGAAATTGAATCCATGGAATGGGACGAGTTCAAGAACTTTTTTTTTCAGTAAGTACTTCCCTTGTATTATTTGAACAAATATGTAAAAGGAGTTCCTTGAGCTTAAGTAAAAGGATGATGAATCTATTGATATATATGAGGTGGATTTTACAAAGCTTGCAAGGTATTAATCTGTCTTTATCATCCAACCTAAAAGTAAAGTTGATCGATTCTTCAGTGGCTTAAAACCAAGTCTTCATAGAGCATTAGCTATAAGAGACTTCAGTACCTATGAAGAAATTTTGCGTTGTGATATCAAGGTAGAACTGGAAGTTGGTGTTACATATCCATCTCATGGTTTTGACAAGAAATGAAAGATGGAGTTCAACGAAAAATCTCAAAACAATGGTGAAAAGAAGGTGAATGTTTCTTTATGCTCAAAGTGTGGAAAGAAGCATGGTGGAGATTGTATAAAAGGTACTAGAAAATGTTTCAAGTGTGGAAAATAAGGTCATCGAGCAATTTATTTCCGAATTAATGGGAAAAAGGTTTCTAATGATGTGAATAGAGAAAAGACTACAGAGAACTCACCACCAACACTTCAATGCTACAAGTGCAAGGAAATGTGGCATTATGCTAACCAATGCCCTAATCCAAGTGTTAATGATGATCGACATCACCAACCTCTTAAGGAAAAGGACAAAGGGAAGTCACATGCGATCACTATTGGCAATGTTGAGTATGAAAACGATGTGGTGGAATGATTATGTGTTTATATAACGGGATTCCAAAATAATGTTGTGGAATCTCATTTATAGTATTGTGGAATATTAGAATATCTATGTGTTGATTTATTGTGGTTTTGAATAATTATATGGTACCAGTAGTACCAGTAACCATGAAAAGTGATTGAAATATTTTTGGAACACATATGACATGCACATAATGAAGGGATAAAGATAAAATGAAATGTTTGATGATATTAATGAGATCAGGACTAATATAAGGACAAAATTATATCATGGTTTGAGTATATAGAAATTTTGGGATTTTGGTATGTGGAAAGTGTTAACTTTTGACAACATTCATGTTTTCACTAATGTTCAATGTGTATTCATTTTTCAAGAGAATACATGATTAAGGTATTCACATGTTTTTAATGTGACCAACAAGATATATCTTATGATATATGGGGGATAAATGATGGTATTCACATGCTTGTTATGTGACCTTTCAAGTAATCGTTTTCTTTATACTATGAGACTGGGAAGATGTATTTTGGATAAGCCTAAATATTGGAATGGGTTATGTTGGAAATCAGATAGTATTATTTAAGGATAGAACATTTTTTTGATATTATTTCTGGAATGTTATAATAGTGTAGTTTTAGAAAAAGGACAACCTACAGGAGGGGCGACAACCCGTCGCGTCAGACAAGGTTGCGGGAATCAAACCCACAACTAAAGTGCAACATGCTTTTATCGCCTACCATTTCCCTATAGTAAGTCCCTGGTTTGTAGAAATTAGTTTTATTTTATTAAGTGATATGATAAATAAAATATAAGTCCATTTTTGGAACCATATATGATTAATCTCACCATAGATGTACTTATGTATATAACTATTGCAAACCTTATGTTTGAGACAGATGGAATGACCTATCATTCTATCACATGATCCAATTACACTTCATGAAAGACAAATTAAACTTCATTTATTTAAGATATGAAGTGAAAATTGTTCAAGGCACAAACAACATTGAGGTTGTACCAAAATCAAGTAAGTATTTATTTTAATTCAAAACTTCTTCAACATTAGGGAAATGATCTTGAAAACCAAATAGTTTGTCCTATTGCCTTCATATTTGATGAATCATATGGTACCTTAGATCATCAAAAATTTATGGCTTTGTGATTGTTGGATTTTTCATAGCCATGTTCTCTACCACTCTCCATCAGAACATGATGGTTAGATTTCTCTTCTATAACCATATTTTCACTTATGTTCTCCTATGTGGAAACCCAGTGATTAGTTAATTTGGGTAACCATTAAGTTTCATACTTTAGTTTTTAAAGTTAAGTTTTGGTATTCCTTTTTATGATGTGGGTTTATATTAAAGAAACTTTCAAGTAGTAAACCATTTATAACCCCGACGAATTTTGAGGGCGAAATTCATTTTAAGGGAGGTAGAATGTAACACTCTGAGATTTTATGAAAAATTTTCTTTTAATTTCATTGATGTCTTGTGTTGTACACTACAACAAAATAAGTTTGTGCTATATGAAACACCGTATTGTCTTGTATTATATGAAAACACTATTCTTGGCTTGTGTTGCACACAAGAGCAACCATGCTCAATAGCGTGTGTTTTACGCAATAATAAGCTTCACTAAACAACGATATATTGTTATAATATTATTATAAAATATATGTTATGAATATTTGTAACTAAATTTTGAATTTTATGACAATATAATTCATCTTACACATTATATAGAACATGGTATGAGAACAAAATAAATTTTTCGGTTAAAATAAGTATTTTTCAAAAAATACAGTTTTGCTGCCTTTTGATGGCACACCCACTTTAAATCTAGTTTTTGAAATGTTTATAAGTTAAATTTGACAAAATAATTTTTTTTGTAATTCGGAAATAAAAATTTACTTTAAACAAATTTTTGATATTTTTCTGATAAGTTTCTTATTTTGATGAATAGTAAAAATATGATAAATTTTAAATAAAAACAATTTTTTTCATAAAGATAATTTATATGGTTAAATTATAATATTGAATGGTTTTAATGTATAAATAGAATATATTTTTACCATTTAATATAATATATTTCATTAGCATTAATTTTTCATTGAATTCATAGGTTAAATCATTTCAATCTTTTGTAATGTTTTAAACAAAAACCCGTGTTTTTCGACAATAGAATTATTTTAAATTAAATAATTAAAATTTTGTGTTTTGAATTTGGAAAAATGGATTCCATATTTGTAATAATTAGGTCCAAATTATGTTAATAAGCTACATTTATTTTTGGGCATTATGAATTGTAACTACAGTAAATTTTATTTACCATAGTTAAAGGTAAATTGGGTAATTGAGGGTAAATATAATATTATAAAATTACCCTAACACTTGTCTTAATATAATTGGATGATTATATTTAGTGCTAAAATATACTTTGGTCTAAATGGTATCTATTGTAACCCACTTGTATTTTATTAAGACCTTTTATTTATTTTATTTAAAGGAAAGTGAAATATGTCTCACTTAAACTTTAATAATTAGATTATTTTTAATATAAGGTTATACAGAGTATAGATTTGATTATAAATACTCATTTTAATTATAAAATGTTTTTATTTATCATGGTAATTTATTTGTAATTTTTACGAAATATTTAATTACCTTAATAGCTTATACATTAATGATGTAGAAATTATTTATTTTGTGAAAAATCAATAATATAGTTTTTCTTAAAATCATAATACCTATAAAAAGGACCAAAAACTTGACCAAACCTTATTGGTCGAGTATATCTATATCATAATAATCCAAAGGTCAATTTTTGTACCATTTGGAGCCTTATAAAGCCGATTAGGACATTTATATTATTTTAATTTAAATGATGTCAAAGATGTCACCTTCATGATTTAATAAATATAACAATTTAAATGTTTTTATTTTAAAAAGTTAAATTCGAGTAAAATAATTTTTATGGAAGATATTATATTTATATACATCATGGTATTTTATTTTTAATTTTTATGCAATAAATATGTACATTAAATAATTATACAAAAATATTGTAGTAATTATTTTATTAAGGGAAATATCAAATAAATGGTTTTAAAAATATTCAAATAAATTCTATATGAACAAATTTTTGTTCTATATTAATTTTATAGAAGAATATGATATTTTAGGAATCTATTAAATATTTTGGTTTGAATATATACTCTGTTTGGATTTTATTTAAATTCAAATAAATGAATAGTGTCAAAATTGACTCTATTGTTATTTTATAAAAATAACATATTATTAAATTGTTTAAAAATAACAAAAATATTTAAAAATTATAAATTGAAATTTATATGTTATAAAATGTCATAAAGTATCCAATTATTGACAATTCACAACACATAAGTAATTATTTATAACAATTTAAAATCTAGAATATTATTACCACAAATAAAATTAAATAGATTAAATAAGGATAAATCAAGTTGATATGGTTTAAAATAAATTCCCAACATGTCTAAATCTTATTGGTTGATGAGATTAAAACCCTATCTCATCTAATATTCTTATTTGATTCATTTTTGGATGTTTTTAATTGGGGTTTGGGTTTATTATAAATTAATATTTTTGAGGTTTCCAAAGGTGCCCCTCTTCTCCCTTATAAAAGGGAACCTCCTCCCTCTCCTATTTACACAATTTTGAGCCTTAAAGCTTGGAAAACCCCTGAAAATTTCTCTTATAAACCTCTATAGTTATATCATAGAGGTTCTGGTCATCTCAAAATACCAACTCTAGTTATCTAAGAGGATGTTTAAAAGAGGCATGTCGAAGAAGAGGTAATCTCATCTACCGATTCTTTCAAGTTTCTTTCTTCTTCTACTTCCTCTTCATTAGTTGTTTAATTATAAAGTAATAACATCGGTATTAATTATATACTGACATGTTATTATAATTATGAAAAAACCCTATTTCACCTTCTATCCATCATATGAAAAACAAAATCACCATGCCTGCGTACGTACGGAATACCGTCTCCACGCCGTGGTGTAATATGTTTTTCTACCACCACCATACATGGATGAGTATAATGGTGTAAATAATAACTATATATTATTATTATAACATGATACTAATTATGAGATATTATATCATCCACTCCAATTCCATTCAATAATTATAGGAACGATATCATCGATCGTGTGTACATACGGATTACCGTCTCCACGACGCGATGAGATTCATTCTCCATGTTAACCATTCAAGAATGATTATAAATTATATATAATGAATAATAATGAAATATATGACATAATAAAATACTGTATTTATGTATATATATATGTCACCTACTTACTTCCATTCATGTTAATAAGGAAAGGAAAACAGTGTTCATGCGTACGTATGACCTACCGTCTCCATGAACGGTGTATTTCAATTCATTTATCTATCTATTATATATATATATATACTGAATATATATGATATATAAATCATGATTTAAATTATGGAAGTAAATAAATTGCAATATAAGTAATAATAATATCAAGAACAAAAATTCCAAACACGTACGATACGTGAAACAATTTTACCCAAAACACTGCTTTAAGATGGAATTGACAAATTAATAGTTAATATAAAGTCATAAGTGAATCATATATGATATGATAAATATTATTATTATTATGTTACAAGATAATAATATGTTTAAACCCACTATACAGGAGTCTCAGACACATACAGAAGAAATTGGACCTAAGGTAAGGGATAATTATTCCAATATCGTTCTTATCCAAGATTGTTTATTCGTAAGTATTTATTGGGGTTATGTTTATCAACCATGTACATGTTTTCTCCAAAGGTTTTCATAAAATGTTTACATGTATGTTTAAAGTCCTTTTTACCATTTTATGACTTTTACCACAAGGTATGGAAGAAATCTTTCTTTTGTTTACCATACGAGGTAATTTTTGACTTTTACTACAAAAGTACGAGGAGAATGTTTTTTTTAACTTAAATGGAATGAACAGATTTTTACAGTTTCATAACTCCTTATTTTCATGAAGCTTCCTCTAAAATATTTAATTATTATTTTCCACAAAACTCATTTCTTTTAAAATTTCATGGCATTTTGTGAAAATAAAATGATTTTGAAGAAGAAAGGACATTTTCCTCAAGAATTCATTTCAAGTGTTTTATCAAAACTATTTTCCATATAAGATGACTTTATTTAGTATGTTTATGTTTCAATTATAATGTCTCTATTATTTAAATGGTTTTATTTTTCTTATGATGAAATGACATCCATTTATTTTATATTTATTATGTTATGAAGGGATGATGTTTATGAAACCCATTTTATTCTTTGGGTTATGATGAATGGTTTATGATTGTTTTGTGGCACACGTAAGATTGATTTCAATATGAGATGGTTGGTACCTATATCTCCCTTTAATGCATTGGGTAAATATTTATATCTCATGAGATAGACATGGTTGGAACGGCACGTGAATCCGGTTCAGTAATACAAGGCTGGAATGGATAGTAAACCTGGTTCAGTAATGGACTTTGTCCACTATGATGGTTTAGGAAACAATGCCTTGGCTAATATGTAAATAATAACATGTGCTTAATGGTTTTCCACAATTACATGTTTTATTCCCAAGCTATTTTATCATGATTAATGTTCCTTTATGATCTATGCCTTATGTACTACCTAGGTTTATGTCATTTCTCAAGATTTTGATGTTTTATGTTCATGTTTTTACATTCAAATGTTTATGGATTGTTTTTATGTTCTCCATGTTTACCATTACTGAGCATTTGAGTTCAACCTTTTTATGTTTTCTTTTATCCTGGATTTAAAGAAAGGTTTTAGATAAGAAAACAAAAGGGGGATATCTTTATGGGAGATGTTGAAGATCTTTCACCATGATTAGAAGATTATGTTCCAAGTTTCCAAAGACACTAAAATAATACGATACTTAGGAATTTTTGTTGTTATGTATTAATTATTCCGCAAAATTAATGTAATGTATATGTACATCAAGCTTGGGTCTCTACACAATATCAACCCCTGTATTGATGATCAGATGAATCAGTTTCTTAAAGACCCCCCTTCTAAGGAGGAAATCAGATCTTCTCTCCACTCTCTTAATCTTGAGAGTGCCCCAGGCCTATATGACTTCACTAATAAATTTTTTATGTTCTACTGGGATATTTTCTAGGATGATATTGAGAATTCCATAAGAGATTTCTTCTCCCATTCATATATGCCCCATGGGGTGAATTCATGCTTCATTGCTATTATTCTATAGAAGGAGAATGCTCTTGACATTAAATAATTAGACCTATTTCCCTTGGGAATACAATACCTAAACTCATCAGCAAGATCATTATGTGCAGGATGGGTGGAATTTTTGGAGGCATGATCACTACGAATCAATTTGGTTTTTTCCCTAGAAGGAACATACAACAATGGTTTTTCATGGCCTGTGAGAGTGTTAATCTCATGCGAAGGAAGTCAAAAGAAGGGAACTTTTCTCTTAATATTGACATATCTAAGGCTTTTGATACCCTTAAATGGAGTTTCCTAATTGAGATACTTCGCAATCCTGGGTTCTCAAAAATATTTCTAAATTTGATTAACACTATTCTTGGTTCCTCACGGATTTCGATTCTTGTGAATGGTGCACCAAGAGGGTTATTTTCTTGCTTAAGGGGCGTGTGGCAAGGTGACCCCTTATCAGTTATACTGTTTTCTATTGCAGAGGACTACATAAGCCGATGCATCAATGAGATTGCTCATATGGGTATGTATAAGAGGATTAGAGATGGTATTAATGATCATGCCCCATCCCATCTTCTCTACGCGGATGACATTTTATTGTTGGGGTAGGCTTCAAAGAGAACCATATCCTATATTAAGGCTCTTTTCACTCATTATGAGGATGTGGCTAGACATGCCATAAGCTAGGACAAATCTCCAATTTTTTTTGGAAATGGAATTCCTTTTGTAAAAAAATATTAGGATCACTCAATACCTTGGGGTGAAGCAGGGATCCTTTCCCTTTCAATATCTCAGGGTGCCTCTTTTCTGGGGAAGGGTGAAACAATGATATCTGGAAGAAATTTATGCTGGAATTACTCATCATCTTTCAAGTTAGAAAGGGAAATCTATGTCCATGGCTGGGAGGGTTTTCCTTGTGAACTCAGTGATTACATCCAAATTCATTTACTCATTTTATCTCTACAAATTTCCATGAGGAGTGATTAAGGAACTTCAAAGCGTGGTAAGAAATTTTATATAGACATGATCAATCTTTGAAATGAAGTTGGTCACAGTGAAGTGGAAGGAATGCATAAAACCTGTGGAAATGGGAGGATTAGGAGTCAAAGATCTTCATACCTTTAATGATGGTCTGATTGGAAAGTTCACTTGGAGGCTGATATCAAATGAGGTTGATGATGAGTTTCTATCGACCAGGTTTACAAAACGGCTGGTTAATGGATAAAAATACTACCTCTAGTCTTTGGTATGGTCCTCCCTTAAGCAGGCCTATGTAATGATAATGCAAGATTCTAAATGGCTGGTCAGTAGAGACTCCACTCTTAGTTGTCCGAAAACCTTGTGGCTGGATCAACCCTTTCAATCTATGAATGTCACACCTGAAGTTGCTTCATTATCTATCTCGGGTTTTCTCTCATATCAAACTTCACATGATCTGAATATTTCTGACTATGTGCTGTCCCAAATTAATAATTATGCATTTATGGATTGTGGAAAAATGATCTGGCTTCATAGAAGGACTGGGATCTTTGACACCAAAGAATTTAACATGATTGCATGTGGTGGAACTGACCACGCCCCAACTTGGCTTATGAAGTTTAGGGCTTCATTCATTCGGCCAGTCCGGTTTCTCCTGCTTTGGAGAATCTGGAAAAATAGACTTCCCACTTCTGAACACTTGAAGCAAGATGGATTTCAGATGGCATACAGGTGCGCTGTATGCAGGGCTGGGGAAGACACCACACAACATGTGTTTATGGAGTGCGATCAGGCCCGACAAATCTAGAGCTATTTGGGTATGCTATTTGGGCTTGTGGTGGATTCTAGAAATCTTCTTACATATCTGCTATCTGGGCTGCTGCAGATACACTATAGTGAGTAGCTGTACAACCTCCTTACTGATTCTATTATGGCGGTCATTGCATCTTTGTGGGACTCGAGGAACATGGCTCTATTTGATGGCACAAATGATGTTTTCTAGAAGGGAATGATTTCCATCCATAGGGATGTGTACGCTATGTCAGTGATCTAGGATGGTGAAATTTCTAACATAATTTCTGACCTAAAAACTCATAGGTTTCTTGGAGTTTCTGGCCATCCACACAAATCTTGGATGCTTAAATATATCAGATGGATACCACCGATTACACCGTGCATCAAAGAAAATGTTGATGGAGCCGCGTCAGGTGCGCCAGGTCCAGCTGGATGTAGAGGAGTTTTCCGCACTTTTTGTGGGTTCATTAATGGATGATTTTATCACTACCTAGGTCTTGGAACTACTTTTTAAGCTAATCTATGGGCCATGATTCATGCGATAAGGTATGTTGTCCAATTTAACTGGAAATGGCTCTGGATTAAATATGACTCAATGATTTATGTACATGAATTGAGTACTAGAATGTGTAATGTACCTTGGCATGTGCTGCCTCAGTGGGTTGAATGTCTCAGCCAAACCAATCAAATATAGATGGTATCAGGAGGTCAATCAGGTTGCTGATACACTGGAAAAAAGTCTATACTTGATCTTGATATGATGTGGTCTTTCACGACCCCTGATTATTGTTCTCCGATGGTGGAGGCGGATAGATGTGGTGTGTGGCACAATCACTTATGTAATAACCCCTTGTATTCCTTAATCTTTTTATATATATTAATTTTGAGGACCGGATCAAGCCAGCCGCTGATCTTAAATATATATATATATATATATATAAAATCCCAAAACTAGTGAAACACTAATAATAAATTGAAAATGTTTTCCATAACTAATCTCATAATAATAAACATGGTTTCATTGGGGATAACTTTACATTCAAATAATTATTAATGGTTTGTAATGAAAATGAAATTATCGTAATTATTCCCATATGAGTTTCATAACAGGTGTGCAGTAAGGACCATTTTTGTGTACGAGGTTATGCTTGAGTAAATCCCGATGAACCATGTTTGTATTTTTACCCCCAGGTACATCTATTCTAGAACAATGTCCACTTGTGGTATTCATACAATGTGGTACTTCAAGGAATAACCACATAATCTATACCTTACAAAAATTATTGGATGTTCTTCTATGCATACACTAAATTTCTATCGTAGGGTTATATTCACTAATCTAACTTTTTTAAATCTAGTTTCCAAGGTTACTTATAAAATTACTCTAGTACTGATTATAACACCCCACCCCCAAAATCTCGGATCCAATGCATTATTATATAACATTTTCATGATTGCAATGAATAAAATCCCAAAGGTCTGATCAATTTAGTTGTTTTTGAAAACCAAATTATAAACATGATACCCATATTACATTGGGAAATAGAAAATAAAACATTATACACAATAAAATGATGTTATCTACATCCATGAAATATTATTCAAATATTTCGTCTTCAAAACTTGGGGAAAGTAAAAAATATAAGGGTGATATCAAATTATCTGTAAGAGTATGTAAAGATGAACCAATAATGAATTTATGAGAGTAAATCAACATGGAAAATTAAATAATTGATAACGAATGCCGTTAAAATAACTATATAAAGCGTACTATATATTTCATGTTAATAAAATGAAACACATTCCTATTAATTTATAAAATATGAATTAAATTCATCCATATATTTTATTATATGAAAATATCATGGATAATTATAATAAAAAATGAATTATTAGTGAACGAATCGATTAATTATTATATGTCATTTCTGATGCACATGATACGTATACCATCAGGACCTTTAACAAGATGACTTAAAACTATAGGCAGAAACCTATTTAATTTGAAAAAATTATTCATCTCATGAGAACCACTCGATGCATTGAGGGTCTATATAAAGTCTGGTCCCCGCCCGTAATTTTGTCCAAATCATTCCTCATATTGAATGATCAATTTAATTAATAGGAAATATGCCTATCAAATATTAATATTAAATAAATAATACAGATTTATCAATATTTCCTCATTAGAGGATATGTAATAATAAGGGTTGATATCATTGATTAATGGAAGTACCATTGAAATACCATTAAATCGTCCTTGATGAAAATAATATTTATACACTCCAAAGTGTCCTATACCAGTTTGAAACATTTGAATCATAATACCCATAAAGTAATAAAACTAAATTAAAATTAGAATATCATAATAATAAGGATATTCATGATATAACATGCCAATGGTTGGAATATACACCATATAAAAGTGAATTTGTTCATAACAATAAATAAAAATCAATGGAATGTAAATTGAGATGAAATCCTTTAGTACTTGGTAACTTTTGATTCATAAATCCCATAAAAGAAATAATATAAAATTATAATTTAAATAAAATGAGGAAAAAATTTACTCATGATTTAAAATAAAATTTGGTAAGTATATACACAACACAAAAGAAATTAGTGTTGAAAATGGTGTATGTCTCATGAGAAAAAAATAGAGACAAGAATCTCTTACCTAGAGTCCAAATTGTCACGTGTGTCTTTATATTCATTAATAATAAAAATATGATAATTATTTAATTTATTCATAAACTTTTTCATGTTTATCATTAATTTTATTTCACTTATTAAAATGTTGTAAACTACTAATTAAACAATTAAATTTATGTTGGGTGTCTTGACAATATTCAGTTTATGTCTCAAAAATGGCATTGTCAAGTCAACTACTGTCAAAGGTTCATTATATAAAAATATCCATAATAATAATCATGAAATAATTATCATAATTATACATCAATTAAACTTTTAAAACTATTCATAAATTATTCTTCTGAAAAATGAATCAACGTTATAATCATGGAGATAGTAGGTCATAAGTATGCATTAGTAACGTTCCCATTTTTTAGTGATCGTTATGGAAAGAAGAGAAGTAACACCATATATTTATATAATGATAATTATATCATAAATGACATTTAATTTAACCATATATACTTATATATATAATTCTTGTTATTTAAAATAAATCACATTGTGTTGGGGAGGTGGTAGTCTACATGTCCATGATCGACATTCTCACTTTTTAGTGTGTGAAAAGGGTAATACAGAAAATGATATATTTAATTTACATAAATAAAATTATTTTATTAGTATAATATATATGTAAATTATATTACATATTTCTAATTAAAACCATGCTTTATACATTCCATGTATAGTGTGAATAAATCACATCTCCTTGAGGAGAAGGTAGTCCACACGTCCACCAACGATGTTATCATATTTACAGAATTTTTAAAGAATAAGAGTACACGTTATATAAAAATTATATAACCATAAAAAAATTATAATTATCATATATATCAAATATAAATATAATTTACCTCATAATTCCCAATAATGAGAGTTGGAAAAGGAAAAATGAACAACATCATTTTAGGAGGCGGTAGTTTGCCGTACACAAGAACGATAAGTTCATTACACATTAGATGGATGTGTGTGTAAGTGTAGGTAAAAAAATTACAATAAAATAATATCAATATATTTATTATAATTTTTTAATATAATCATGTAATAATAATATTTTAGGGGGCTTAGAATAAAAAATAAACAAAAAGTGTTGAAGAAGGATGTCACCTCTTCTTTGGGTAAATCCTTTTGGTTTCACCAAAGGGATTAAATAACTGAATTTATGTCAAAAAATAGAGGCTTATAGGACCAGGGGTAGGGGTATTTTGGTATCTAATTTGAGAATATTTTGGGTGAGTCAAATAAATTTAGAGGTGTGAATTAATTGGAGGGGTGAGTGCCTTTTTATAATAGAGGAGGAGTGACATTCTTGTAAATTAATAAAAAGGGAATTCCACAATCATTTTACCATGTTAATTGTATAAAATAATGTAAATAATTAGATAAAAGGGATTATAGGGTATATATATTAACATAAAATGGATTTTGGACAAGTTTATAGGTCATTTTGGGCCTTAAGAATAAGGTTTAGTCCTCAGTCAAGCTAAAATTCCTCCTTTTGAAATTAATTTAACTAATTTCATTAATATATTTTGTCAAAAAATTATAAATTATTATGATTAAAAATTTGGAATCCATTTTTTTAAAATATAATCACATAATTGATAGAAATTAATTTAAATCTAATCTTGTAGGTGGGATGACAATGTAGGATTTTAAAGTAAAATGTTCAAGAGTTTGCTAGGCTATTATATCCATTTTAAATGATAAATTGATTATGTTGACATACAATTTATTAAATGATAAAAAATTTATCTAAATTTACATTAGAAAAAATAAAAAATAAAATTTATAATTATAAATAAATCAAATGAAAAGGAGTTCTGAATTAAAATTCTGTACATTACATTATTCATTAAGAAATGAAACATCTTAGAAAAACACCAAAAACTGACCCTAAATTATTTTTTATGTTTCTATTTAAAAATAAAATTTATATTTAAATATTAATTTAATAAAAATTTAAAAATTTATATTTAAATAGGTTTTCCATTAAAAGGAGGTAAATTTACATTTATAATAATATAGGCTTTTATGCGTAATATTGGGTTTCCCTTATCTTATGCTTATCAAATATATTGGATGAATATCAAAAATATTTTATTGAATATAATATATATATATTAAAATAATATAAATAAATAATTTTAATTAATTTAATTTATTAGGATAAAATTTCATCGCAAGGATAAAATTAATTTTTTCATAAAAATATTCCCTTTATATTCAATTGGTTCATATATTAATTTATAACTAATTTATAAGCAATGAATTAAACCATATATTTTAAAAATTAGATTAGTACAACTAATAAAAGTCATTTTAATGTCTAGGATGTATCTTATTATATTAAATAATAATATTTTTTATAATATATTATTGTTTGGTAAAACATGGTCTTGCGTGTTACGTAAGTGATTAAGGAAAGTTAGTCTTGCGTGTAACGTAAGATATCCTCAGTGTTCCATGTAGAGGAATCTAAATTTTTTGTTTCATATAAACTAAGACTATATTGGTGTTTCTTATAAATAAATATAGGAACAAAAACTAGATTTATTCTAAAAGGAAAATATTGTGTAGTCTTAGGTTGTTAAATCCACATTCACATATTCTTTCAAATAGTGTTAGGAGATGCCACTTTTAATCAATAAGGTATTATCATTTATGATCACCCTAAAATTTATACTTTCAAAACCTTAATTATGTTGAGGATTAACCACTTATGAAAACACATTTTTAATACCCTGTTTATCAATGCAGCATTCTACCTCAATTTATGCATTCTCAGTTCCACTATCTAATAATAAAATCCTTATTATTTTGATATTCTCACTTTCATATCCTCTTTAGAACATTTTGATGCTGTCTATAACTTCTCTCTTCAACTATACAAATATATATCATCACATCCTACTCCATTAAAAAAATATAACAAAATACTTCTCCCCATATGTTATATCTTCACTTATATTACAATTAAAATCAAGGGGGAATAGTTTCAAAAAATAAAATTCTCAATTCTTATCTTTGTATAATAATTTCAAACTATCATTCCTCATATACATGCATCACATTTACATTCATGGTTTCGCTTAATTTTTGTAATATCCATTGTATAATTTTGAATATAAAAGTTCTCTATTATTTTTTGATGAATGTTTCATAGTATATTGTTCCATAAATAATTATACTCTTCCAATTTTAGAAAAAATGCATTCTAATTACCATATATTAGGTATAAATTTTAATTTATCCTCTATCCACTCATTATAGGATGGTATGATGATACCTAAATCAAATACACTTTTTTATTAAACAATAATCCAATTTAAAATACATATATTTGACTTATAATGAAGAGGTTATAATGAAGAGGTTATGTCTCAATCCATAAAAAAAGATAACATATGTATTTATGAGGTCATCATTTTCCAATTAGGTCATTCCACATTCTTAGATCATTAATGCTCTATAATTTATAAAATGAAATACACCATTAACCCTACATTTTATATAATTTAGAAAATTCATGTTAGCCATTACCCTATATGAGAAATGAAAATCAATAATCAACTTGATAATGTTTTTATTAGCATAAAAGGAAATTTAAATTTGATTATCCTTCTCATTATTAATCCTTTCCCTCACTAAAATTACAAAATGAGTTGATATTTTTAATCATCTATTCTCTTTATCTTTAATAGAGGATATCATATCAAACCCTTATTCTTATTATTAGTAAAATAATTTTTTTATAGGGATTGGATTGGATTATTTATCGAACATTATACTTTTCCATTAATAGGAGGAAATATATCTTGTTTTCTCATAATTGATGTATTATTCCAAAATTCCAAATATTTGAAACAACATCCATGTAATCTATCACTATTCTAGTATCTTGGATATATTCCCATTACCCACTATTGGAAACATGTTTTTTCTCTCTTCTAATACCATTTTGATTCACTATAATAACAAATTGTACACATAAATGGAATTAAAATTGAATCTTTATAAGATGATTTAATTTTTTTATACTATTTCTCCATATATATCTAGTTATTATAAAACTCTATTTTTTTTTGATAATTCCTAAATGGATGGGAACATTCTGATTTAACCTTATTAAATTTTATTTTTACATTTATTGACTTCATATTTGATGTTCCAACCTCATAACCAAGACTAATAATTCCTATAAAATAGTGTTTTTGAGCATTCAACACTTTCTCTAATGGTATTAAACAGTGTTTGGACCAATATTTTAAAAATTATTTTGAAAAAATCTCATATTTTATTTTATTTTCTTTCCATTCAATTTTATTTCTATCTCAATATTCTTTCATAAATACACAACTTCTTCATTGAGAGTTTCAATCATCATAACACTATCCTTGACAGATATATGATGATCATCAATGATCTTTGTATGTTCCACAATATTAATCTTGTAAATCATTTCATCATCAGGTTTCAAATGATATTTTTTATATTCATTCCCATATTAATCAATACAGTTATTTTATTCTTTAACATCATCAATATAACATGATGTTCCTTTGAAAAATACTTAAATATTCTAATGTTTCTTTTTTTTTATATCAAGATTCTCAAGAGATCCGTCAAATTCCACTTGGAGATAAAAAAAAATCTTATTAATTAACCTTCAATTAATTATCTTCATATTTATCTAATATATCCATATTTTAATCTTCTATTCCTAAGATAATCATATATATAACAATTTTAAATAGATATTATCTGGAATTTTATTCCTATTTGAAAACCGACATTGTTCATTGAAATATTGTACCACTTCCATTTCATACATTAAAATTACCTCCATAGAGAAAATTCAGTGTTTGTTTTTCTGATGGTAAGACATGAAATCCTCTATATAATTTTTTTGGAATGTAGAAATGATGATCTTAGTAATTCATCCATAAAATTAAGTTATAGGTTGATTTCTCTTAAAATTTCCATTACCTATTTTAAACATCCTTGTAGTAAGAGATAAGAAGTCATCATTGGAATCATATTCAAATTGAAAATCCTAATATTCTTACTTCCCATCTAAATTAATTTTAATATCATTACAATAATTTTCTAGAGAATATTTTGGATTCACTCACATATTATGTTTTCCTATTTTTTTGTGTATACCATCAAGAGATAATTCCCCAATATCAATTTCTTCAAGTGTTAACAAATTTTATTACTAAATTGGTGTTATTATTTGTATGATATTTTAAAAAAATATTTTAATCATTTATCTCATAACCAATGTCAGATATTTACCTAAAAAATTATTAACATAATTTAAAATACTATCCAAATATTCACCTAAATACTATAATTATATTAGAAAATATATTTTTTATAACCTAAAACATCTGTTTTTCACTATGTTTTAACATTAATATATGATAAAATGTTTTTCTAAAAATAATTTGGATGTTAAAAACTAAATTATATTCCTATAAATTTTATTAGATAATTCACCTCATAAAGAATTCAGATCCTTAATATCAATACTAAAAAACTTCTTATCATATTAAATCATTGGTTTTCTACTGGAATAATTTTCTAGAATTTAATATACTACATGTAAATAAACATAAATCCCAAGAAATATTTAATGTTATCCATTATATTCTTACATATCAAACAATTAGAATAATAAAAAAAGTTTACTATCTTTTTATTCACAATATTCTCTATCAAGATTTCATCCATCATATACGTTATAAAATAACATATCATTGATACCACTTATTGTAACATGAGATCCAATAATAAATAACCTACAAGGGTGAATTATAGTGTGTTAAAATTTTTTCATTTCATAATATTAATTTTGTATTTTATCCATTGGTAATTGAATAAAAATTTCGGACATGATCAATACTCATCCAGTCTCTATAACCACTTCATCTAATCTACTCACTACATTAAAGTGGGTTTAAAATATAAAATCATCATGAATGTAAAACTAAAAAAGATATAAATAAATGATATCACACTATAGTGTAATTATTTTTCTATATGATACCCCATATTCACATTTATATATTCAATGATATTCACAAAATCACGATATGTAAAAACCTAATCATCAACAGAATTTATCCCAAACACACTTTACATCATATTTATATATCATCAATAAAATCCATTATTAGTACACTCAACTTCCCCTATGCATGATATTAAATATACTTTAATTATATATACATTTATCTTCTTTAAATAAATTTCCACTATTTCTAGAGAATTTGAAAATAAAATTCAAATAATAAAAAACGTCCTACAACCTCCACTATAAATCAAACCATATGATTAATTATAATTTCACATCTACCATTGATTTTCATTTAGGTATCTTATTGATATAGGATAAATTTCATAACATAAATGTGAATTTTTAATCATTAAATATTCTTGAATTTACCCGATTCTTGTAATCACTACATGAAATCCAACTTCATAACATGTCTTGAATATTTATCCTTTTATGTTACAAAACTACTAGATGGTTTACTATATGATATAATATATTTTATTTTGATATAATTTTTGTTTCTTCAAAATCCAATAAAAATAATCATATCCTCGTATGATTTCTAAGGCATGTAATCATGATAAAATTCCTTTAATTTTATTTTATTATTTAATTTTTTTTCTTGCGAGACTACTTTGAATGAATGAAAACCTCATATTCATATATTCAGTGTTTTTTCCCATGTATTCATCATGGTTTGATTGATATTTTTGGATGTTATTCAGGTTATTTAAAATTTCTAATATAATAAACCTTATATTTCTTCTAGGTGAGAAAAATAATTTTTTAAACCCTTACAAAAGACAATAAAATTTTTATGGTATCTTCTATATTCATTGTGTGACTTTTTTTCCTATGACACAACCTATTCCTAAAACCACAATGATTCAATTACTCATAAACTTCTTAAACTTATCTAACTCTTCCTTGAAAAACATTCCAATTTATCAGCCAATGTTTGCAATAATTTGGAACCATTTGAGGCTTTAAACATAATCAATTTTTTATATTTTTTTGTTCTTGATATGGATGTACCTCTCATAATATCATTTTATATAAGTAAATTTTTGATATTTTTAATTTTTCACTCTTCTAAGATATAATACTTTTAGAAAAAGATATTTTCATCAAATTTATCCGAATAAATCATCATTAATTTTTCCCTTATTCTGGAATCATTAAGAACTCTATAACATAAAATCAGGAGAACAATTTTTTCTCCAAAAAAAACACATCCAATGGTCTTCTTCACTAATTAAATCATACACATATAGAGTATAAAAAGTATGTAATTATATATACATAACCATCATATGTACCTAATGTATATAAAGGATTTTCTTCTAAATTGACATCATTTTGCACCCATCACTCATGCTGACCCCTTTTATAAGGGATATAAGAGTAATGAAATATACTATCTCTTATAAACATAAATATAATTATTCTTAATAAAATTGTATATGTTTTTTAACATCAAAAAAATTTACACCATTATTAGTGATATCTTGAATGTCTATATAATGAGAAAGAAGATATAGACCCATCCCCTATTATAAAATATGGTATATCAACACATAGGATATAGAAACATATTTTCAATTGATGGTATTTATTATTTACATATATATTAAATCAAAAAAAATTTATCAAAAAATAAAAAACATATATCCTCAGGAATATTTGTAACCAGTGGTATATGATTTGATACGTAATTTTAGGATCCAAAGGGAGTAAACCACCACTGTGAGGTGGGGTGAATAAGTAGTTTCCAAAACACCAAATCTCAAAAAAATTTACAATACTAGATTAATGAAAATGATCATGAATGAAATAAAGTGATGACTTGGTAAAGTGAGAGATATAACATACACCAAAATGGTTTTTACATGGGATCACAAACTGTTTTTATCTAGTGATTAATCATTGAAATACAATGATTGTGATAAAATTATACACATTAATATTTAAAAAAACAATAAAATGGTGTAGGGATGAGAATATGTTCATGGAATATATTTTTAAATAATTATCTATATGATGAAAATTAATTAAATCAACCATTATTTACAACATCACGTGCCTTGGGATTTTCGATCAAGTATTAACCCTTGTTGTTGTCCTTAATCCTATATAAATCCCATCTAAAATTTGTATAGAATATATTTCTAGTAATATAAATTTTTCTTCCAAATCACTATTAGGATAATTTCCTCTTATTTACATACCGCACACAATTAATTTAATGGTACTATAATTTGTGGCATGAGCATAAAATAAAAAAATCCATACCTATATCTATTTCAAAATTTTCAAGTGATTTATAAAATTTAAATCAGCTTTAAAGAGTGATCGTATAAATTTCTATGTGATCTACATATATCCTCAGACGCCTCCACACCAAAAAATTTGATGGACTAGCCTTCGTGCAGTATGACCTCTCCAAATGTGGTGTGAGATTACTCTTGAGATATAACAACCTCATGCCCTACTAGATATCCAAATATAGAAAAATCATTTTTTCGAATTATAGTGTATAGTTAACACCAAATGAATCATAAAAACCCACCACTTTACTACATCAATAGGTTGTGGCATGATTTATTTCATATGAATAAATTATTATTTTACATTTATTTATTAAGGTATGAAAATGGATCCCTCACACTATGACTAACATTAAATCAAAAATAATTAATTCTATTTCAACCCGCTTAACATTAATTGGATTCCAACTCATACATTTTTATTCTATCAATAAATACAACATAAAACCACATTCAATAATCATGAATGGATTTACTCATAGAACAATTTATAGAATTATTGAAAAAGATATGTTATCCAAACACTGTTTTATTATATAGAAAAATGTTTTTGAGAATTATAAAAGTTACATTATAATGATCAATTTTATATTTACCTTATGCTAATTGAGACCGTCTTACTGCTCTCCATTTTTCATTTAAATTCACTATATTTTCTAAACTCCAAGACTCATCATTCTAATCACTAAGGAAAATTAGAAATTTATTTTTTATAGTCCAATCATATTTACCTTCTTCTATATAATCAATATATATCAATACTTTTTAGACAATTAATATAATATAGGATTTAAATTAATATATAAGATAATACACACTAAAAAACTACATTACAAATGAGTTTTATAAAGAACTAATCCCCCATCCTTATTGTAACGTTTAAATATTTTTTATAAATTTTCATCCATGCTTCAAAGAGAAACAGATACATGAAATCATTATATATATCTTTATCTTTTTTAATTACATGGAAGGAAAAAAGGGATCTGTTATCTAAAAAAATACATTGTGGGTCATATTTACTATACTCATTGTATTATAAGTATATTTTTGAATTTTATCCAATGTTATATAGTAATTAACTTTCTATATCTCTCAATCATGTAATCCTTGATATATTTATTTTTTCTTCATAGGGAATTTTTTTACTTAAAACTTCTATCCCTTGTTCCTAGGTGTCCAATAAACTAGAAATACCATGAATACATTAAAATATTGATTAATTATATAGTATGAAACTATTTTCTTCTAAAATTTCACTTAATAAAATATGTGTAAAATTTAGGTTTCAAATTACCCAATGCTTAAACATTTATTTGTACATGAGAAAACCATCAGAACATTTGTCTCAAATAAAATAAATATTTAATAACTAAAAATTTATACAATAATTAAAACAAATAATATTATATAACTGACTAACCTTAAATCAACACACATATACCCATTTAAATAATCAATCCCAAAATAATCAATATCATCATGTAATATATCTATCCTTGATCTAAATTTTATAATTATACTTTTAGAATAATAACAAAGACTTTCATTTCAATAAAGTATGCTATAAATTTCCATCTTAATACATATATATGTTGAAATTAAGAGATGAAATTTTTGTTTTCATATAATATATACATAGAATATTCATCTTATTAATGGGTTATAAAAATTCTCCACTATAACTGGAGCCTAATGATTCTATGATTATATTCGTAAAATAATAAAATATGTTTAAGATACCTCTATCTAATATGACACATTAAATATTTTATTACCAATTATTGAGTCCCAGAAAAATTTATTCTTCTAATAAATTTCACAAATAGTGACCTCTAGGAAGTGAGATCATAAGGATATAAAAACTAATGGGAATAACACATAATTAATATTTCACTGGATGATACAAATTAAGGGTGTGTGAATTGGTACATTATGTTTATATCAATATTAATTTTTATAGTAACTATAATCGTCATGCCTTGAATGAAGATTTCAAGCCATCAGGCTCTCAGGATTCTTCGAATTTACGAACAAAGAGTCTGTCTTTTTTGGAGGATCTTTCTGGCTCTTTAAATCCTACAAAAGAAGATTCATCTAAATCCTCAAACATCAAGAGGTTAGAGAAAGGTGGATTTTCAGTGGTTGCTAATCCGGATGCGTTGCAGCAAAGGCTTGATCTATGTAAGTTCTCCATATGTGGTCCTATGATTTACTCAAAAGGGGATAAACCTTGGTCTTATGCTGATCTCAAAAATAGAATTTCACACTGTTGGGGTATGAGGGATTGGAAATTAATTTCAATTGGTAAAGGGTATTTTCACATCATATTCAATTCCATTGAATATTTGAATTCGGTTTGGAATTTGGGCAATATTCAACTCAAACCTGGAGTCCTGAGATTATCTGAATGGGATGTCAATTTTAATCCTTTCACTTTCAAGCAATTGAATGCACAGATTTGGGTAAGGTTGCATGGATTAAACTGGTTGTATTGGCATCCTATAATTCCAAATGATATTGCATCGTGTCTCGACACTCCAATTAGGTTGGACCAGCATACCCTGGATGGAGAAATTGGTTTCTTTTCTAGAGTCCTTGTGGATATCAATTTGGAAATAAAAATACATAGTTTCATTCTGTTTAATGCTAATGGATTCAAGTCAGATATTATATTTGAATATGAGAATGTTCCATATTTTTCTGATGTCTGCAAAATCGTGGGGAATACTGTTTCTAACTGTAAGATGATTCAAAGAAATGCTAAAGATTCACCTAGAGATTCAGAATGGACTGAAGTTAACAGGATCAAAAAGAACAAAGTTGTCTTTATTGAGAAAAAAGGAATTCTGAAAAATTCAGTGGTCATCCCTGTCCAAACGCAATGTGCTCCTTTAACTACAAAAGTTCCCACATCCATTCACTTTTCTCCTTCCTCATATCTAAAAGTGTCATGGGCTGATATAGAAAAGGAGGAAGAGCATATTCTGGAACCAACACCCAAGGTTATCCAATCTGGTAACCCAGTTACTGAATGGGTTTGTAAGGAGGATTATGAATTATTTACTGAAATTTATAATGATGTTTGTAATCTGGTTACAGTCACACAAAATAAAGATGAGGAGAATAAGTTATTTCAGGATTTTTACATTGATATCCTTGATCTTGTGGTATCCTTACAAGATGATAAGGAGGCTTCTCCTTTATTGAATACTATCAGAAATGATTCATCTTCTGAAGTAGAAAGTTTTAATCTTGAAAATTCTCAGAATGAAAATGTCTCTAAACATGATCTTCCTGCTGCAATCAAATCTGGACAGACCTGCATTTTCAATGTTTCTACTCCTATTCCAGGGGTCGATTCCATTATTTTTCCTGATGATCAAGACATTCAGAACACTCTGATTACTTCAAGTTCTGGTAAAACGGCTTCTTATGATTCTGTTTCCAAAAGTAATGTTACAACTCCTGCAAGTATTTCTTCCACTGTTCACAAAAATCTGGACACATTGATTGTGTCCAGTACACGTGGGATACCTGAAGCTGTAAACATTGATGACCTGCTTCATGGCTACAAAGGTCCTCAAGGCTCGAAAAGGAAAGTAGGGAGACCCCCTAAAGATGGAAAAATCACGGATACTACTTTAAAGGTAAGGAGTTCAAAACATATCCCCATAATAACTAAAGCATATCTTGTAGAGCTGGAAAAATCTGGAAAATAAATCACCATGATATTTCTCATGGCTTGTTCATGCCACTTAATGGAAATGGCTTGGACAATAAAGGATTCAAAGCTACTGAGTTCACATGGAGCTGAACCTGACTGTGAATGGGCCGGACAACATGGTTTTGGGTGATTTACTTTGCTAGTTAGATTCATCCTAGGTGGAGTTGTTCCATCTTTATGAGGTTAGTTGTAAAGAGTCTTTGCACTTGCATATCTTGTATCCTCCTTTTTAATAAAATTACCTCATCCGTTTGGCCGAGGGACCTTTCTTATTATATATAATGAGAACCATGATTTATTAAAAAATTTAAAAGAATCCCATGATAAGTTTTTTATTTAATAGTATGAAATTATTTTAATGTTCAATATATATATATATATATATTCCGAGTTAAGATAAAGATATCTTTGGAAACCTGATTGATATATATGTTTCTTAAAAAAACTCATGGTCATGGTAGTTTTTAGTAATGAAAATCATCACATGAAAAAGAAATATAAATTAGTTTGAAGGGATAATGACACATTTATTCATCATTAATGATGAAATATCATTAGAAAATGTGATTATTTTACATAGTGAAATTTGACGGAAGGTTCTTATTAATGTCATTATGACATTGGATTTTCACTATTTTGTTTATTAGATGTTTCCAATTACCACTTTTAATGTTCTAACATGGAAAACTACCCACTATCCAAAGACAAATTTCTACATTGACTCAAATTCACCTCCTTGTATACCAGTTATTATAAACTAGTGGTGAGGTTCGGTGATTAATCATAGAGACATTGTACCCTTAGTACCATAAAAACCCATAATTGATAAGTGGATTAAAAATCCATAAAAAATATAACATAAGAGTAAAATATATTAAATTATTCAATTTATTTAGAGAAAAAAAATATCCTGATGTAATAAAATTTATTTTATGTAATTCATACCATTATAAATCCCAATAATATCACCCAAATAGACTAACAATTGATTGTATATAAACAATACTGAGAATAAAACATCAATGGAAACAAAACAATGAGCCATTGACCTCCCATCTAAGCTATCTATACTTGACCATATAGATTATCCAACTTATTAAAATGTTATTAGATCCATTACACTGTCATATATGGTGACATATTTTTTTTATATCCACTATGGTGTACATGTAGGGTGTAAGGCAAAAACTAAATTATTCTCTACAAATAATAGACCAAAATTGAAAACTATTTTTCTTTAGATTCTTTTATGACATATCATAAAATTTTTAAATATCACATACATAAAAAAATTGACTCACTTTAGACATATTAACTCACCACAGTGATTGTAATAATCCATGTTTTTTCTACACAACAGACATAGATCATTTTGTTTCCTTATATCCCAAGTCCTTTGAAAAGGGTAAAACAATTATTTTCTATTATATAATGACCCTAAAGAAAAAATTTGATGGTTTATTTTACTGAATAATATAGAATTTACCCTAGTATATTAGTGTGGTGGTTTTTTGTAACATTTATTTTAATCATTCATATTTATATCTATTAAAAACATATTAATTATTTACATGGGTTCAGACAATGATATCTCCAAAATAGAGATCTAGACTTCAACTATGATTGTGTGTTTGATTCAATAATGGTGTATTTTAACGAGACAGGGGATAAATTCCATGCGGATATTTGGAATTTTGTGGGGCCTATTGAGTGGGATTCTTATTATTAATTATTTAGTTACCCTAACCCCTCATCTCTATTTTCTAATTAACACAAAAGGTTAGATTTTTCCCTTCCTTCATAAGGATATGCAGAACTGAGAGGTTGAAGATAAGAAATCATGGAGGATTATTTGTTAATAGGGAATCATAAGTGATGATTAGGATCTAATGAACTTGTATTAACAATCATGGGGAAGCATTTATGAATCAATTCCAGTCATTATTGAGTTCAAGATTATTATTTTAAATTCCACTACATTTTGATCTACTTGTTGTTCCTTACATTTATTTTGGGATCAATATTTACTTTTTTATGTTGTTTGGTATTAGTTGGATTACAAAGTGTTTTGGATGGATTAGGTAGATCACAGGTGGCCATGTCATGAAATACAGATTACATGTCCAATTATCTCCAAAACACATGGAGTGTAGTTGGCCGGTGCATCCTCAGTTGAAGATGTGGTCCACATTGAATATTTGTAACACGACATGATTTTAAAATAAGAATATCATGTTTGATAGCATATGTGAAACATAGAAATAAAGATTCAAGAGAATATAAAAACTCAATAATTTATAGAATATTTATTTTTAAACAAATTCAATCACTTCAATAGCTTATGATACACACAACACTATGTTTAAACAAAATGTGATTCTCTATTAAAATATTATTTTTGGAACACAACCATTATAACTTAGTCGTTAATTTTTCAAGAATGAATAGTAATAAATAAATAATGGAATTTATTTTATTTAAACATAAATAAAATAAATAAAATGGATATCTATATATTATAAACCAAATCAGAAACATTTTAATGAAAAATAAATATTCTCTGAAAAACGATATTTTTCTAGAAAGAGTTTTAGACATGATTTGAGAATATAATTTATAATAAATTATTACAACATTTAGAAAATATATTTGAAAAATATACGTCATTTTTGAAATCAAGATATTAAAATTATCTTAGGGTGATGTTTTTTTGGATTTTTCTAACATATTTCATTTTTTCTGAATAGTTAAAAATACTAATTTTTATTGAAAAATTTAATTTAATTTAAATAATTTTGAAGTCTAAATTATATTATAAAATTTTTTAAAGTAAAATTTTTTCAATAATATTATAGTTTTCCTAATTCAAATCATTATAAAAAAATTATATTTAATTTTTACATTAAAACCTTTTATACTTATGAGAATTTTCTATTTAAAAACCCACTTTTTCGTTGCATCTAGGAGTTTAATGTTAAATATAATTATTCCAATTTTTTATTTAAAAAAAAACGAATTATATATTTAGAATCAAAATAATTTATATTATTTAATAATGTCAAATTAATTTTATACATAATGAATTGTGAAAAAATAATAAATTAATTACCATGATTATGGTAAATATTGGTTTGGTGTGGGGTTAAACTAATAAGATAATGGTTAAAATTACCTAATAACATGTAAAAAATATAATTTTATATAACTATTTTTACATTATACTATCTCAAATTTGATAATAAGTTTATATGAAATCTTTTTACATGTAAATGATTTTATCATTTTGGATTCTTTTGGGAAATTACAATGTAATGTCCAAGAGGGTTCATTTTCTCCAATTATATAAGGAAAGTCCCTACGATCACTTAATACCAACCCTAAAGCATTATTTATCATCCAAAATCTAACTAAATAACTCCCCAACATCCTTATAAATATTCTAGTGTAGCTGTTCCTCTAAAAAGGCCACCCATATTGTCCATAAAGGGGAGATCTAAAGGAGGCTTCTCTTAGAGAAGGTAATTATCTTAACAAAGATCTTTAATTTCATTCTTATTTTACACATGAAATTATTTATTAACACTAAAAATATAATTAATACATGAAATCCTATATAATGAGATCTTATTATTGTTATTTAATAATATTCATTCATCTCCACTTCCATCAAATGAGAAACGAAGTCATTAGTCGTGTGTACGGTAAACTACCACCTCACGAACTGATGTGATTTTTTTTCCATAAATACCTTTCAAGGATTGATATAATGATATATATACCCAATTTATATGATATTAATGATATTATTATAATTATTTTATTTTTATATCACATAGTCTTTTTTTATGTTCCATTACTTTACGAATATGACAACTTGGTTTGTGTGTATGCTAGAATACCGCCTACCGAAGAAATTTGATTCATTTTACAATTAATATTTACATGGAATATAATAATGACTAAACAAATTAAAATTTCACTCATTAAGGGAACGATACCATCACACATGCGTACATACAACTTACCATCTTCATGATGAAATGTGATTCATTTTTCAAGTCCACCATTAATAAATGTTTTTAAAAATAAATATACATAGAAAATATGATATTTATAACATAATTATATTTTTTATATTATATATATACATATATATCCCATGTAATATAACAGGATCCTTCACAAAAAAAAAACATGCTGGAGAAAATAAGGCAATTATCACCCAAAATAATGAAAATAATGAAATATTGTTAACAAAAAAGTGGCAAAATGTTATAATAAGACTATATAAGGTACGATTTATATGATTATGGTTCCGTAATATATTTATAATAAACCTATATTTATTATTATAGAGTTTAAGACACATGTGAATGAATTATAACTCGAGGTAAGTGTTTCTTGTCTCACTTTTTATTCCATGAGACATATGGCATATTCTTCACTTATTTCCTTTATTTGATGTATATACTTACCATTTGATATGTTATATCATGAATATATTTATCTTCATTATATTCAATGTTTCATTTTATCTCATTTCTTTTATGGGGCTTATGATTTAGAAGATACTAAAGTGGTATGGTTTTATTTCGCAATATCATCATTATTTAGGATTGTTCATGTTTATGTATCCCATGGAATAATTATTTGACATTATCATGTTAAAATAAATATATTTTCTTAAAATATGATTATTGATGAAATTTTAAAGTAATATTACAATTTTAATACTATTTTGTTTATTTAAAACCATTGAGAAAATGTTTTTATTAAAATAAGACATTATTTCTCTCGTCGGGCAGAAATACATTTTCTTTAAAACCTATATTCTCAAAAAATATTTTCAAAAATGTTTTAAACCTTTTAAAAATTATTTGTTAATTCAATTTTTATACATCTTAACTTTTTAAAATATATTTTTAAAGGATTCTACATATGGGTTTCAAAATAATACCTGTTTGGATTTTACCAAAAAAGTGAAATAAATATTCATTTTAATATGTATGAAATATTTTTTTTACACAATCATAAAATATATACGTGTTAATGATTATTTTTAAATTTTTAAAAGGTTTTATTCAATGAAATTTATTATCATATTTTTTAGACCTTTAATTTTAAAATGAAAATTTCAAAATAAAATTATAATTTTTCTTAAAAATATTTTTATTTATATATTCATGGAATTTTTATTATTCAATGAAATTAAAACTGTATTTTACATATCATACATTAAGGATATGTTAATGTTTTGATAAAATTATTATTTTTATGGATGGTTTATGATTAGTTTTACTAGTTATATACAATTTTATTAGCATTTTCCATTTTAGTATGGATGATTCATGATTATGTTTGTTGAATAGGAGTTATATTAAAAAATTTCATGATCTTTTTTCAATACGATTTTTTATATTTATTATTTTAAACCAATTACATTTGGGGAATGAATTATTCTTATTTAGTGATAGGAGGATCACTATATAGCCCCATGATACATTAGTAGGCCTCATGAGTCAAACTAGATTGGGTTTTGTCTGAGGCCTAACATATTTATTTCTATGTATTTTCACAAGGCCTTGATGGTATGATTTAGATGTTAGAAATTATGAATTTAAACATTATGAATTAAATTTTTGAAATTATTACTTTTTATTTAGTTAATTATAATATCCATGTATATGTTTTCAATATTATGTGATTATTTATATGGAATTATTTAACTATAATTATTATTATCATATTATGCTCCTGTTATTGAATAAGTGGTATGTGTTTTACTTATATATATTTCCATATTTATTATGTCTTATTAATTAATAGATTTCTTATTAGGATTATCCTTACTGAGAATTTGAGTTTTAAACTTTTTTATGTTTTATTTTACCCCTGATATGATGATGTTTTCTTTGATTGATATGTAGGGATGCACTAAGGGGAATAATGGAATTCTCAAAGAAAATTATTTTTTTAATTCATGTTTTAAAATTTAAGGTGAATATCATGTTTTTATCTAGTTTACAAATATTAATAAACTATTTGGTCCTCCAAGATGTGATTATTTATATTATGACATTTTAATGAGGTAGACACCTTCTCCAAGTTAGTGGGGTTAAAGAAAATTTAGATTGTATTAGATTACTTTTAGTAGAATCCTTGGGAAATAGATTTAGGAAAACCCAGATTCTGGAACATAACCATATGATATAATTTGAGGATAATTATACAACAACATTACAATGTTTTGTTAAGGAGGATATAATTATTTTATTCCTAGAATTATATTCTTCTTTTGATACTATAAGTGGTGATGGTTCTCGAATAGATATACCTAGAGGTAGTAACTCTAAGAGGGAATATTATCTATAATTAGATCATCACCTTGTGCATGAAAAAAGACCCTACTATAGACCTAGTATGAATCTCATGATTGATTTGTTTAATATAATTCACATTTTTTTACAAATCAATATGAAGGATTTGTAAATAGTGATATCACCAATGAAATGATATTTTTTATTATCAGATTAGACATGCATAAAATTTTCAATTTATGTTAAGTGTTTCACTAGCTTTGGGATTATACCTTATGTATTATAATATTATGATCTAATATATTGTATGCCATTATTTGGAAATGGAACCTATTGTTTGGAATGTCAAATGTATCAATGTATGTATTTCATAGAGTAATAATGATAATTTGTTTTATGGGATAAAAGAAAACATTCAAATGGAAAATAATCTCTAAAACATTATCATCATACAAGGATGCAGTATCATGTGGTATCAATTAATAAAAATAATTCTCTAAGTAGTATGGATTCTCTGGGAAGAAAGAGAAAAAGACAATATATAAAAAATGGATAATGGGAAGAAGAGAAAGAAGGATTTTCCCACATGTGATAATTGTATAAAGAAACACAATGGTAAATTCTTGAAGGGAATGCGAGTTTTCTACATGTTTAGAGATAAATGGAACCATTACCATGATTTAAAGGATAATAAATAAATTTCCAATGGTCATTTCTTAAATTTAAATTAGATGGGGCACTATGAAAATTAATTCTACAAGAATCTATGGAATATACCACTGTATAAGCTAAGGGATGATGGAAAAGCTGATTATATTACTACACAATAAGTGGAATGATTAATTTTATTAGGTTTGGATTAAAGAATTTTGTTATATGGGTATTTTATCTTTGATATTATAGTTCTAAAAATTAGTAAATATATAATTATTATTTTTCTGTACTATTTCTTAAAGTATTTTAGATCATATGTTGAATTGTAATAATGAACAAGAAGAGGGATTTATTATAAATTTGAACATTGAAGAAAATACATTATTGATGGAGGATAACCCTAAAATTTTCCCTATGTAGATATAACAATGATATGTTAATGGGATAGTTTTGGTAACTATGAAATTGGTTAGAAGTTTTTTGGTTTATATATTATTTCAAGGACTTTATTTCATGTATTTATTTATCTAATATATTTGATAACTTGATATTTTATATTTGGAAGAATTCATGTTTTCATTAACGTTTTACTATGATCAAGGTATTCACATATTTTTTATCTCAAAGTAAGAGCCACATTATATATTTTAGGGAATATAATTTTGATTTAGTATCCTTCCTTCAAAATATGTCCAAACATATTTTGGATTAACTTTAAGTTTAACAATTTATGGAATATATTATGTTGAAATTTTGATGTCATTAGATAAATTTTTCTAACCATTTTTGTTTTAGTGAATAAAGGAAGAATAGATTGTTACTCTTTTTTGGATCTTATGATTCATTAAAAGGTAATTTCAGTGGTTTATAAATTAAAAAATTATCTTATATATTCATTTACTATAAAAATAATTGATTTTGAAAATGATAAAATACTAACTTAAATATGAAATAGTTCTTTTAAAATTAAAATTTATCAAAAAAGTACATTACCTTATACTACTAAATAATAACATAATTCCCCAAATTTAGGAAAATGATCTAGAAACAATAATATTATCCTAATACATACATTTCTATTAATATAATGTATGTTTCAACCATCATGGATTAATGGATTTTTGTTTATTACATTTTAAAGTTCATTGATTTTCTTGTGATCAATGATATCTATAAGTCTTTCTTAATCCTTGGGCATTACTATTTTATTTGATTTCCATGTTTCCATTTCCCACCAACGTTATACTACATGGAAACAAAGTAATATTTTATCAGGGATAAGCTTCATACTTAATTTTTCCTATTATAAATTGGAATATTTAGTAACCCTTTTAAAAATGTGTCTTTCCAATGAAAGTATTTTCAAATATCAAAACCTTGATTACCAAAATCAAGATTAAATTTTGAGGAAACAATTTATTTAAGAGAGGTATAATGTAACACCTTAGGATTCTAAAATAGGAATATCATGTTAAATATAATATATTACATGAAACAGAAAGATTATAATATAATATAAAACCCCATTGATTTATAGTATATGCATTTTTAAATAAATTCAACTACTTCAATAGCTTGTGATGCACACAACATAGGGTTTAAAATAAACATGATACACTATGAAAATATTATTATTTAAACATGACCATTATATATCAGTCATTAAGTTAGAGAGTATAAATATTACCAATTAAATTAACTAAATTATATGGTTTAATAATTTATAAAATAACTAAAATTTATATCTATTTATTAGAGATAAAATAAGAATAATTTGAATGAAAAGGATTTTTTTATAAAAAATGTATTTTTTTAAAAGGCAGTCATGTCACTCATTACGTTGATAATTAATAATTAAATTTTAACAATTTAAGAAAATTAATTTGTAAAAAAATTATTTTTTGAAATTGTGTTCTCAAAATTATCTTAGGGTGAATTTTTTGAATTTTATGAA
Organism: Viscum album; assembly: GCA_963277665.1. NCBI lineage: Eukaryota > Viridiplantae > Streptophyta > Magnoliopsida > Santalales > Viscaceae > Viscum > Viscum album. The sequence goes on from CAUJRU010000088.1 coordinate 1,287,341, forward strand.
ATGTTTCATTTTTTGATGAATTGTGAAGAAGAATGTTTTTTATTGAAAACATCATTTTTGTTTAAATATATTACAAGTTAAAACTATATTTTAAACTGTTTTAAAGTTTAATTAGACAAATTATATTAAAATTTAACTAATCTACGTAAGTTTAATCAATTTCATATTTAATTTTTATTTTAAACCCTTCTATACTTATGAAAAGTATCTATTTGGAAATTCGAATTGTCATAGCATCCGGGGTATAATTTTAAATTTATTTCTACCACCTCAGTTAATTTAATTTGTAAAATTTTATTCCAAATTTGGAATCAAAATAATTTTTATTATTTTATATGTTATAAATAATTTTGATGAAAATTAATAGGACATCCAATAAAATTTAATTATAGTGGGTAAATTAAAAAATTTGTTTATCATGGGGTTAAACTAAGAAGATAAGGGTTATAATGAAATACCACTATGAAAAAAATATTATTTTAGGGATATTTAAACAGCTTATAATATATGAAAATAAACCTAATTTTTTTATTTATCTTTCATGTTAACTAATTTATCATTTTGGATTCTTTTTGAATCATTTCTATGTAATTTCCAAGAGGATTCTCAACCTCAAATTACAAAAGGCCACTACCTCCCATCACTTATTTAAACACATAATATAGTTTTTCCCAACCAAAACCTAAAAATATATTTCCCCAATATCCTTATAAATATTACAGAACTTATTTTACTCCAAAAATACTATCCATAGGCTCCATAAGAGGAGAACCAAAGGAGGATTCTCTTAGAGAGTAATTATCTTAAAATATTTATATCATTTTATTTCTTCTTTTCCGACCTTCAATTATATCATAACACTTAAAATATAAAAATTATAATATCATACATATACTAGGATGTTTTTAGGTTTATTTAAACATTTTTATCCACCTCCTCCTCTATAAAATGGGTAATGAAATCATCGATCATATGTACGGAAGATTACCGCCTCACGAACCGATGTAGTTCATTTTCTATAACCACATTTCACAGATAAATATAATGATGTATTTTATAAATTTAAATGATATTTACTAATTTAGTATACTAATTTAATTTTAATATATTATATGAATTTTACATTCCATTACGTTTTAAATACAATAACATCTCTCATGTGTACCCTGGACTACCTCATTGGAAAGTGATGTGATTAATTTTTTTATAGGATTTAAATGGAATGAAATAAGGGTAAAATTAATTAATATATGGGATAAATATGATATGATATTTATTTTGGAAAATTAATATACCACTAACTTACTTACTATTTCACTCATTAAGGGAATGATATCATCGCTCGTGCGTACGTACGACCTAAAGTCTCCATGAAGTGATTCCATTCATTTTCCATGTCTAACATTCATAAATGGTTATAAAAATGAATCCAAAGAGTAAATATGATATTTTTAACATTATTATAATTTTTTAGAATATATATATATATATATATTATATAAGAATTGGAACCTTCCTGTCGAAAAAAGCATGAGAAAATAAGGCAATTAACACAAAAAACAATGAAAGTAATGAAATATTATTAAAAAAATGGTGGTAAATGTTTTTAAGAGGATTATATATTCTATAATTTATATTATTATGGTTATTTAATAGATTTATAATAATCCTATATTTATAATACAAGGGTTTTGGACACATATGATAGAAGTGAAACCTAAGGTATGAGATTCTTATCTCACTTTAAATTCAATGATACATAAGCCATATTCACAAATTCATTAATTTATACGGTGTATATAATGACACATTGATAAGTTTTATCATGATTATATTTATATTATTGGTATTTAATGTTTCATTTTATGTCATTTCTTTTTTGTGTATTACAATTCATATGTTACCAAAGTAATTAAGGTTTATTTTTCAATTTCATCATCATTTGGGATTGTTTATGTTTATGTATTCCATGGGGAATTTATTTGATATTTATATATCAGAATATATATATTTTATTCATCCATTGTTATTCGTTAACTTTTTCATGTAATATAACCATTTTACCACTCTTTTATACTTAAAATGAATGAGAAATGTTTTTAAGAATATATGAATTTATTTATCTCTTTAGATGGAAATCCTTTTTCATCAAAACCCTTATTTTTAAAAAATATCTTCAAAATAATTTATAACCTTTTTATAACGATTTATTAAATAAATTCCTATATATTATTCATTTTTAAAAAATGTTTAAAAAAAATCTTCATGCCATTTTCAAAATAACAACCGTTTGGATTTTACTAAAAAAGTAAAAGAAATCTTTGTTTTAACATGTACCAAAAGAACAAAATTTTCCACCTTCATCAACAATAATAATTTTAATAACTATTTTAAAATATTTAAAATTTTATTTTCAAAAAAAAAAAATTCCAAATTTTTACATTGAACTTTTGGTTTTAAACGGTGATTTTCAAAATGAAATGGAAATTTTTACAAAAAACATGTTAATAATATTATCAGGGTATTTATATTCATAAAATAAATAGTACCACAATTTAATATATAATACATTGAGGATATATTATATTGAATTCATCATTATTATTTTTATATATTGTTTATGATTAGTTTGACTTGGAATGTGAAATGTTATTACCATTCACCATTTTACTCTAGATGGTTTATGATTATTTTACAATTTTTTTTGAGTATTAACATTTCTTATGTTAGTTATTAAATAAGATTGTTTATATTTATTATGTTTCACCCCTTTTATTTGAGGAATGAATTAAGTATATTATGTGATTAGAATGAACCATTATATCCCCATGGTGCATCAGTAGGTGAAAGTGCCCAGTAAGAGTGTTGTATCACTAAGAGGGGGAGGGGGTGAATCAATGATAATATTTTTATTTTATGTTTCTTTTCAATTGAAAAAAACTTCTCCTTTTGTTAAGGATTTAAATTCCATACTGAGAAGAAAATCAACACACATCCAAAGGAACACAATTATTTATAAGGTTCACTATTCAATAAGAATATTTAAGTCCTTGATATGGTTTGAAAACGATTCAACACCATACAGTCCACTATAAAAATATGTTGATTACAATGAGTAGGATATACCCTTACATTCACGTGTCACTATGAAACAATCCCACCAGTTCATGTGCACTCTCTTAGCCCAATTGAATAATAATTTTTTTTGTAACAACTGATGTTACCTACTCTTATTTTCAATTCAAAAAATGTATTCAAATTTTAATACAATTCATCAATTCCTTACCCTAAAGAAGGGTAGGAACCACCTGGAATTTTTTATAAAAGACTGAGTCTGATTCTTCTGAGTCTGATTCTTTCAAAAAATAGAGCTCCCGGTCCGATTGTTTCAAAACAACGCTCCTAGTCCGATTCTTCCAAAACAATGATCTCAGACTGATTCTTTCAAAAAAAGAGCTCCAAATATGATTTTAGATAGAAAAAAATAGAGTTGAATCAACACCACTTCAATTCCTGAATACAATTTTCATACTAAATAGAATATGAATGAATCAGCACTACCCATGATAATTTTCAATCCGAACAAAATTAAACTTTCCTTCTCTCTAGAAACCCAGATCTCCTCTCTCTCCAAGTCACACAAGTACAATGCACTTCATGGATTTTATAGGTGAACTAATACATATTTAGGTAGGAATCCTAAAATACTTTCCCACTCAGTTAAATTCACTCAAATATTAATTTCTACAGATATCTCATAGCAATTACGACTTCGTCAATGCTTCTCAATTATTCTCGAATATTCTACAATCTTCATCTCTTATTTTCCAAACTCCCATTTCAAATATTAATATAATTAAAAATGATGAACAATATATGGTTATGAATCTAGTTCTCTCATACTTATTTCTTCGAAATAATTCTTGATACAATACCAATTGAATGTGTTTGAAGAAATTAACTTCTCCACTTGAGATACAATCAATCTTTTTAAAGAAAGTATCCCCCTTGAAAATTCATCCATATATCTCCACTTTATTTTCTTTTCTAATATCCCTATTGAGAAAACACATCATCACATTCAAAAATCTTTGCAAGAATCATTACTTCCTTCATGACTTTGAATTCATTGAGGATCAACTTTATAATCATCTAACTTAAATTAGAAAGTATTATAACTTTCCATTCATTCCTGCTTCTTTATTTTCATCTCAACCCAATCATGATATTTTATGAATACAAATAGTATGGATATAATTATCCTAAATATGATCATATATGGTTATGATCTTTTTGGTTACGATCATTCTGGTTACGATAATCCTGGATACGATCATTCTGGATACGATCATTCTGGTTACGATCATGCTAGATAAAATCATTCTGCATATGAACATTTCTGGTTACGATCAATCTGGATACGATCATTGTAGATACAATAATTCTCTATATGATCATTCTAGATACAATAACTCTGGATATAATCATTTTTGGTTTTAATCATTCTGGTTATGATTGCGGGATATGATTGCTGGATACGATACAATACAATCTGATAAGGATGATCCTCCCATATACAATTCAAAACAATATGATATGATTCATTCTCAATTGAAAACATATCATTCCTTTTCTTCTACCTGAATATGATTGTTTTGAAAAACAATCGGTGTCTCATCTTCTATGGGGATTTTCTATTCCGTTGGCACCACTTCGATCAGTACCACTTTCTATCGACATCACCTTTCCCATCGGCATCACCCTTTTCATCAGCACCTCCATTCCTTTGGCACCACCTTCATTGGCGCCACCTTTCCATTGGTACCACTTTCATTGGAATGACCTTTCCATCATCATCACTTTGATTGTTTTGAAGAAAAATCGGCACCACCTCTTCAATCAGGATATTATTGTTTTCTGAATGTTTTGAAAAATAATCGGTACCACTTATTTCTTTCTGCCATCATAATATGATAAATAAGAATATGATTATATTCTGATTGTTTTGAAAAACTATTTGAATATGATTCTTTTCTCATTATTTTAAAAAACAATCGGTACCACTTCTTTCATTTTCCCTTCTATATATGATAAATCTGAATATGATTCTTTTATGATTGGTTTGAAAAACAATCTTAATACAATTCTTATTAGAATTTAAGCATCTCTTTCTCTCCTCCTCTCTTCTATTAATCTTACATCACAAGTTATCAACCCAAATTATGAGTTATATGAAATAAAAATTAATAAAGCATTATCACAATTAAAATGGGTCTAATTATTTTCAAAAAACCCCAAAATAATTGTTTCCACAAAACAAAGTGAAGTGATTTCCCTTCTTCACAACATACCTTAACAATAAAATACAACACTTGAAACCTTTATCACCTTGATCATCATCTTGGTCCCAACAATATTCCCCTTTGGATTTTTTTGTCTACCAATTTTCATAAATCAACGAATTTTGTAAACTCAAGAAATGGATTATATATGTACTATTCTAAGACTACGCGAGCTAACTCATTGTGGTAAAAAAATATCATTAGTATCACAACCATTCTATTCAAAATACTGATCATGACCACCTCTTTCCTTTCTTCATTATTCTTAGAAAAAAATTCAATTTATTTTCCTACAACCACTCTAACAAACAGTTAGAATAGTTCACACACTAAACAATTCTGAACCAATAGCTTCCCTACAACTCTCTCTTTTGTGCAATAGATTTATGAAAGAAAATAATTCTCCCCATTGAAAAAACAATCCAAAGGTAAATTGAGAGAGGGGATATATACACATACCTAAAAATTTATGAGAAAGATGTTGGACACGCATGTTCAACCTCATTTTTTAGAATGATTCAATCAGTAAAGTTTTGGTGAAAATTTAAAAAACTTTTTAGGATTTTGGAACATACTCCAGTTTCAACACATTCTTCTCCACATGCTATTTGATGAAATGATATTTTATATCAATATGTTTTGAATGAGAATTCTGAACTGGATTTCTAGTGAGATTCATTATACTTTGATTGTCACAACCCAAGAGCAAGGGTAACTTCACTTCTACAAGTAAATCTTCCAACTGTGTTTTCATCCACCTAAGTTGAGTAGCATCTTGAGTAGCAACAATATACTCAGTTTCAATCGTACTGAGTGTTATTGAATTTTTTTATTCTAATGCCAACAAACACAATTATTTCCCAAAATGAATACACCACTAGATGTAGATATTCTATAATCAACATTTCCTGCCCAATATATATCATATTAACCCAATAAATCAATACTATCTGAGCTACAAAACCTAATTTTGAATTATTTTGGTCCTCTGATGTATCTAAGAATTATTTTTCCAGTAATAATATGTGATTCTCTTGGAGCACTCTGAAATATTCCACATAAGGTAACCACATAAACAATGTTGGTTCTTGAGGCAGTCAAATACAATAGACTTCCAATCAGATTTGACACTCTTTCTGATCCACTTCATTTCCATCTCTCTCTTTACTCAGTGTTTTTCCTTCTAAAATGGGTGTGGAAATAGGTTCTGAATTTTCCATTCCAAACCTATTGAGAAGTTTTTTGCTTACGTTTATTGGGAGACGAAAATGTATTCCTTATTTTTTTGGATTTGTAACCCCAAAATGTATTTCATTTCTCCCAGCATGGACATTTCAAATACATTCTTCATTTATTCAGAAAATCTATCACTGATTCTTTCATCATTCAAAAAAATAATAATATCATTAACAAAACAATTACAATAATGGAATACTCTTTACTTTCTATGATGTAAAGAATGCTACCCACTCTTCATTTGTTAAAATTCATCTTTCTTAAGAATATATACAATTTGGAATACCATGCCCTCAGAGCATGTTTTAGGCCATACAATGACTTTTTAAATCAGCACACATAACCTTCATCTTTTTTAATAACAAATCCATAAGTTTGTTTAAAATAAACCTCTTCTTCAAGATCACCATTTAAGAATACAAATTTAACATCCATTTGAATGATTTTGTAGCCACATTGTACGGTAATAACAAGAATGATTCTGATTGCTTAAATTATTTCCCCTGGAGAAATGGTTTCATCCAAATCAATACCCACAATCTTTGAATACCCTTTGAAAACCATTATTTCTTTGTTTCTTAGAACATCACCTATCTCATTCAACTTGTTCCAGAAAAACCATTTTGTGCCAATGATGTTTTAATTTTCTGGAATGGGTATGAGTTCCCATGTATAATTTTTTCAATATGATCCAATTATTCATTCATGGATTGAATCCATTCCAGATGCTCAAAAGCTTCTTTCACATCATTCGGTTCCACTTTTGAATACAAAGAGGTATGTGTAATGGAATTTGTTTTTCTTCTTATCTAAACCTTCTGATGTTGATCAATAATTATATTCTATGATTCTACATATTTCCTTAGCCTTGGATAAGATTTTCAATTGTCTTCCTCACCACTAGAAATAGATGAGGCCGATTCTTCATCTTTATTAGGATTGAAATCGTTTTTATCCTTATCAGAACTATCTTCTTCAACTGGCTCAACTTATTTATCCGCCTGTACATGTTTCTCTTTATCAAGAACATAAATCAATTTTATATCAACTGAATCAACAATTATTTTTGTTTCTCTATTAAATCATATATACCTTCTTACTTCCAGATAATATCCAAGAAAGATTCCATCCTCAACTTTTTTCTCAATCTTACCATAGTTTCCACCATTATTATTTATAATAAAAGGACTCCCAAAAAATCTAAATTGCTTCAAAATTGGTGTTTTCCATAAAAAAATTAATAGGGAGTCATACACTACTGAGGCCTATAGAAAAAAAATTCTGAATATAAATATAAGTACTCATGGCTTGCCTCCAAAAGTAAAGAGAAATGACATTCTCAAGTGACATGATTCTTCCCATTTCCACCATGCTTCTATTCTTTCTTTCAGAAACTCTATTTTGTTGGGAAGTTTATGGAGATCTATAATCATGATTAATTCCATGATTATCAAGATATTATTTAAACTATTCACTTTTGTATTCACCACCATTATCAGTTCTCTACTTGTTCACTGAATACTCACTTTCTTTCTCAGCTTTTATTTTGAAAATTTTAAACATTTTCGAAGAATCATATTAGTGTTTTATGTACATAACAAAAGTAATGAAAGTAAAATCATCAATGAAAGTAATGAAGTAATTATCTCTATTTTTTGATTATTTTCTCATTGTCCCACATATATCAGAATGGATCAGCTCCAGGGGTTTTTTTGAACAAATATAAACTTTTTATGGTCCACATTTGTAATCTTTTCTCTCTAGAAAATAGTGAAAACCCATTCTCTTCTTCTTGGAAAAAGCAAGAACATCTCAGACACTGTATCTTTTGAATAACTTGATCATGTTTCTCAAACACATATGTTAAATCCTTTTATGCCACAACTGATTCTCTTTTCATATACAAATATAACAATATTTTTTTGGATCCCTAACCTAAAACGAATTTTCTTTTCGTATATTGGCCTCTTGTAACAATCTTTCAATCTTCTTCATTATTTAAAAAAATCCATCTTTCTTTAAGGTAACCTTTTTACCCTCATCACAAAATTTTGAGACACTAAGTAGGTTGTGTTTCATCTCTTCAACATTCAATGTTTTCTTATAATTCATCTTTTCTTTTCCAATAATGGCTGACCCAACACCTTTGATTTTCAATAATTCATCATTTCTAATTGTTTCCATTCCTCCTTTATAATATTTCACATCCTTCAACAATTTCATGTTTCATATCATGTGAGAAGAAGACCAACTATGAAGTATATAGGGTTGTTATGCTTTTATGTATTTTAATGTAGTTTCAACAACAAGCACATTTTCTCTATTATTTTCATTCTTAACCTTCAGCTTTTGAGAATTGAGAATCCTTTTCTAAGCCTGTAATAAAACAATACATCCTTTTGAAAGGTGTCCAGATTGTTCAAAAATTTCACAAATAGTTTCCATGGGTTGAAACCTATTTTCAATATTCACTTCATTCTTTTTATATTTCTTCAAGAAAACCTTATCATTTTTCATTATTTGAGGAGATTGACTTCCCCTAAATCTCTACCTTTCATAACATTTGGGATAATAGTAATGTTGTTGATTGAACTAACACATAATTTCTATGTGACTGAATCACCCATAATAACAGTAATACCTATAGAAAGAGTATTTGCCTCTGAGACCTCCATACTAATCATAATTGTGAATGTATTTCATAGCCATATTATTTTCACTTTCAATAGGATTCTTCTTCTTCTTTTTATCCTTGATAGGATCGATTGTATTTGGAACTTTTCTGGATCTAGGATGTTTTGAAATAATTTTGGATTTAGGTTTCCATAAGACTTTAGAACTTAAAACATTATTCTTTGTAGATACACCTTCATTATTCTTCTCACCCTTTTAAGGTATAATTTTTTGAACATTATCAAGTCTCTTATTATGAGAACATTCACCAACATCAGTAATAGAGTTTTGGAAACATAGACTTTTCTTTTCAACTTCAAAGAGTTTTTGTTGGAAAAGTTCCAACTCTTCTTCTTTTACTTTCAACTTAACCTCTAAATGATCATTATGATTCTTTTCTTCTTCAAGATATTTCTTCAAATCATCAATCTATTTAACCATCTTTTCTTTCTCACCAGAAAATCATTATTGGTTGCTTGAGCATTCATCTTCTATCTTTTTGTTTTACTTTTCAATCCTTTTGATATTTCTCAAACATTCTTTCAACTCGTCTTTTAGATGTATTTCAAGATGAGTTTCTTCCTATTCAAAACTACTCTTTCAAAATTATTCATCATTCACTGTTGCAATGAAAGTATTTTCATTACCATAATCAATGTATTTTTTTGATTCAACATCACACTCTTCTTCTTCATCATCTTTTTACATGAAACTTTTTATTTTTGATTTGAAGAATTTCTTTTCTTTTCTTGTGTCTATATTATTCTTCCCACGATATTCTTGTCTTTATTTCATCAATATCACTCTCCTCTTCTTTCTTTCGTAGAGGACAATTAGCCACAAAGTAAAAAAAACTCCACATTCAAAACATTTCAAGGGATGTTTCATTTTTTTCTCTGTACCTCTTTTCACATTGTTAAAAAAGAAGGGTATGATTTCATTGATATTTTTACATACCTCATTTTTAGACTCAGAATAAACAACTTCATCTTAAATTACAATATTCATTGATTTTTCTTTTTTCATAGCCTTGAAATAAAATTTTCTATCAACCTTTGTTTTCCCCTTCATGTAATTCTCTCTTCTTATTTCACAGGTGGTAATAGTGCAATGTAAATCATCAAAAGATAACATTTCAGGATCTCTATCTTCCAATGAAGAAAATTTTTCATCGAATTTTTCAGGTAGGATTCTCAAGATATTTTCAACAACTGTAGAGTCTTTCATATTTTCACCAAGACATCTTATAGTACTCAAAATTTCTTTCAACCTAGTAATGAATTCCCTAATATATTCTTGCTCACCCATCTACAAATATTCATACTTCAATATCCAAATTTGCAACTTTTCCTTATTCACTTTTTTATTTCCTTCATATATATTTCTCAAATTATCCCTTATACCTTTAGCTGTGGAAACACCATTTCCCTCAAGAATTCACTTTTATAATGTGATGATAATATTGAATTCATAGCCCTTCCATCATTCTCAAGAAACTTCTTCTCAATAGGTGTAAGTGGAGCACTATCATCAATGAGGGGAAACCCAAATTTTGCAGCTTCAAGAACATCATAAATGATAGACATAAGATATAACATCATTCTATAATTCTAGATATGCTAGTTCTTTCCATCAATGATCGTAATACCTTTACTGTTCACAAAGTTCCTGTTCTCCACCTGCAAAGAATAATGAAGGTAACCTTCCTCTGATACCACTTGAAAGTTCTCATTCAGAGTATTGTAACACAAATAGGGGGAGGGGGTGAATCAGTGATACTATTTTTCTTTTTATTTTTCATTTCAATTGAAACAACCTTCACCTCTTGTTAAAGATTTAAATTCCCCACTGAGAAACAAATCAATACACATCCAATGGAACATAATGATTTACAAGGTTCACTATTCAATAAGATTAGCTATGCCCTTGGCAAGGTTATGAAATGATCTAATACAACAAAATCCACTATAAAAACAATCCTTGTATTACAACGAGTAGGATATACCCTTAAACTCGTGTAGTACTATGAAACAATCCCATTAGTGCCTGTGCACCCTCTTAGCACAATAGAGTAATACAATTGTTTTATAACAACTCATGTTATGTGTGATTCTTTTCAATTCAATGAATGTATTCAAATTGTAATACAATTCATCAATTCCTCACCCAAAAGAAATGTAAGAACCACCTAGAATTTGTTTCGAAACACTAATTCCAATTCCATCGAGTCTGATTATTTAAAAATAGAGCTTTGAGTCCAATTCTTTCATAACAATGCTCCTAGTATGATACATTCAAAACAAATCTCCCAGTCCATTTTTTTCAAAATAAAGATCCCAATTCGATTTTCAGATTGAAAAAAATATAGTTAAATCAGAACCACTCCAATTATCAAATATAATTTATATGCTAAATAGAATATGAATGGAACTACACCACCCAAAACAATTGTAAATCCAAACGGAATTAAATTTTTCTTCTCTCTAGAGCCCAAAACTTCTCTATCTGCAAGTCACACAAGTAAAATGTACTTCATGCCTTTTATAGGTGTCCCAAAAAATGTTTAAGCGGAAATCCCAAAACACATTCTTATTCACTTAAATTCACTCAAATATGAATTTCTCCCAAAATCTCGGAGCAATTATGACTTTTTCAATGCTTCTAGATTCTTCTCGAATCTTCTACAAACTCCATCTCTTCTTTTACAGACTCTCATTTCAAATGTCAATATAATTACAATTTATGAGAAATACATGAGTCTGAATCCAATTCTCTCATACTAATTTCTTCAAAACAATGCTTGATACCATACCGATTGAATGTGTTTTAAGAAATGTATTTCTCTACTTGAGATACAATCACACTTTTAAAATAAAGTCTCCCCCTTGATAATTCGTTCATATATCTCTACTTTATTTTCTTTTATCTTGACCCTATTTAGAAAACACATCATCACATTAAAAAAAAATTTCTTAAGACATGACTACTTTCATGGCATTGAATTCATTGAGGATCATCTTTATCATCATTTGACATAAATTGTTAATTATTATAACTTTCCATTCATTCATGATTATTTCTTTTCATCTCAACACAAGAGTGATCTTTTCTGAATACAAATGGTTTGGATACAATTATCTTAAATATGGTCATATCTGGTTATGATAATTCTGGTTATAATCATACTAGATATTATCATTCTGGTTATGATATTTCTAGATACAATCATTCTGGTTTCGATTATTCTACATACGATAATTATGGATATGATCATTTCTGGTTATGATCATTCTAGATATGATCATTCTGGATATGATCATTTTGGATATGATCATTCTAGATATGATCATTTTGGATATGATCATTTATGGTTACGATCATTCTGGTTACGATTGCCGGTTATGATTGCTGGATACGATACAATGCAATCTGAGCATATATTCTAGGTAGAAGAGTATGTGGTTCCTTTTAGCTAATGGACTCAGTATACAAATGAAATGTGCCGAATATATCCTCTATGCTATGATATGTTTTTGTATATACCCAATTCATGAGACATGGGATATTATTTCATGGTTGGCGATTGTATACTTCATAGTTAATGTCACCCCTTTGCATAGATGGGGATATTTGACTTAGTAGATGATTTTTATCCTTATTATTAGTGGTTTTTGGGTACATACTGATTAGTGTCTAGGGTCGAAACCCCCTTGTCCACGATTCATGTATAATTTTCCATAGGTATACCCTAAAAGTTTTGTGTTACATGGATTAAGGATTATTGTGGTTGTCCTTTGAGGGTTGTTTGGGAATGAAGTCGCATGTTTTGGTTTTGGTGATTTAGTATTAACTCTCTTCCCTATTTCTATCATGGATCATGTTTAGGTAGTGGTTAATAATCTAATGAATAAACTTTTTCTACCTCTAGGCAATCAAGGAAACATGGATCCCGTATTTTGAGATTTTTCAGAGGATTTCATTTCCCTATATATTGTCCGAGGCATGGACTTCTCTTCTAGTATCTCAGAGTGTCAGTCACTGTTAGTTGTTTTCTATGATGATTGAAATGTTTCATGAGTAATAATTATGGTAATTATGTTGTGTCTGTAGTTATATATTCCCACCCTTAGTATTAGAGGAGATTTTCTTGAGGAGAGTGTTGTGTGTGGCTGAGTGTATCATTATTGGTTGATGGGTTTATCTATATTCATTAGGATTGTTAAGGGTTTTTTTTGACATGTTTACCCATCTCAAATTTATAGATATTAGTCTTCTATGTCATGTTTGATGAGGAATGAGGTATTATCCTGGAATATTTGGGGTCTATTTAAGGAGTACCTATGACACTATTGAGTGAAACTTTTGTGTTAAATGTTTAAACAAATCATGACATGGTATTCCATGTGTTTAGTGGTATTTTTCTATATTCTACTCAATATGAGTTTCTCTTATGATACATTGGGCAGTAATTCGGTTTATCTATTTTTGTACGATGAACTAAAATCTTATTTCCCTTGGGGGGGTGTTAGAATATGTATATTTATATTAACCATTATTTAATACTTATTCCCACATATGTTTAAACAGTGAATATGAAGAACATATTGGTGGAATTTTATACTTGGTACTTTAGAGAAGGTTCTTGGTGGATCTGGTAAGATTTAAGATCCAACAAGGTTCAAATTATATATAATGTAGGCACGGTGGAAAACTTCTTATATTTTCTTGTCATGTACCAATTATTATTTTTATATTAATATGTTTATGTATATAATTTTTTTTGTTATTTAATATTTATTGGTTATAGGTATATATATTTTTTGATAAAGGATATTTTTTTATGGCCTCCCATGTATTTTTCATACCTTCTTGGTGATAGTCACCAGCCCCAAGCCTATTGTAGGTGTTATTAGGGTGGAATGGTCGGCCCATAACTGCTCGAGAGGGGTTATGGTTTCTTTAGACATATTACTGTGGAATATGATCTAGTATTTGTGAAGGTTAAAGTTTAGATATAGGTTTATCATCACTTTGGATCAGGATATGTGGGGAAAAATGATCAATGTTCTTAGGATTAGTTATCATAATATATATCCTTTCTAGGTTGTGGTGGCCAATGAATTACTTTTTTAAGAACATGATAATTAGAGTGACCAACTTCATAACCTATAACATAGGTTATAGGTTGTAGTTAAGGTAGTTGTATTTTTATTTATTATGGTGTGACATACTATAGAGATGTTTCCACAATGTAATGATTTCTTTTCCTCACATAAATGATATCAATTGAGGTGTGAGTTAGATATTCCCAAGATAGTGGAAGCCCTTAGACTACTTGTAGAGTTTTGGGATTCCAATGATGATCGCTCTCAAACTTTATGATGGTTTATTCCATCATTAGAGTGGGTTGATATCCCCTAGCTCACACGGGGAACATGATCCTCTATATTTGTAATTGTATATCCCATAGACTAAAGATCTTGAATGTATTATGGGATCCCCCCTAGGGTTGATACCCTCTCAGAATAGGTGTCTTCCAGTGAGATATGTGTTCCTTAATCTATATCATTGAGTTTGGTATCCCTGCACAAATACTTGGGATATTTATACCATTTATGGGGAATGGGTCTTTCACTTAGGCATGGGTTTAGTACATGTATCATCATTAGATTTTATGGATTATCTTATTTTAAATTAAATTAAATTATTTAATATATTCTTTCTCATGAAATATATAGTTTATCTTTAATCACACAAATCACAAATTTTATATTTCATTTCACAAAATATTAGTTTCATTTGATATCTTACAAACATTCCCGATTCTTACCGGACAACAATTTACAATTGATATTATTATTTAATATGATAGTTATCACTTAGAATTTATAATAGAGGAAGTTAATATAATTAAATAGGTTATTTATATATGTTTTCCAATTTTTATATAATGAATCATTTTGTGAAATATTAGTTATAAATAAAAATAAAAACCAATTTAATATAAAGGTTGTGTTTTTATGAAAAACTATTTTATTCTATCAAATTCATTTTATATTAATAAATTAAATTATTCACTATTAGTGAGGGATCATAATGAAATTTATATGATATATATTCAATAAAATAATTTTAAATTCATTATATCATTTTTATAGGCATAATATAAGAATAAATCCAATATTAAGCTTAAATAACTGTGTTTTTCTAAAAGGCTGTTTTCTGCATTTTAATGGAAGAATTGTTTTGAAAATAACTACTAAAATTTTTATAAATTATATTGTAAAAAATAAATTTATTTTTTTAATCATAATATCAAAATTTACTTTGGGATAGTTTTTTTTATTTTTCTAAGAACATTCATATTTTGAAGAATAATGAATAATACTAAATTTTAATTGAAAATTGCATGTTCACTAGATCTATTTTTATTCTTAAATTAAAATTTTCATATATTATAAAGTATAAATAGAAAATTTTTATATTAATCAGTAAAATTTCAGTCATTGGAATCAATTTCACATTTAAATTAGATATAAATACATTTAAGTCTTTTGAACTTTTCTGATTAAAAACCTATTATGTCATCTCGTCTGCGAGATTAATTTTAAATTAATTTCATCAAATTATTTGATTATAATTTTTAAAAATGGATTACACATTTTTAATAACAAAAATTAACCATTCCAATTATATTAAACCTTGTTTTTGACAAAAAATATTTATGAAAGCAGTTAAAATTAATTATAGCGATTAAGGTAAAAACGAGTTTACTTAGTGGTTAAACATTAAAATAAGAGGGAAAATGAGCTAGAAAAATTTCCAAAACCCATTTTTCGATATATTTTTACCATATACACACTTGGATCTATATTTTTCATTATTTTAGTAACATGATATAAGTAAAACCATGCAATAGTGTTGACAATTTTATATTTACAGGAATAAAATTCCCCCTGCACTATACAAAGACACTCACTCCCCCACCCTCACTTATTAACACCTTTAAATCCAATTTTTATCATCCAAAATCTACCCAAATAAAATTTAAAAATAGCTCCTCTCATTCTAGAAGCCTCATGTTGGGAAGAAATCAATCCAAGCTTGTCCTTTGGTGAAAACCAAAAGAACTAACCTGGAGAAGAGGTAACATTCTTCAATGAGAACTTTTATTTTATTTATTTCTACAACCCTTAAATTATTATTATACAATGATTATATAATAAAATAAATATCATAAATATACTATGATGTTGTTATGTTAATTTTTATACTTACACCTACACACAATTCCATCAAATGGGTAACAAAATCACCATTCGTTTGTACGTCAAACTACCACATTGTGAAATGAGGTGGTGCATTTTTCCTTTACCACCTATTATCATTAGGAATCATTATGAAAATTAATAGATGATATATATGATATTTATAATGTATTAATACTTTTGAAATTGTTATATAACACATACATTCATGCTTTCCATTTTTTGGGAATACCATAACATCATTTTTGGACGTGTGGACTACCGCATCCTCAAAATGATGTGATACGTTCACACATTAAATGGAATGTATTAAGGATGATTTTAATAAAATTAAATGAAATAAATAAAGTAATTTTTTGGACCACTCTAGTAGTTGAGTTGTATTTTTTGTCAATGAGGTCAATAAATGTCAATGTTTTTTAAAGACACTCTCTTAAGTGTAATGGAGAATAGACAATCAGACGATCGATGCACTGATCTTGAGAAGTTCAAAGAACTTGTATCATGTGTGATAAAATATTTACAACATTGAAGTAGAATCATTTTAAGGATTAATTAAGTACTTTCTATTTGATAATCAAAAAAATAAATGAAGAGGAGAAGAATGAGAGGCTTGGACTTTGAGGTGGCCATGCACATATTTTAATATGGAGATGCATATCACTTAGAAAGTGTATTTTTGGCTTACAAAAAAATTGGACAACCATGGAGGCCAGCAAAGGACCACACCTCAATAAAATTCGAGACCTGAGGGTCAACTGCGCTCTAGGGAAGCCATTGAGGCCATCCCCGCACGAGGTAATTGTGTGCTAGCTGTGTATAAGCCCACAGGAGTGCGCGAACGGTGATCAACCCGTGCACAGGGATGCATAGTGGGCACTAGGAGCGTGCCCACTGGAGGCACAGGTGGGCGCAGAAGCGCGCTCATAGAGAACTGGTGTGGGGTGGCACCAGAGGGGGGAGAGGAGAATTTTGAGCTGATACTGAGGGGAGTTGATTTTTAAACCATGCCTCTCTAGCATTTCTCTTTCGATGCGGGACAAAATTTTAAAAACACAGATGTAATCTCTGCCATCCATCCAATCCCACATCTCGGTCGATCATCCGATCAATCCGTAGTGTATGGATGTAATCTCTACCGCTCATCTGATCTAGCGCCCTGCACATTTGAATCTGACCCGTCCGATCCTCCTGCAAATTTGAACCAGCCACACCATCATCTTCAACCTACAAGACTTTCCAGTGCCACTCTATCTCATTGTAGAAGAAGAATTACCACATCTGAACCACCATTCCTTATTATTTTGACACTATAAGGATCATTAGATCGAACCGAGACCATGCATGAAACTTACGTTGTTCATTCTTGAAGTATCTCGATGAATAAGGATTGGCCAAGGGAATGAAGATTACAATGACATGTGGATAATTCGAGTGTATTTTGAAAAGGGAGATTGCATGTGATCTCAATCACATGCATGATATTTCCTTAATATAAATGAATAACCCGTGTTGAAAAGGAAACAACCGATATATGCACATATATTCATCCGTGTTTTGAATGTTTTAAAGAATTGAAGATCTCGGTTATTCAAAGAGTGAATCTCATTAGATTCAGAGGTGATATTTGAACATGGAATTATATCTTTCCTATCCTATAAAATAAGCTTCACCCAATCTGAGAGATGCTGCTACTTTGACATACCTGAGAGCTCTTGTTTCAAAAAATAGAGCATCTCCCTGTGCATCATTTCGTGAATAGAAACTGGGAGTCCTATGAGCTCTCTGTTCAGTGAAGAAGAGTTTATACAAGCCTTCGATAGGTGATATGCACCCTCGAATAGCTTTTCTAAGAACCATAACCTAAGAACACCAGATAGGTTTTCTAAAAATCCTCAGTGTGTTTCATGAGGAAGTTCTCACGGGTACCCAAGCGATGCAACCACACCCTTATTGTACTCTGTGAAGGGAAAGAATTGTGATCCTAGTGCATGAAGAAGAACCATGAATCACACAGACTTCCCAAAGGTGAACACCCTCCTATTTTCATATTTATCTGACTGTTTGCAGGGTTCAAGTTTTGGTGAAGAATGAGAGTCTATGAAAGGGGTAGTACATGTTCCATGCACCCATGTACATTGTTTGAAGAAGACCAAAGCCTTGAAGTAGAATTTTACATAAAGAAAGGGTAATAACCATTCAATATGGAAGAAAAACACACACATTCCCTTATGTGTAGGATGTAAAGGAACTTGAACCAAGTGATAAGTGAAGGGAAGAAGCAGAAGAGGAAGAGAAAGAAAGAGGCTGTGTGTGTGCTTAAAGAACCACACCCATTAAGGGTTCTCACACAAGAAGAAGAAGAGGTGAGTGCATGAATGCATGCACATGCATATGGGAAGAAACTCAAAAGAAAGAACCAAAATTTTGTGTGAACATATGTGAAAAAGTAGAAGGAAGAGTTCAACCCTAAAGCCATATGCATGATCACATGCATACATGAAAAAGAAGAAAAAAATTGATTTAGATGATGCCATGTTAACCGATCTTCTTTGCCTGAATAATCAAATTGGTGTGTGTGATTATATCCAAGATGATATGAAAAGTTTTTGTGCAGTTGGTTGTTGCACTAAGAAGAATAAAGATGATGTCTAGTGTAGTAGGTGTTGCACTAGAGAAGAAGAGAAATAAAGAAGGAGGAATTTTTTTCCTACTAATTTGCAAGTAATAAAGTGAATAGAACTAAAGAAGAACAATAATAGAACCTAAATTTTGAATAAGGAAGAAGACTCTCTCTATAGGTAGTATAAAGAACTAGCTAGAAGTTGTAAGTTGGACTAATATATCACCTGTCTAGGGAAGAAGATTGTTTCCCACCCCCCTCCAACGTGTAGGGACTCACACTGGCTAGAAGATTGTTTTCCAAGCCACTCCATTGTAACAACATATTACATTATAGTGGATAATAAATGCACTGGTCATCCCCATGCATGGAAAAGACATATATACTTGTATTGAGTGGTGAAACTTGTAAAAATATCATGTGCATATTTTTACTGCTTTCTATTATTGCATGCGACAGGGAAAATAGAATAATAGAATAAAGATCCTAACAGGTCAATAGGTATAGGGATAAAATGTTGGAATTGGTTTCAAAAGTCCCAAACATTGATTTTCCCCACCTCTCAGTGTTAGGCATATCCCAAACTGGTCCTCTCAATTGTTATCATAGTGATAGGTTCACCTGTGTTGGATTCTCTTAGGGAAGTTATTCTCTTTTGAAGACTTGAGTTTCTTTGCTGTGTTATCAATGAAGTGAACTTTCATTAAAGATTCAGTTATCTTTGGGAAGAAGGCTATATCTACCAAGACCATGATGAATATGAAAATAAAGAAGAAGAGAAAGTTGAAAAATAAGTCCCTCTTATATAAAGAAGAGGAAGCATATGGTTCTCCATATCTGGCAGACATTGAAGACACACAAAACTTGGAAAGTAATGAGAAGGTGGCTCAAGCCCCTACCAAGAATATAGAAAACCTTCTTACTTAAACTAATCAAGAGGTATGTGTTATTACATTTTGAAATTATTCTCATGATGAATATTCTTGCACAAGTGGTGATGATAAATGTTCAACATCTGATGAAATATCAGTTGATTGATTAAGAATGATTTCACATGGTATTCCTGAAGAGAGTATATCCTTAGTTTGTGGAGTTTTTCAATCCATGTGTGAAAATATCACTCAGCTGGATGAAGAAATTGATGTTTTGGAGAAAGGCTTAAAATCAAAAATTGTTTAATGTCTAAATCTCTACAGACAGGTTCGAGCCTTTGATGCAACAAAGAGGGAATTTGAAGTAAGTTTTTCAAACCGGCTCAATGATATTGAAGAAAAAGTGGGAGTTAATAATACCGAAGATAATAAGATCCATGCACTTGAAGATGAGCTGATAAATAACAATGATTTCAAGGAGTTATATTTAGAATAAGACTCCAACAAGATCAACAAAATTGACTCTTTGTTACAGAACTAATTAAAGATGCATGAAGATGAAGTTGGAAGATTAAAGAAGTATCGTAAAGAGAAGATGACTATGATTTAAGATTAGGAAGTCATTCTTAATATGAGATGTCTAGAATTGTAAGCTGAGTTGACCAATCTTGAGAAGACACATATTGAGTCTCCACAAATGAAGAAAACATTTGATTCTATTAATCAATGCTCATAGGAGGATTCTACTGTCCACAGACCTCTAAAATTTGACAAGAAGATCATGGCTTCACTAAATGATCCATCACAAGAAGCTGACAAAGTAAAGGTACCATACATACCAACTTTTACTAATGTTTCTAAAATTTCCTCTACAAAAAGTGAAGGTTGGAATAAAAATTATAAACAAGTATTGATGAATAAAATTCTGAAGAAACCTACCACTATGTTTAGGGTGGATCGGGGAAAGAGTGTAAAAGATATCTCCCCAAAGAAAGCTCAACATACTAAGAAGAAGATTCAACAGCATTATAAAAAATATGGAAAGAGGTCAAGGTTTGTTGGTCAATGTTGGGGATATAATAGATTTGGGAATTGTGCAATGTATTGTTGGTACAATCCCTTAAATGTAAAATCATATAGAAATCCCATCTCAAGGGGGAGAAATCCAGAGAAGAAGAAGAAAAATCCACAGATCTAGAAGCATCTTTATACTGCAAATAGATTCTGAATGTTATATAAAATCTATGACGTATGCAATAGGAGTGGTCATATGAATGGTGAAATTTCATTTAAACAGGTACCCAAATCTTATAAGAAAAGAAGACCACATAAGATATTTAAGAATGAATAAGCATCCTTGGGAATAAATTAGATGAATAATGTGAAAAAAAATTCTCCCAAGAAGATTTCAATAAGGAAAGATGAGAAGTCCTTGGATTCTAAATTCGAGAAGTTTAAGGGTAGTGTATCCAAAAGAACTACTAAGAAGGATGACATTCAGAAGAATCCATGTAGAATATCCAATATTGATGACTTAGTCTCTAATGATATATTGGTGGTTTGTCAAGAAGATTTGGAAAAAATGAGAAAGGCGAAAGAAGCATAAGATAAGGATAGTTTTTAAAACCAAAAGAAGATTCTACATGAAGGAAAACAAATTCTGTGTGTGAGGTGAAACAAGTCTGGTCATACTATTAGAAGATGCTTTGAATTTACTCAATCCTAATAAAAATTCCTCAAAAAGATCAATGTTGCACCAGGAGATTCTAGTGGTTGGAAAGACCTTTAAGAAAGAATATTCACACACAAATATTTGGAAGAAATAGTAAGGTCCACACAATCAGAGTCAACATTGAAGATCAGTTGTGAATGTGTGAGGAATGGAGAATTTGGGTTGAGAAAATCCTCTCAACCTTGTTGTTCACATTGATGGAGAAAGAAGGATCCTCTTTATTCCCTTAAATATTTGTGTATTGTATTTTGTTATTATATTATAGGGAATTGAAGGTCAATCAATCACTCATGGGGAGAACCTGATATTCAGTAATAAGAAGTGTTCCCTTGAGGTGGAGACTAGTGAAGATGCCAGAGTTATTATTCAAATTATTGTCAACCACAGTTGATATAAAAATTCAATTACTCTGTTTTTTTTAAAAAACATGTCATTGGAAAAGGTTTTCCATTTCCAAATCTCTCATACTTGGTTACTCAAAGTAAATATTATTTATCAAAGGGGTATTAACTTAATTACTTAGTGACATAAGAATAATGGGAGTGTTCCAAGGTAACTTATCCTACCAATTGCACTTGAATTTTTTTGATCCATTTGTTAAAGTGAGTGTAGGAGTTTTAGGTTTATTATTTCATATAAAACTTATTATCCTAATCCTAGAATGAATGTGGAAATAACTTGAATAAAATAATATGTGTTCTTATCTCATGAGGTGTCATGATCAGTGGAGAATGGATAAATTTGTTGTGTAAATAAAATCCACTTGTTTTCTACACTGAGCATTGCTCAAGTAGACTTAGAGTAAAATTATTGATGGCACATTTATTGAGTAAGGATTGATATCCCTCTATCCATGAACTTTATATTTCTTGTTAATAAGGGGTAGAGAAGTGATATGAAAGATTAAGGGAGATAAATTTTTGAAGACTCGCAACTCACATTGACATATTCATTTAGTAGAAAAAATTTGGGCATTGTCAACAAATACAAAGTGGGAGATTGTTGGGACCACTCTAGTAATTGAGTGGTATTTATAGTCAACGAGGTCAATAAATTTAAATGATGGTTAAAGACACTCTCCTAAGTTAAATGGAGAATGGAAAATCAGACGATTCATGCACTGATCTTGAAAATTTTGAAGAACTTGTATCATGTGTGATACAATGTTTACAAAATTGAAGTATCATCCTTTTAATGGTGAATAAAGTACTTTGGATTTGATAATCCAAAATTAAATGAAGAGGAGAAGAATGAGAGGCCTGAAATTTGAGGTGTCCATGCATATATTTTAATATTTCCATGAATTTAACATAGAATGTTTTTTGGCTTACAAAAATTTGGCCATCCATAGAGGCCAGCCGAGGACCTCACCTCAAGAACATGCGGTACCCGAGGGTCAAATGTGCTTGAAGGAATCCTATGAGGCTATCCTCACATGAGGAAGGGGTGTTCATACCATGTATAAGCCCGAAATAGTGAGTGAAAAGTGATCAAACCGTGTGCAAGGATGTATAATGGGTGCTAGGAGCGCACCTTCAGGAGGCATGGGTGGGCACATAAGTGTGCCCTTAGAGAACCAGTACAGGGAGGCACCAGAGGGGGAGAGGAAAATTCTGAGTTGATGCTGAGGGGAGTAGATTGATAAAACACACCTCTCCCACATTTTCTTTTTTGATGTGGGACACCAATTTAAAAACACATATGTAATCTCTGCCGTCCATCCAATCCTGCATCTCGATCAATCGTTCGATCAATCCGTGACAGATGGATGTAATATCTGCCACTCATCTAATCCGGTACCCTACACATTTGAATCTGAGCCGTCCGATCCTCCCGCAGATTTGAACCAGTCGCGCCATCATATACAACCTCCAGCACTTTCTATTGCCTCTGTATCTCACCAGAGATGATGGATGACCACATCCGAATCCCCATGCCTTGTTATTTTGACACCATAAATATCATCAGATCGTACTGAGACCATGCATGAAACTTACGTTGTTCATGCATGCAGTATCTCGATGAAGAAGTATTGGATGAGGAAAATAGAGACTCCACAAACATGTGGATAATTCGAGTACATATTTAAAATGGAGATTGCATGTGATCTCAATCACATGCACGAGATTTCCTCACTATAAATGAGAAACCTGTGTTGAAAAGGAAACAACCAAGATATGCACATATATTCATTCACTATTTGAATATTTTAAAGAACCAAAGTCATCAGTTATTCAAAGAGTTAATCTTTTCCAATTCAGAGGCAATATTTTAATGTGGAATTAAATATTTCATCACCTATAAAAGAAGCCACACCCAAGCTGAGAGATGCTGCTACTCCCACATACCTGAGAGCTCATGTTTGAAAAAACAGAGCATCTCCCTATGAATCATTCCATGAAAAGCAACCAAGAGTCTCGCGATATCTCTGATCTACGAAGAAGAGTTCCCACATGACTTCTATAGGTGATACACACCCTCAAACATCATTGTGAAGAACCAGCACCTACGAACACCAAATAGGTTTTCTTAAAACCCTCAGTGTGTTTTGTGAGGAAGTTACCATGGGTACACAACCGGTGCAACTACACCCTTGTTGTACTCTATGAAGGGAGAGAATCATTCTCCTTGTTAACAAAAATAATCATGAATATCATGGCCTTCCAAATGGTGAACACCCTCTAATTTTCATATTTATCCTACTTTTTTTAGGGTTCGAGTTTTGGTAAAGAAGGAGAGTTTAAGAAAGGGGCATTACGTGTTGCATGCACCCATGTGCATTGTTTTAAGAAGCCCAAGGCCTTGAAGACGAAGTTCTCACAAAGAAAGGGTAATTCCCATTCAGGTTGGAAGAAAAACACAAACATACACTCATGTGTAGGATGTAAAGTAACTTGAACCAAGTGATAAGTAAAGGGGAGAAAAAGAAGAGGAAGTGAAAAAAAGAGGTTGTGTGTGCACTTAAAGAACCATACCCATTAAGGGTTCTCACACAAGAAGAATAAGAGGTGAGTGCATTAATGAATTCACATTCATATGTGAAGACACTTAAAAGAAAGAACCAAAATTGTGTGTGCACATATATGAAGAAGTATAAGGGAGAGTTAAACCATAATGTCATATGGATGGTCACATGCATACATGAACAAGAAGAAAATAATTGATTCAGATGATTCCAAGTGAACTGATCTTTATTTCCTAAATAATCACATTAGAGTATGTGATTCTATCCAAGAAGAGAGAATAAGTTTTAGTGTAGTTGGTTGTTGCACTAAGAAGAACAAAGAAGAAGTCTAGTGTAGTTGGTGTTGCACTAGAGAAGAAGAGAAAGAAATAAGGAAGAACTTATTGCCTACTACTTTGTAAGTTATCAAGTGAAGGGAAATATAGAAGACCAAGAGTAGAACCTACCTTTTGAAGAAGGAAGAAGACTATCTCTCTAGGCAGTATAAAGAACCAGCTAGAATCTACAAATTGGACTAGGCTATCACCAGTCCAGGGAAGAGGATTGTTTCCCACCCCCTCCAAAGTGTAGGGACTCACACTGGCTAGAGGATTGTTTTCCTAGCCACTCCATTGTAACAACATATTACATTATAGAGGAAAATACATGCATTGGTCATCCCCATGCATAGAAAACACGTAGTTACTATTATTGAGTGGTAAAGATTGTAAAAATATAGTGTGCATATTTTTACTACTTTATATTTTTTCATGTGATAGGGAAAAGAGAATAAGAGAATCAAGATCCTAATAGGTCAAGAGGTACATGGATAAAAAGTTGGAATTGGTTTCAAAAGTCCCCAAAACTGATTCATCCCCATCTCAGTGTTAGGTATATCCCAAAATGGTCCTCTCATTATTTATCAAATTAATGACATAAGTATCTATCTGTACATAAAACATATCATTTTATTATTTCTAGTTCACACACTAAAAAAGTGATAACATCATTTGTGGACGTGTGGACAACCACCTCCTCAAAGCGTTGTGATTTTTCATTTTTCATCACTACATCACAAGAATGATATATATATATAAGTATATATATAAAAATAATATTTTATTTATTATATAATGGTCATTTTGTAAATACAAATGTTTCTTACCTTCTTTCTGTATTGATCATTAAAAAATGGTAACGTTACTCCTACGTCCGTATGACCTACCATTTCCATGATCCAAACATTGGATCATTTTTCATAACCATATTTACTATATGATTTTAAAAGTATAAATAATGTAAAAATTTGAATATTATTTCATGGTAAGTATTAAGGATATATTTATAAAATGATCCCATGGACCATGGTCGACCTATCAAAATCAGTTTTGACACAAAAGCCGAATATGTTTAAAATATATGACTTAAACATCATTAATTAAGTAATTTCATATAACTTGTTTATAATTTAAATAAATGTAATAATAAACTTTTAAAAGATTCTAAAAAAAGTAAATAATTAACATTAGTTAATTATTCAAGAATATATATCAGACTCACGTAAGTGATTTTTTAACTCAATATCCATTTATCGGTTTAAACTTTTATATGATCAGTTATGTTATGAAAAAACATGTATAAAATGAAATCTGATTGTTTTATAATGTATTTATAATTTTATTTTTTGGATTTAAATTTTTCACACATAACTATTTCATTGATATATTCTCGCTCACATGTGATGACATTTTTAATGGATTCTCATCTCTTTTTTTACATCTATGAGAAAAATGTCATATTCAAGCATACTTATTTTGTTGTTGTCTATATACTTACCATTTTGATATATTATATTATGTATTATTTTATATTAATGATATTAAAATGTTTCAATTTATTATTATTACTTTTGGGGATACCGATTCATATATTACCATAGTTTTAAAGAATTTTCATCTAAATTTTTTCATCCATGAAATAAATATCAAATTCACCACTTATTTTTTGTGTGATGCATATAATTCATATTAATGTATAGTATTATTATTATTATAATTAAATATACGTGGTTTCAAAAATATATTTTTGGATTTATCTTTCTTGGGTTTTACTGTTTAAATGTTACCAGAGTAGAATTGGACTTTGTCACAATTTTCCTTCTATGAGACGTTTGTTATGTTATACACATATCTTATTTTATGAGGTGTATATAATTATCTTCTAATAGGATACATCATGAATACAATTATTTTCATAATTTTATAATTTTCATTTTATTTTATTCCTTTATAAGGATTATGATTCAAATGTTTCGAAGTGTTTTGAGACACTTTGGAATGTTTAAATATTATTTTCCTCATGAATGTTTTAATGATATTTTAAGTGAATTTCTATTCATAAACATAAATAACCCTTGTTGGTACTTTTCTTCCACTATGGAACTTTTGTATAAATATCATCCTAAATACTTCTCATGATGGATTAATATTATTTCAAGTAGATAGCCATGGGACCCATTTCATTCACATGGGTTAATCATGTTTCAATGATATTTTCACAGAACATATTTATTTTCCATTGGTTCATCATGTTTCAAAGAGATTATTATATAGCATATTTTTTTCCATTGGTTAATCATGATTTAAAAATACTTTTATAGAACCCATTTATTTCACATGGTTTAACTATGTTTCAATAAACTTTTTATAGAACCCATTTTATTATGGAACCCATTTTTTTACATGGGTTAACCATTTTTTCCATGTGTTATAGAACTCATTACTTTTACATTGTGTAATCATATTTAAAAGTGATTGTCATTGAAACCATTTATTTTCCATTGGTTAATTATGTTATATTATGATTTTTGTGTAACCATTTTCATTTCCACTGGTTAATAATGTTTAAAAGATATTTTAATTAATCCTATTTCTTTTCCACAGGGTAATATTTTTTCAATGAGATTGTTATTGTACTAATTTATTTTCCATGGATTAATCATTTTTCAAGGATATTTTTAATGAAATAATTTATTTTCCATGGGTTAATCATGTTTTAAATTGGTTTACTGGTTTTTACAATTATTTTATAATGAAATTATTTCTTTTATGTGATCTGTTTATGAAATGGTATATAGACATTTGAAAAATGGTTACCTTATAAACTAATGATGAGTGGTATCATGATAAAACAATGATAAGTGGTTATATGATAGACCAATTATGGGAGGTTCTATCATAATCCAAGGAAGTATGGTTATATAATACACCAATGATGGGTGTGTCCATGATATCCCTCTAATTTATTGGGTATTTATGCAGAAAGTATAGTTATTCCATTTATAAGATTGAATGCAAGAGTGATGTGAAAATAATTTCCCATGTATATAATTTTTTTCATTATGATTGATATAGGTTTATAATGTTTATAATGATCATGAATGATATCCCATGGCTCATTATTATTGATTTTAATGACTTATCCCTTTTACATGTTTTCATATTTGATGATCTAGGTTTTGATGGGTATGAATTCCTTTATGATTCTTTAATTCACTTTGATTATGCCATTATGACCTTATTCACTCTTATTCACTCGTATTCCAATTGATGAAATTTAGTTGTTTATGATTATGTCTACCTTTATTGAGCATCTGAGCACACCCATATTATGTTTCCTTTTCACAATGTTTTATAGAATAATGTTGAAATATGTATCTCTATGAAATATTTCACAAGGATTACATTGATGACCTAATGTGAATTAAAAAAATATGGGTAAAATGAGAGATGATGTTCAACTTTATAAAGCATTTTTTATAAGTCCAAGATGATTTAAATTTTTTTTGTATAAGTTTTGACTAATTCCATAAGACTCTAAAACTGAAAGGTCCTCTAGAATATATGTGATCCATGATTTTCTTTTGCGGTTTTCAGGTTTAGATGAAAAATATATGTCATAATTAACATAAAAAAATTTGGGAATAAAAATTTATGTATTTTAGCACATGATCCATGAGTGTCAGATCTAGGATATTATAGTTGGTATCAAAGGTGGGTTTAGATAAATTTAGAGATTATGATTTTTTCATATGAGGTTGTATAAATATTTATATATACCTTTATAAGAATATTAGTTTAATTTTGATCATAAGTTATATTTCTTAAATAGCCCACCCGAGTTTTTTAACTAGGAAAAATTTTGAGGTTATCAATGATGTTTTTAGAGACATTTTTTTCGTATTAAGGTATTTTTATCACATAGTATCAACATGGTGATTTTTTAGGGAGGAATTATTTTTAAGTATTAAATAAAAAATGGGGGAAACCCCATATGATGTGTGAAAACCAATCACTTCTAGTTAAGAAGTTGATATTGAACCCATGACTGAAGGACGATAAAGGTTTCACGCACTACCACTGGCCTACACAATTTCTTTGTTAGCATGATTGTTTTAGATATTTTATTTCAGTAATAATAGTGTATTTATCTTGGAATAATATAGGATCAAATCCTTATAATCTTTGGGTTTAGAACTTAAGATGGAAATGTTTGAATAATTTTAAGGATATTAATTTCTGGAATTATTTGGTTTGAAATTTTGGTATTATGAACAAAAATTGAATATTAATGTATCATGTGAATGTATAAACATTTTTGGAATTATCATATTATTTTATAACCATTTTCCTTTTGGTAAATATCTTAGTAAATGTGTTATAGTTTTAATATCACTTTTATGATTATGAAGTCTATAAAATTTTCATTTAGTTATTCAATTTTGAAAAATTAATCTTGAATAATTATCAATTTGATAAAATTAAGATATTGCGGTGAATGATGAAATTCACTTTTCAAGTAATTATATTTCTTTTTTCTGTTATTAATGATGGTGAAAGAATCATTCAACATTAGGAAATGGAAATTAAAATAAAATATTATTTTATTACCAACCTTTCTAACGATATCAATGGAATTTTCCATGCCTATTTGGCTAGTGGTTTTGTTATCATTGACTTTATATTGACCAATTTCACTATCCCTCTCTATTATTCCATGAGAATTATTTTTCCCTTCTAAATCCATCTTTTAGTTCCCCACCAAATGTTTCCCTATGTGGGAACATAGTCATTCATAAGCATAGTTAAAATTTATGTTTCCAACATTAAATTTTTATGTGATCTTTTATTTATTTCATTTTTATGTTGTGGGTTTAAATAATGAAATTAAAAAATTTCAATCATTTGATAACCCAAATTAATTTCAAGGGTGAAATTATTTTATGGGGGTAGGATATAACATCTCAAGATTTGATGAAATATATTATTTTAAATTAATTTATGTTGTATAATATATTTAATTAGATGA
Source organism: Viscum album (assembly GCA_963277665.1). Classification (NCBI taxonomy): domain Eukaryota; kingdom Viridiplantae; phylum Streptophyta; class Magnoliopsida; order Santalales; family Viscaceae; genus Viscum; species Viscum album. Next base: position 1,317,398 of record CAUJRU010000088.1, read on the forward strand.
AATACACAGTTTTTCTTATATCACATGAAACCCCATGTTTATCTTGTGTTTCACACAACATCGATATACTTTTATGACTTATGTTAGACATAAGACCGAGTCTTACTAGACAACAATTTACAATTTATTTTATTATTTGACATGATATTTATCAGCAAGATGTTGGAATGGTGGGAATGAATATTATCAACTAGATTATATATATATTTATATTATTTTCACATGTTTATATAAATAATATTTTTCTGACCAATTAATTAGAAATGAAAATAAAAACCAATTGAATATAAATGATTAATTTTTATGGAAAATTATTTTTATTCCATAAAAGTAATTTTATCTTAATAAATTAAATTAATCCCTATAATTGAGATATAATAATAAAATTTATATTTTATATATTAAATAGAATATTTTTAATTTCATCTAATAGGTTTTAAATGAAATAAATAAGAATAAATCAAATTTTAAGCATATGTAGCTGTATTTTTCTAAAAGGCAGTTTTAATGAATTTTAATGATAGACTTGATATAAAAATAAATTTTGAAAATTTAATAAATTATTTTTAAAAAAATAATAGACTATTTTTAAATTGGAATATAAAAATTTACTTTGTATGAGTTTTTTTCATTTTTATGATAATATTGATATTTTGATGAATAATGAATATACAAAATTATAATTAAAAACAAATTTTTTCCAAATTATTTTATTTTGTTGAATTATATTTTAATTTTTTTAAAGTATAATTATATCAATTTTTTTAAAAAAATTAATTTTTGTAATTTTAATCAATTTTGCATTGAAATTAAATATAAAAACATTTCAAACATTTGGAATTTTCCCTTTAGAAACCTGAGGTATCATCCCATCTGTGAGATTAATTTTAATTTAATCTATATCAATTATGTAATTTAAATTTGAGAAAATGTGTTCTATATTTTTAATTATAATAATTTATAATTTAAGGTAGTATAATTTTTTTTTCAAAAAATACTAATGAAATACATTAAAATTAATTACAACGATTAATGTGAAAATGAGTTTACTTAGTGGTTAAATGTTATTCTTAAGAGTCCAAATGACTTAGAAACTTGTAAAATCCCTAATTTATAGAAATATATTGAACTTATACCTAATTTTTATTGATTTTAGTTCGTTATTGGAGGCATATGATGTATATAAGATATCCTAATAGTGTTTAACTTTTAATATTTTCAACAATGACACTCTCCCTCCACTATAAAAAGGCTCTCACCACTAACTTATTCACAATTATAAATAACTTCTGTATCATAAAAAATCTAATAAAATAGTCTCCTTACATCCATATTCTTATCATATAATCCTTACCTAGGTAATAAATATTACCAAGGATGTCTTTTGGTGAATAACAAAAGGAGTCACCAGAAGAAGTGATATCATTCCTCAACGAGAACTTTTGTTTTATTTATATATACAAATAGTAAATTCTTATTATTACATCATTATATAACAACCAAATTATCCTAAAAATACTTATATGTTTGTTATGTTAATGGTTTTACCTAAATATACACACACTTCCATCAAATGGGTAACGAAATCACTGTTCGCATGTTTGACTAACTACCACCTCGCAAAATAATGTCATTCGATTTTACTTTACTACCTATTATGGTTGGAAATAATGAAGGAAATATTCTTTTTATATGATATATATTATATTTATAATTTCATCCAACTTATTTAATTTTTATATAACTCATACCATCATTCTTTATATTTTTCAGGAATACGATAACATCGTTTGAGGACATGTGGACAACTGCCACCTCAAAGTGATGTGATATGTTCACACTTTCCATGTAGTTTATTAAGGATGGTTTCAATAAAAATATATGATATAAATGAATAATTAATTATATTAATGAAATAATTATCTATCTGTACATATATCATATTATTTTATTCTTTCTATTTCACACACTAAAAAGTTATTACGTTATTCGTAGACGTGTGGAATACTGCATCCTCGAAGCGATGTGATTATTACTTTTTCAACACAACATAAAAATAATGAAATATATATAATTATATAAAATCAAATAATTTGGGATTTATAATATAATTTTAATTTGTTAAATAATAACATTGATTAGCTTTTTTTCTAATGTTCATGGAAAAATTTGAATGTTACTCATACATACGTACGACCTACCATTTCTATAACTATAACATTGGTTCATTTTTCATAACCACTTTTACTATATGTTTTTTAATGTATAATGGATGTTAAAATGTGATAATTTTTCATGGTTATTATTCTGTTGGTGTTTATATAATGACCTCATGGACCATAGTTGACCTATCACTGTCGGTTTTGACACATAAGATGAATATGGTCAAAACATACAATTTAAAATATATTGATTAGTTGATTGTATATGACTTGTTTAAAAGTTAAATAAAAGTAATAACAGACTTATAAAATTTAATTAAGAAATTAAATAACTAAAAAAAGGTTATACTTTAAAAATATAGAGGGGAATCATCACAAATCAGACTTAATGTAAGGCCTTTCTTAACTCAATTTCTATTCATTGGGTTAAAATTATACGTCATTGGTTATTTTATGAAAATAATATATGTGAAATGAGATATTAATATTTTATATTTCATTTAAACTATTAATGCGTGTATTTATATTTTTCACGCATTACTATTTCATTGATTTATTCTCTCTTTAATGATATGATCTTTGTAAGATATTTTCATATCACTTTTATATATGTGAGATGAATTTAATATTCACAACATAATTATTTTGGATAATGTATCTAATTTCCATTTGGTATATTATATTATTATTTATTTTATCTTCAAGGTATATAAAATTTTCAATTTAAGACAATTATAATTGGGACTTCAGATTTAGATATTACCCCCATTTTAAGGGATTTTCATATCACATTTTAATTCATTGAGATAAATGTAATATTCAAGAATTGTTTTTTGTTGTGTGGTTTAAATACATACCATGAATTTAGTTTATTATTATTATACTTAGATTTATGGGGGATTACATATCCATTTTAGGATCTTTCTCTTGTGGGGTTTATGGTTTCAAAGTTACCAAAGTGGAAACGAATTGTTTTTCACAAATTTACTTCTATGAGATGTTTTTAGGTTATATACCAATATTGTTTTATGATTTTTATATAATTATCCATTGATGTGATGTATCATGAATCTCATTATTCTCACAATATTATAAGTTTCATTTAATGTTACTCCTTTATGAGGCTTATGATTCAAATTTTTCAAAGTGGTTTGGGTCACTTTGGAATTTTTATATACGATTTTCCTCTTGAAGGTTTTAATGATAATTTTATAGAATTTCCATTCACCAAATTCAAAAAAACATTTTAATTACATACCCCCCACTGTGTATATTTTTAATAAATACCATGTGCATTCATTATAATCATCGATTAATATTGTTTCAAATAGATTGTCACGAAACCCATTTATTTTCATTGGGTTGATCATGTTTTGAAGAGATTATCATGGAACCAATGTATTTTCTAGGGTTTAATCATTTTTCAAATATATTTTTGTAGAACCCTATTCTTTTACATGGGTTAATCTTGTTTCAAAGAGATTGTTATGGATCCCATTTCTTTTTTAAGGGTTAATCACGATTCAAGAGATTTTTTATGGAACCCATTTCTTTTCCATGGGTTAATCATGTTTCAATGATATTTTTATATAAACCCATTATAGGTTAATAAGGTTTCAAATATATTTTTATTGAACTCATTTACTTTTCATGGTTTAATCAATTTCTAAATAAATTTTTATGGAACTCATTTCTTTTCTAGGGGTTAATCATGTGTCAAAGTAATTTTAATTGAACCCATTTCTTTTCCATAGGTAAATCATGTTTTAAGGATATTGTTATTTAAACAATATATTTTTCCATGGTTTATTCTTGTTTAAAATATATTTTTGTTGAAATTATTAATTTTCCATGAGTTAATAATATTATTAATGGGGTTATTGTTTGTACTAATGGTTTTTTGATTAAATGAAATATTTTATGTGTGACGATTTTACAATGGTACATAGACATTTTATAGGTGGTTACATGATAAAGTAATGAAGGATGGTTTAATGATAACCTAATTATTTGTGGTTATGTGATAAACCAATTATGGGTGGCTCTGTGATAAAATAAGGTTGGGTGGTTACATGATAAATTAATGATGGATGGGTCCTTGATAGCCCTCCAATGTATTGGGTTGGGAATTTGACCATATGGTTAATCCATTTTTAAGAGTGAATGTAAGAGTAATGTAAAAATGATTTCCAATGTACATACATGCTTTATTTATGATTTTTATTTGTTTAAAATGTTTCTAATGATCGATATTGATATCACATGGATCATTTTTACTAATTCTCATGACTTTTTCCTTTCTCATGTTTTTATATTTGATGTTTCATATTTTTATGGGTATGATTTCCTTTATGATTGTCTCATGCACTTTTCTTATGTTATTTTATACATAGTCACTCTTATTCTCATTGATGACATTAATTTGTTAATGATTATATTTACACTTATCAATAATATGTTGTGACTCTTATTTATGTTTCCTTTTCCCTAAGTCTTAAATAATGATGTTTAATGATTTATTTTTATAAAATATTCTCCAAGGATGATATTGATGATATAATGTTACGAAATAAAATTTGTGTAAAATAGTAGATGATATTAAACATCAAGAACCAATTATTTATGAGTCCAAGTTGATATGAATTGTTTATGTAATGGTTTTTCATATTTCTATAAAATTCTTAATCTAGAAGGTCCTCTAAATGTATGTGAACCTAGTTTTCTATTTTAGGTTGTATGGTTTAGATGAAGAATTTGGGTTATAATTATGGAAATCAAATATGGGAATTTAATGTTATAGATTTTAGAATAAGAACCACGAGTGTGGGTTCTGAGTTGTTATTGTGCACCCATGATCATAATGAGTAGTGGGTTCCCTACACTATCAATGGGTTAGTATCCACATATTGGAAAATATGTGGGACCTCCATATGTAGAGGATGGTATTCTTGAGTATAATATGTGTTATTATTTCATCCATGATAGTCATCAATCCCTTATATATATTTATTCCATGACTACCATCTATAAGTTATATGTTCTTAATGGGATGGTAGGTTATCCCTTGACCTTCAAGCATGGGTTCTATAGTCTCTAGGTCCTGATGAGGTTTCTTCCCCTACATTATAATGAATTTTACAACCCCATGATATAGATAATGGGTCCTCATATTGTATAGGCTTGATGTGGTGATGATTCACCACTATTGAGTTCTATATCCCCTTAGCTGGTTTATACACACATGTCGAGGCATGGTTACTTCACCATAGATAGTGATCGATGTGGTTTAATCATGGTGTAATTTTTAGTTATAATATCTCGATCAACATAATTATTTAATTTGATCTATGGTTCATGTTTGGGTATCTTAAAATACTCTTTATTAAAGAGTGTGGTGTATGGTGAATTCGATTTATGGCATGAGAACCATATCGAGATGGGTGATCCTATAATATATTTGGGGAATCTTTTTTATTGATATCTTGACTCATGGTTAGTAAGGTGGATTAAATACGATGATCTATAGGATGCTTGTCCCTTAGAAAGGAAATATATTGATATACCAAGAATGGAATGAAATGATAAAGGAGAGGTACTTCACTCTTTTTTAGTTTGTATGGTTATGTTCATTATCACCCATAATTTTTTTTTCTTAATCTTCATTTTTTAATTTTTGAGTCAAATATCCCTATAGGGCCTCTATACCCATGTAGTACGGTCAATGGTGTCTCTAGGAGGGATGGGGGGGGGGGGGGGGTGAAAATTTGTCATTATTTCTTCTAGAGATGGTAAAAAATATTGGAAAATATTTCCCTCAGAAAATGGGTATATCAATATGAGACCCAATAACATTACCAAGGTGATGGGTGGTTACCCTTGTCTATTTTTAGATAGGTTATATAATTGTTAGTTGTCTTGAGATTAAGTGATTGAATTACAACCCACTTTATTATGAATTGAATCTAACTTGTGACTAAGACTAATGCTCAAAGCTTTCACTCAATCCCTTTATGGGTTGGTGAGTTTTTATTTATATGATATTGTTTTCATAGGTGAAAACCTATAGTTTTGTGATAAGGAATTGTCCCTTCATCCATGTTGATGTTCCCAATTTGAATGAGGAACTGGTTACTAAATCCTTGGTTATGTATTGATAAAATAGTTTCAATGAGAAAATGTAGATCATAAGTTATGTTAAGGGATTTCATTAATCATTGAATGATTCCAGATGTGTAAATTCACTATTATTTCATTGAAATTGTGATTATATAGTATTAGAAAGAGACACATTGTACATCACATGTTGGATTTCAGGAGTACTAGTCTCACTAGTCATCAATCATCTTGTATTTTTTCCCTCAAAGGTGTTTTGGAGAGTATTCATAGTAAAGAGTTTTGGTGAACTCTCAGAGGATGTGGGTTTTATAACCTTTTTTATAGGTTTGTTTATGAGTGTTTGAAGGAAAGTGGGTGTTGGTTTTGGGATAAAGAGTTGACAGATCATTTCATCTACAATGGATTGGGACCTAATAGAGGTCATTAGTGTTGATAGGGTATCCATATTTTCATTAATTGGGTATGGATGATGAATATAATATTCCCTTAATGTAGTAAAATGTTTCGTGTTGACTTTTGTGGATAGATATTATTTTGTACGAGTAGTGGTTGGATCTAACGATGTGGCGTCACACTCTTGTTGACAATCTTGAGAGGAGATATTAAAGTGATTTGAATATCTTCGAAAGAAAGTCTTGGGTCTATACCATTTTAATGTGAGAAGTATGAACCCCACAAAAAATGATTTTGTGAATAAAACATACCCAATTGATAACTTTGATTTATGGATTTGATACATGTTGGGACCAACAATAGTCCCACTATATAAGGATAAAGGGGGTTGGTGGGAATCCTTTGTGATTTTTCACAAGGTGAGTAACATAAAAATTTTGTAGTTTTCCCTGTGATGGGTTGAGTTTTTTTTAAATAGATGAAATAGAATCTTAAATAGAATTTCCCTAATCAAAGAAAAGGAAATTTATTTATTCTTTAGTAGAATCTATTTAGGATCCCTACATGATATGGGAATCCAAATATGAGGGAGCACATGTGGTAGTGTTCTTGTTTTATATATGTGGTTATCTTATATTCTTCTCAAAGATATACTAAGGTTATTCCATTTTTTGAGGTTGAACAACCTTAGTTTGTAAGAATTTAATGATTCAGGTATTTACTATGATAAATATTTAGAATTTTTTATATAATTAGATCCATGATGTTTTTTGAAGGTTAAAAATACCATTTTCACTTAGAGAATGACCACATATTTTTTAACAATTTCATTGAAACTAGGATGTATCATTTACCCTAGGGAACCACCTAGAAGAGTGACTGAGGTGCATAGTTTCATGGGGTGGGCTAGATACTATCAGAGGTTCGTGGATGACTTTTATAGAGTATCATAACCCTTATTGTCTTTGAAAAAGAAGGGACAAACCTTCACATGGACAGAGAAGTGCCAACAAATTTTTAAGGAGCTAAGGAGGATATTGATGAGTTCCCCCATCTTGAGACTACCAGAAGAGGGAGTTTGGCATATAGTCTTCAGTGATGCATCAGGGATCGGACTGGGTTGTGTCCTGATGCAGGATCGAGAAGTTATCGCCTATGGCACATGATAGTTGAGGCATCATGATCAAAACTACGTGACCCATGACCTAGAGTTAGTAGTAGTGGATTTACCTTGAAGATGTGGTGATACTACAAGATGGTTGAATGATTTACCATATACTTTGACCATAAGAATCTCAGGTATATATTATCATAGAAGAACCTGAACTTGAGACATTGGTGATGGCTGAAGTTACTCCAGGTCTACAACTTTTAGATAGTCTATACTCATGGGAAGGGGAATGTGGTGGCAGACACGCTTAGTAAGAGGTTTGGGCTATAGCAACTGAGTGAAGTGACAAAGAAGTTGGACACAATGCAGATATACTTCATGGATGATGATGGAGTATCTTACCTTCAGTCAATGAAAATCACTCCCCCACTCTTACAATGAGTTAGGGAGGCACAACTTTTGGATGTTGACTAGGAGGACCGATGTGCACAGTTATCCTCAGGACAGGCTCCTGATATATTTTCAATAGGTGGGGAGTATGTCTTATTTTTTTGAAGAAGCACCATAGTACTGGTAATATTGCAGGATGAGTTTTTAAGGGAGTTCCATACATCCGCTTTGGTGGTACATCCTTATGTAGTGAAGATGTATCAGGATGACCAAACTCAGTACTGGTGGATAGGGATGTAGAAAGAAGTGGCATAGTTCATTTCACGATGCCTCACTTTTCATCAAGTTAAGGATAAACATCAGTTTCTAGTAGGATTTCCCTATCCACTTGATGCATTAGAGTGGAAATGGGATGGCATCTCGATGGTATTTGTGATGGGATTACCATGCACATCCAGGGGCCATGATTCTATCTGGGTGATCATTGACTGACTCACCAATTAGGCTTATTTCCTACCCATCCGGGAGTTGGGATCGGTAGAGGGAGAGGGACAACTGTATGTCCAAGAGATATTGTGGATACATGGGGTAACTTCAATGATCATCTCAGACCGTAATACACAATTTACATCCTAGTTGAGGAAGATATTGTAGGAGGTGTTTGGGACTCATCTATGCTTGAACACATCCTTTCAGCCTCAGACAGATGGTCAGATGGAGTGGACCATGCAGACCTTGGAGAACATGATTAATGCTTCCATCATTGATTTTGGTTGTAGTTGGGAGGACACCTACCACTAGTGGAGTTTTCATACGACAAAAAATATCACGCCACCATTGTCAAGGAACCTTTTGAGACCTTGTATGGGTGGCCTTACAGATCACCTCTATGCTGGAAAGACCCAGGGTAGTCAACACTCATGGGTCTAGAGTTGGTATGGGTTACCACTAAGAAGGTTCAGAACATCCAGGAATGGATGAGGACTTCATAGAGCAGATAAAAATCTTATGCGTACAGTATACAGAGAACCTTGGAGTTCAAGGAGGGAGACCCTGTTTTCCTTTAGCTCTCACATTGACGGGGATTGCATAGATTTGTATAAGGTAGAAAGTTATCCCTGAGGTTCATCAAATCATTCTAGATTCAGAGCATAGTTGGCAAGGTGGAATACCACCTAGCTCTCCCCCGCAGATTCATTGTGTGCATGATGTTTTCCACTTATCATAGTTGAGGAGGTACATGCATGATCCATTACACATAGTCGACTATGGTGAGATGGACATTGATGATGGGGATATATTTGTGGAGTTTCAAGTGGAGATAGAGAATCAACAGGAGTGGGTCCATTCTGGATGGCCAATTCCTCAAGTGAATGTTCGGTGGTGGAAAGGGAATCTTCAGGAGAGCACATGGGAGCGAGAGGCTTATATTCATGATCAGTACCCCAATTTGTTTGTTTATCCTTGTTTTAGATTTCGAGGATGTGAATCCCAAAAGGGGGGAGTAATGTCATGTCCTAGAAATTTTGTGTAACTTTTTTTAAATTATATGGAATTATTTCGGGACCAGACACTTTGAAGGTAATGATTCTGAGGCCTGGTGAGCCCAGAATATAATTTCAAACTTCTTAATGTTTATTTAAGTAAATATGTGATAATGTTTTTCTAGATTTTAAGCTGGTGATCAGATAAAAAAATACAAGGGAACCGTTGAATATAGAATATTTGGATTCACCTACACTGGACCTAACATCGACCAGCAATGGTCCATCAAAAAAGTTAATTTTCAGACTTTTTAAAAAAAATAAAATAACTTGAAATGTTATTTTATTTGTTTTTTCCTACCATTAGAAGGTGGCACAACGACTCTACGGTGATGCGACAAAGCAGAAATGAGTCTCATTAAATGAATCTCATTAATGACTCATAAACGTGCAACATAATGTCATATAAAATGTAGTGTAACTGATATGATGTTTTATAAATAAAATAGTGTAACGACACGAGGACATAACATAGAAGAAACTCTATGACGTGTTTTCGATTAATGGTTTAACACATTGGATAATGGAGGATCAATTGGTGGTATTCCTATGACAAACCTACTATGAAAATTCTCTCCAATAATGAATGAAAAGTGCTGGAAAATCGCCAGTGACTTTGAATCACCTCGAAGAATGGAACAAGAAAGTGAAATATTCCAATTGAACTTGAACCCCCATGGATGAACTACTTCAATGAAAAACACATTTTATATAGGGTTTTTTTTAGGTTTCCCCTTCATTATTATAAACGAAGAACGCGGATCGACCCACCAATAGGTGGATATGTGGATCGCTTGTTATTTCGAGATGACACTTTTATTGGGGGTTTTTAATGGGATTATTTGATTAATTGTGATAGAACTTCAATTATATATCACATGTTTCTAAACATATAATGTAGAAGGTGCATGCCAACACGAACATGGCCCGAGACACTTCACCTTGAGAGTTTTGCACATTATTTTCGACCACATATTCAAAGTGGTGACAAGGAGGATTAAAGACATCACAGGGAATATGGCATCCCCTAGAGGCCATACATACAAGAAATGTGAAGAAAAGATCATTGGAATGGACCTGGTGGTCCGCGGAAGAACCTACCAAAGTGGTGGAATATGGTGGGTGGAATAAAAGATATAGTGGTGGATTCTACCTATACCTAGTAGATTGGTATGATAAAACAAGTCCAATAAACCCATATTGAGGAAAGAATATAGTGTAAGGCATAAAAGATAGGGTGGTGGCATCCCCCTATACCAGGCTGATTGAAAAAAGAACTCATAATCATGATTTGTCAATTTAAAATAATTATTAACTATTTTAACAATTTTTTTTAAAAGTAATTCTTGGAGTTATTGGGTACTTAGTACAACATAAATGGTTACCTAATGGTTTTCTAAGGAATTAATTCCATGTTTTCCACTTCATTAAGTACCAACGGTCGGGAAATTTTGTGAGCAATGCACAAAAAACCAAATATTTTAAAGTGTAGTTGAATAAATTTTATTTCTCTTAGGAAAAATCATGAAAAATAACCAGATGTTAAATGTAATAAAAATATATAAAAAATATTAATTATTGAAACCAATGATTTTAAATGTGGAAACCCCTAACATGGGGAAGAAATTATATCTGTGTATAAAGATATGAATCCATTAAAATGGATATTAAATAGTAGGGACTCCCAAAAATATATACTATCTCTAGAAAATAGCTCGCTAATGTTGTAAAAAATTCAAATGATTAAATGTTTTAGAAATAAAATCTAATCCATAAAGTTAAATAAAATAATAAATATATTTGTATGGATCTAAATTCCACCATCTGAAAATTTGGTAAGGGAAAATAAAAAATCAGATTAAAAATGATTTCCAATTGAAACAGATCAAAATTTTGAATAATTAACCAATTTCTAGAGGTCAATCCTACAAAATATGAAAATGGATATAATATCTTGTTAAATTTATTCACACCAAAAAACATGCGAACTAAAAGGATATAGAAAAAATAATTTTTCATGAAAAATTTGTCTGCAACCAAAAAATGTAACATACTCTTCCTATTTGATTTCATTAAAAAATTCTTATGGGGTCCATGTTAGAGGAGGACCCTCAATAATATCCCCCTCTTGTTAAACTAAGGATCACCTTTAACCATGTGATATGTTAGTAAGTCTAAAATTTTCTTCTTGAAAAAATCTTGGTGTTAACATATATTTACGATTATTATCCATGTAAATCTTCTTGAGATCTAGTTATCTATAATCAAAGAAGTCTTGTATCCAATGATGATTAATGTTAATATTTTTGATCATCCATTAAAAGCGGGATACTTTCCAAAACATGTAACACTATAACTATTGAAAATATAACTTTCCATGTAAAAATTAATCTTTTGAAAAAAATTCTTCAGCCTGAAAAATATTTTTATGCTCATACGACTACCATTAACTCAAACAAAATTGTAGAAAAAGAAAGACATATCTATAATCTAGTCTACCAAGACACATATCCCAAGATAAAGTGAATCAAATATCCCAATGTTTACTTTTATAATTTCATCCATACTTTTATATTTGAATCTTTAAATCCAAAAGGCATTGGTTTCCCACTTCCAAACACATAATATCCTATGAAAACCACACCGTTATCGAAAAATATACTTCACTTATCTTTAAAGTTCTATACCTATATTTAATAGAAAATGATTGACCAAATAAATAAAATGTTCTATACTATTTATATTATAAACAATTTCATTCATATAATGACCAATAATTGGTGAATATTATATGAAATGAATATACACTCTCTCCCCATTAATAACTGCTCACTGACTTGAACTGAACATAAATTGTGAAACAAGAGGATTACCAACAACTTTGGATCAATCCATAGAAACTATAAAAAGAACATTCTCAGTGAATATATTTTTAAATGACTAAAATTTATAGGAATTTATTTCATGTGGGTGAATTAGGTAATGAATTTTTATTTCAAGCACCAAACCATTCATCACAAAAGACCAATAAAGATCCTTCTATAATCTGTCAGTTATAGAAACCTTATTTCTTATAATAATAATATGGTCAACATAAATCCACAATATACTAATGATATCATTATAAAATATATGAATTAAATTAAAATGATCAAAATATGTATTGATAAATCATTGATTTAATATTATAGAATCGGAATTTTTATACACAACCTTAGAGATTATTTAAACTATATAAACTCTTCTTTAACCAACGTATATTATTCTCATTATCTATTTCAATAAAAAAATTGGATTATATATATAAATATTCACTTATAAATCACTATGGAGGAAATATTTCTTCCCACCTATCTTCTAAATATGTATATCCATGTTTTAAGCCAATATAAGAAGAACCTAAAACGAAATTTTTTTGGATGTTGGTGATAATTTTTTTTTCAAAATAAAAACCATTCTTCACAATGATGCCTTTAACAAATAAAAATTCCTTTATCCACATAAAATTGTCTCATGAGACCTACTTATTCACTAATGAGATATTGCAGGCTCCACCCATCACATACTATGTCTAATACATAACTCATATGAAAAGTTTGAAACATAACATAATAATTCGTATTAAAACTAGCATAAAAAATGTCAATAATTTTTCTATAAACCATGAATGGTATAAAAATAACACATTAATATTAAAAAATGTCACAAAAAAATCAATACAATATGGAATATTTTTATCATAATAAATCAAATTCAAATAAGTTTAAAATCCATCAAAAGATGTTGACATAGATGAAATTAAAACTATTTGAAAGAAATAACTCTTTCTATTTTGAAACCATTTAAGAGTCAAATAATTATAAAAGAAAACATTTATTTTGAAAATATTAATATAAGCTTGTAAGGGAAGCTTTGATGATGTTATAACGGCGGAAAATAACCACACCTTCCGTATAAGTTAAAAAAACATTCTTACCTTAATTTTGTTGAAAAGGTCATAAAATACCTTGTTTGGAAAATTATGGAAAGATTGTTTTAAAAACATATATGTTCAAATAAGTGTATAAATGACTTTAACCCATATTCTAGTAAATATTAAAAAAATTTTTAAATACATTTTTAAGAAAACATGGATGTGGATGATAAAGAGGTCCCAGTAGATAATTATGTAAAAACAACCTCAGATAATAAAGAGATTGTGGAATTAATTCTGTAACGCCCCGACCCCAGTTACCCAGAGTCGGTGCGTTATTACATAACATTGGCATGATCACAAGAAAGATCAAATCTCGAAAGACTGATTGGTTTAGTAGCCTTGGAAACACTAGATATATTCATAAGTTTTACATTACATCATAAAATGAAAAAATACTACAACAACATAATGTTTCCACAGTCCACACTATAATCCCCCCATAATATCCCTGCAGGTCATTCATAACTTACATCTTCACATCCTGGGAAAAATAAAACATAGAAAAGGGGTGAGCTCAAATGCCCAGTAAGGATAACAATATAGCGGAACATTCAAAAATAAGCATAAACATTTAAGGCAATGAATTACTAAAACAAAAGCCTTTTAAACTTGAACTTCAACATAGTATGGCAAAAGTAAAATGAAATAATTCAATTTACTTATTCACATGGATATTCTACTAATCGAATAATCACATGCAAAAATCAACAACCACTTTCATAATGTTGGAATGCATAATGCCAGACTATCATAACCACATAGCCAAGGCCTCGTGCCAAGACTACAAATATGATTTTGTCAAGGCCTTGTGCCAAGACACTAGTTTGTCTCATGAGACCTACCGATGCAATTTTTTAAGAAGATACTTACGTTAAAAATTGCTAAAATACACTCCAGTGTTTTTCTAAAATCATTATGCAAGCTTCTGAAAACAAAATAACTAATTCTGAGACTTCTCGACTAATTACAGGCCATGATGGGTCCACTCCCAATCCCTTCCTATCTACCAAACTCGAGAGTCAGGTTTTCTAAAAACATTTTTAAGCTTGCGTTAAATACGTATACATTTGCACTGGATTTTCATATATTTGAGAGAAATATCTCTTTTTTTGAAATCATTTAAAAATAACATAATTATAATAGAAAAGCTTTATTTTTAAAATGTACTTGTATGCTTGTAAGGGAAACATTGAAAATTTTATAACGGCGGTAAATAGCCGCACCCGCCGTATAAGTTAAAAAAAACATTCTTACCTCAATTCTGTCGAAAAGGTTAAAAAGGACCTTGTTTTGAAAACGACGGAAAGATCCCTTTATAAACCTCTTATAAAAAGTCAAACAAGGGTATAAATGACTTTAACCCATATTCTTGTAAATAGTAAAAATGTTTTGAAATACATTTTTAAGAAACATGGATGTGGATGATAAAGATATCCCAGTAGATTATTACGTATAAACAACCTCGGATAATGAAGAGATTGTGAAATAAACCCTTACCTTGTACTTTTCCTTGGTTGGGGTAGGTTAACCTCCTGTATAATGGTGAAATAATTGTTATTAAATTATACAAGAATCATATGCATTCATATGATATCATATATGATCTTTTAACATTGCTTTGTTAATAATATCTTAGTATTATCCTTGTTTCGGGTGTTAACTTACTCGTTTTCGTTTATATGTTTTGTTACGTAAGACATGTTTGTAAAGGATAGGTTGTATATTATTCAAATCCATAATGATATAAATTCCTTAAACATCATTTTTAAATCATCAAATGATAATTATACTTGAATGGATACGATGGAGAATGAATCTCATCGCGTTCGTGAAGACGGTAGTCCGTACGTACGCACGAGCGACAATATCATTCTTTTGATATTAAAATAATATATAAATGGATGGTATATCATATATACAGAATCATTAACATGTTATATTTATTATTTACATGAGTTACACATCATTATTATACCCATCCAAATAATATTATATTGAATAACAATTGCACCACGACGTGGAGACGGTAAGCCGTACGTACGCACGTATGGTGACATGTTATTCAAAGGGTGGATAGAATACTGAATATGGTTGTGTCATATTTATAATAACATCAAAGTATATGTGAGATACTGGAGTTATTATTTTATAATGGTAAGAACAAAGGAAGAAGAAGTGGAAGAAGAAATGAACTTAGAAAAGGGTGGTGAAATCATTACCTCTTCTTCGGGTTCTTCCTTTTGATTTGATCAAAAGGGCTCCTTAGGTTGGCTTTCTGATCAAACTAAGGCCTCTAGGTTGTATTTAGGGATGTTGGAAGAGTATTTGGGCAGAGTTTGGACGAACCAAAAGGCTTTTAAGGTGTGAAGAAATGAGAAGGAGGAGTGCCCTTTTATAAGAGGGGTGAGGGGCACCTTTGGAAAAGCTAGAAATATTAATTTATAATAAATTCATATTCGGTTTCTAATGTCTCCAAAGTTTATTATTCAAAGGTTAAGGTGGGGATAGGTCGAAAACCACTCAACCAATAGCAGTTAGACAGGTTTGGGTACTTATATTAACCTTATCATTAAGTATTAACTCTAAGTTAATTAGTTTCACTTTTACAATGTCTCTTTGTATTTTTATATAATATGGTTAATAAACTTACTATATACATCCAAGAGACCCCCAAGTGGTCCATTAATGATGAACCTATCATGATATAAGTCTCTTGGCCGAACCTTAGATTTTTATGAATTTAATATCAATTAATAATATAATATTTGTTTTAAGAACTCTTTTATGTCAATTTTGACACTATTCAATAGTTGATTTTTGTGAAACTCATAACAGATTGATTACTTCAAAAAAAGTCAATTAAATAAATCCTAATATATCATATTATCCTAGAAAATTAGTTTAATTCATTAAAAGTTTCATATTATATTTATTTGGGTATTTATAATATCAATTATTTTAATTTTTCACTATTATAGTAATTACTACATCATCATTGTGTCATAAATAAAATAATTTATTTAATGTCTAAAAATTATAAATAAAATATCATTATGTAGGAAATCGTTTTATATTTCTAATGAATATTTATAATCTAAAATCCAACATATATAACCCTATGTAACAATTGTTTTTCTAAAAGATATATGCTTGTGTCATTTTTGTATTCATTTTAACTTAATTAAAATAAAGTGTCATTATCACTTACAAGTGGATCCATGGGGTCCCAAAATTGACACAAAGATGACCATGGTCGACCATGTATCAACAAATAGGGTTAAGACACGTTTTAGGGTAATTTAGTATTATTATAATATTATTTTTTAACCCTTATTTACCGGATTTACCCTTAACCATGGTAAATAAAATATTTACCGCAGTAATTATTCAAAATGTCTAAAAATAAAAGTTACCTATTTACACAATTTGAACATCCTGATTCCAAATATGGAATCCATTTTTCTAAATTCAAAACACAGAAGTGGCAGAAATAAATTTAAAATTAATTCCTGCTGTCAAAACAAAAAACGTGTTTTTAAGAGATAATAACTATCAAAAGATTGACACTTGTTTATGTTCGGTTTAATTGTAAAATTATGTCCAATGACCAAAATTATATTAAACAGTAAAAATATATTCTAAATATACTTTAAAACCACTCAAATTCCTAATTTATCACTATTAATTATTTTGATTAAAAAAGTTGTTTTTAATTAAAATTTAGTAATTTTCACTATTCATCAAAATATGAAAGTTATCCGAAATGTACCAAAATTTCACCTTAGGCTAAATTCGATATTCCGAATCCAAAAATGAAGTCCATTTTCAAATATTAAATATATATAATTTCAAAAAGTAGGTATTACTATTCATAACGGCTAGTTTGATTAGTTGTGGTGTGTGTTAAAACTCAAGGTTGCGTACAACACACGCTACTGTATTATTCAAAGAAAGCATACCGTGGAAGCTTGGGATGTTTCATTTTAAATTTTTTGATGTCCCCATTTAGTCAAAAAGTATAAAATATTGTATTTAAAAAGGTTTCACTATTAAAAGTTGATAAAAGTGTAATACTGAAAATGAATATGTTCTTGCATTATGACTAAGAAACTCATAATATGGATTCTAAAATTATAAGGATTATATAAAGTTTAAAATTTAGTTAATAATATTAATAACCTCTTTTGAATGGATTTTTCCTTTGGTAATTCATGGTGTGATTGAACTCGGTGTTGCGTGTAGTGCAAGTTATTGAATTATTTTGAAGAAGTAACACACTATGAAATCTTGGGGTGTTACATTCTCTCCTACTTCAATAAATTGCGTCCTCGCAATTTGAAATTGTTCTTCGAAAATAAAAGGTTGAAAATAGATAATATATTTGTGGGAAAACCCACATCGGAAATTGGTTTACTAAAATTTAGTCTTAATATGAGGAAAAGAGAAATGAAAGGGTCACCACCAAATTATGACCTCGATTAGGAGAACATTGGTGGCAATTTGAGACATATAATTGGAGGAAAAACGTAAATATTTATAGGTAGTGATTGAGGTCATCAATCAAAAACAAGTATAAAATTGAGGTCCTTAAATTCATCAATCTATGATGATTTGAAATACCTTCGGTTCAACAAAACATAGGGTATTAGGATAACACATTTTTGACGTTTCAAAATATCTTAGTTGAAATCCCACATCGAAAAATGAATTAATGAGGCCTCTATTTAAAATAAAGAGTCGAAAGTATGAAGATTACCGAAAATAACTCATACTAGGGTTCCATGTAGGAAAATATGGATATGGAAGAAAAATCTAACCATCAATTATCTGATGGAGAGTGGTAGAGAACATGGCTATGAAAAGGCCAACAATCCCAAATCCATAAATTAGTGATGATTTAAGGTACCATCTAGGAAAACATTTTTGTTCTAAGTTTCTTTTCTTAATATTGAGGAATTTATTTATGAGATTGGCTAAGATCATAAGGAGATATACTTACTTTATAATTAGAGTTTTATCCATTAATAAATTTCTACCACAAACTCATCTTTCACTCTAAAAGATAATAGAATGTAAAAAAATTCTATTTACACTATTCGTATAGGGTTCCAAAATAAAGGAATTTATAATTCATCTACAAGATCTTTTAATAAAAACTACATTATTTAATCCAGGACATCTCGTGGGCCAGTGGTAGGTGATACACCCTTGTCGCCCTTCGGTTGCGGGTTCAAGTCTCGCAGCCTTGCCGGACGCGACGGGTTGCCGCCCGACCTCTGGGTTGTCCTTTTATGGCAATCCAAAATAATCCAAACTAGAACTATCAAAAATACTTCTGTCCAAACTCACAGTCCAACATTTATAAGGAAGGTAAACATAATGTAGATTCTTTTTACCCCGTAAAAGAATATGAATACCTTCATCATGTATTCTTTTAATATACTGAAACATCCTGAATTACCATATTCCTTATTGATTACATTCATGCTCCCTTATTCCATATATAATGCTGGATATTAATCCAAAAATGTTTTAAACCCCAACAATGATGGAATATACAAATCATTAATCAGTTCCAAGGTAGTCAAGAATATCCAATTTAATTTATCCAAAACAATCATGTATTATTCCAAAATCACTACCTCAGTATCAGAACTATACTATGATTTATCTTTCTCTCAACCATATATTTTCCAAAAATTTATCCTGCTATTGAGTCACTTTTCTTTGTTCCACACAATCTCAAGTCCTTAATGAAATAGTACTGCAGTACAATCCTTATATACTCCATAATTATTATAACAAGTACATTGTTGATACAACACTCAATTGACATAATCAACATAAGAACCCTAATCATTCCTCTTCATCTGTGGTAGTATCATAACTTGATTATTATCCAATAGCATCATTTGCGGCATAGTCTGATTACTGGGACATAGTTTCGCGTAGTGTCCAAACTCCTTGCAAATGAAGCATTGTACATTTGAAACCATTTTCTTACCCTTGCAGTCACGTACTTTGTGCCCTTTTCCTCCACACTTATAAAAAACTCCCATTCCTTTCAAGCAAGTTCCAGGGTGTTTCTTTCCATAGTTACCACATATGGGAAAATTCTTCTTTTCCCTCTTCCCTTTATCCATCTTTCTCTCTTCCATCCTTTTCTTCTCTTTCTTCCCTTCAAATCCATAGGACTCAGTAAAATCTTTACTTATCTTATCAACACATGATATTATTTCTTCATATGATGATAATACATGGGAGACTATTTCTCTTATAAATTCTGGCTTAAGACCATGAAAGATATGATCCTTCTTTCTCTTTGGATCATGTGCATTGCTGGAGTTCTCATTCCTTCTACTGGGCGCCATTTCTAAACAATGGCATACACTAGATCAGTTTATGAATCAAAATACATAATCCCATACTTATAAAACACTTAACATAAATTGAACTATTTATGGATATAATCCATAATCATAAAAATGTTTTCTTTGAGGAAGTATATACTCATAAACCCTTCATAATGATTTGTAAAGAAAATGAGAGTTATCCTAAGCATATCCCCCGGGAGTGTCATAACCAAGAGTGCAGCAAGGCCCGTTGTCGTGCACCAGTTCCCGTTCGAGTCTAGCTCAAAGCGGTGTTTTCAGGTTTTACCCCTAGGTACATCTGTGCCAGAGCCGCCTCTACCTGCTCGTATCCAGACAGGGATGTATTGCTCGGAAACTCACAAAATCTCTACAATACCAAAATTCTAGGAAGTTCTTCTATACTATTCCTCAAAGTTCATCTTAGGTCTACGTGCTCTAATCAGAGTTTATCTAAATCTAGCTTCCAAGGTTTGTACTAAACTTCCTCTGATACCAACTGTAACGCCCCGACCCCAGTTACCCAGAGTCGGTGCGTTATTACATAACATTGGCATGATCACAAGAAAGATCAAATCTCGAAAGACCGATTGGTTTAGTAGCCTTGGAAACACTAGATATATTCATAAGTTTTACATTACATCATAAAATGAAAAACTACTACAACAACATAATGTTTCCACAGTCCACACTATAATCCCCCCATAATATCCCTGCAGGTCATTCATAACTTACATCTTCACATCCTGGGAAAAATAAAACATAGAAAAGGGGTGAGCTCAAATGCCCAGTAAGGATAACAATATAGCGGAACATTCAAAAATAAGCATAAACATTTAAGGCAATGAATTACTAAAACAAAAGCCTTTTAAACTTGAACTTCAACATAGTATGGCAAAAGTAAAATGAAATAATGCCATTTACTTATTCACATGGATATTCTACTAATCGAATAATCACATGCAAAAATCAACAACCACTTTCATAATGGTGGAATGCATAATGCCAGACTATCATAACCACATAGCCAAGGCCTCGTGCCAAGACTACAAATACGATTTTGTCAAGGCCTTGTGCCAAGACACTAGTTTGTCTCATGAGACCTACCGATGCAATTTTTTAAGAAGATACTTACGTAAAAAATTGCTAAAATACACTCCAGTGTTTTTCTAAAATCATTATGCAAGCTTCTGAAAACAAAATAACTAATTCTGAGACTTCTCGACTAATTACAGGCCATGATGGGTCCACTCCCAATCCCTTCCTGTCTACCAAACTCGAGAGTCAGGTTTTCTAAAAACATTTTTAAGCTTGCGTTAAATACGTATACATTTGCACTGGATTTTCATATATTTGAGAGAAATATCTCTTTTTTTGAAATCATTTAAAAATAACATAATTATAATAGAAAAGCTTTATTTTTAAAATGTACTTGTATGCTTGTAAGGGAAACATTGAAAATTTTATAACGGCGGTAAATAGCCGCACCCGCCGTATAAGTTAAAAAAACATTCTTACCTCAATTCTGTCGAAAAGGTTAAAAAGGACCTTGTTTTGAAAACGACGGAAAGATCCCTTTATAAACCTCTTATAAAAAGTCAAACAAGGGTATAAATGACTTTAACCCATATTCTTGTAAATAGTAAAAATGTTTTGAAATACATTTTTAAGAAACATGGATGTGGATGATAAAGATATCCCAGTAGATTATTACGTATAAACAACCTCGGATAATGAAGAGATTGTGAAATAAACCCTTACCTTGTACTTTTCCTTGGTTGGGGTAGGTTAACCTCCTGTATAATGGTGAAATAATTGTTATTAAATTATACAAGAATCATATGCATTCATATGATATCATATATGATCTTTTAACATTGCTTTGTTAATAATATCTTAGTATTATCGTTGTTTCGAGTGTTAACTTACTCATTTTCGTTTATATGTTTTGTTACGTAAGACATGTTTGTAAAGGATAGGTTGTATATTATTCAAATCCAGAATGATATAAATTCCTTAAACATCATTTTTAAATCATCAAATGATAATTATACTTGAATGGATACGATGGAGAATGAATCTCATCGCGTTCGTGGAGACGGTAGTCCGTACGTACGCACGAGCGACAATATCATTCTTTTGATATTAAAATAATATATAAATGGATGGTATATCATATATACAGAATAATTAACATTTTATATTTATTATTTACATGAGTTACACATCATTATTATACCCATCCAAATAATATTATATTGAATAACAATTGCACCACGACGTGGAGACGGTAAGCCGTACGTACGCACGTATGGTGACATGTTATTTCAAAGGGTGGATAGAATACTGAATATGGTTGTACCATATTTATAATAACATCAAAGTATATGTGAGATACTGGAGTTATTATTTTATAATGGTAAGAACAAAGGAAGAAGAAGTGGAAGAAGAAATGAACTTAGAAAAGGGTGGTGAAATCATTACCTCTTCTTCGGGTTCTTCCTTTTGATTTGATCAAAAGGGCTCCTTAGGTTGGCTTTCTGATCAAACTAAGGCCTCTAGGTTGTAGTTAGGGATGTTGGGAGAGTATTTGGGCAGAGTTTGGCCGAACCAAAAGGCTTTGAAGGTGTGAAGAAATGAGAAGGAGGAGTGCCCTTTTATAAGAGGGGTGATGGGCACCTTTGGAAAAGATAGAAATATTAATTTATAATAA
This sequence comes from Viscum album, assembly GCA_963277665.1. NCBI lineage: Eukaryota > Viridiplantae > Streptophyta > Magnoliopsida > Santalales > Viscaceae > Viscum > Viscum album. Next base: position 1,340,174 of record CAUJRU010000088.1, read on the forward strand.
ATTCATATTCGGTTTCTAATGGCTCCAAAGCTTATTATTCAAAGGTTAAGGTGGGGATAGGTCGAAAACCACTCAACCAATAGAATTTAGACAGGTTTGGGTACTTATATTAACCTTATCTTTAAGTATTAACTCTAAGTTAATTAGTTTCACTTTTACAATGTCTCTTTGTATTTTTATATAATATGGTTAATAAACTTACTATATACATACAAGCGACCCCCAAGTGGTCCATTAATGATGAAACTATCATTATATAAGTCTCTTGGCCGAACCTTAGATTTTTATGAATTTAATATCAATTAATAATATAATATTTGTTTTAAGAACTATTTTATGTCAATTTTGACACTATTCAATAGTTGATTTTTTTGAAACTCATAACAGATTGATTACTTCGAAAAAAGTCAATTAAATCAATACTAATATATCATATTATCCTAGAAAATTAGTTTAATTCATTAAAAGTTTCATATTATATTTATTTGGGTATTTATAATATCAATTATTTTTATTTTTCACTATTATAGTAATTACTGCATTATCATTGTGTCATAAATAAAATAAATTATTTAATGTCTAAAAATTATAAATAAAATATAATTATGTAGGAAATCTTTTTATCTTTCTAATGAATATTTATAATCTAAAATCCAACATATATAACCCTATGTAACAATTGTTTTTCTAAAATATATATGCTCGTGTCATTTTTGTATTCATTTTAACTTAATTAAAATAAAGTGTCATTATCACTTACAAGTGGATCCATGGGGTCCCAAAATTGACACAAAGATGACCATGGTCGACCATGTATCAACCAATAGGGTTAAGACATGTTTTAGGGTAATTTAGTATTATTATAATATTATTTTTTAACCCTTATTTACCGGATTTACCCTTAACCATGGTAAATAAAATATTTACCGCAGTAATTATTCAAAATGTCTAAAAATAAAAGTTACCTATTTACACAATTTGAACATCCTGATTCCAAATATGGAATCCATTTTTCTAAATTCAAAACACAGAAGTGGCAGAAATTAATTTAAAATTAATTCCCGATGTCAAAACAAAAAACGTGTTTTTAAGAGATAATAACTATCAAAAGATTGACACTTGTTTATGTTCGGTTTAATTGTAAAATTATGTCCAATGACCAACATTATATTAAACAGTAAAAATATATTCCAAATATACTTTAAAACCACTCAAATTCATAATTTATCACTATTAATTATTTTGATTAAAAAAGTTGTTTTTAATTAAAATTTAGTAATTTTCACTATTCATCAAAATATGAAAGTTATCCGAAATGTACCAAAATTTCACCTTAGGCTAAATTCGATATTCCGAATCCAAAAATGAAGTCCATTTTCAAATATTAAATATATATAATTTCAAAAATTAGGTATTAGTATTCATAACGGCTAGTTTGATTAGTTGTGGTGTGTGTTAAAACTCAAGGTTGCGTACAACACACGCTACTGTATTATTCAAAGAAAGCATACCGTGGAAGCTTGGGATGTTTCATTTTAAATTTTTTGATGTCCCCATTTAGTCAAAAAGTATAAAATATTGTATTTAAAAAGGTTTCACTATTAAAAGTTGATAAAAGTGTAATACTGAAAATGAATCTGTTCTTGCATTATGACTAAGAAACTCATAATATGGATTCTAAAATTATAAGGATTATATAAAGTTTAAAATTTAGTTAATAATATTCATAACCTCTTTTGAATGGCTTTTTCCTTTGGTAATTCATGGTGTGATTGAACTCGGTGTTGCGTGTAGTGCAAGTTATTGAATTATTTTGAAGAAGTAACACACTATGAAATCTTGGGGTGTTACAAATTCGTACCTTGTAATTTTCCTTGGTCGAGGGTAAGTTAAACTTATGTATAATAGTTAAATAATTGTTATTAAATTATAAAATTACTATATACATAAATATGATATCATATATGATCCTCTAATATTTCTTTGTTAATAATATTTCAGTAGTATCATCATTTCAGGTGTTAACTGATTCGTTTTCCTTTATATTCTTAGTTACGTAAGACATGTTTGTTATGGATATGATGTATTTTATTCATATAAAAAATTATATTATGTTCATGAACATTATTTTTAGTCATCAAATGAAAGTTATTATTTAATGGTTATGATGGGGAAATGAATCTCATCGCGTTCCTGGAGACGTTTATCCGTACGTACACATGAGCGAAAATATCATATTATTAATGGAAGAATCATATGTAATTGCATGGTATATCATATATAAATAATCATTAACATGTTATATTTATTGTTTACAATAGTTATACTCATTATTATACCCATCCAAATAATGATGTTTTTGAATAACGAACTACACCACGATGTGGAGACGACAAGTCATACGCACGCACGTATGGTGACTTTGTCATTTATAGGATGAATAGAATAAATAATATGGTTTTACCATATTTATAAAAACATCAAAATATTTATAAGGTACTGGATTTATTATTTTGTTATGGAAACAACAAAGAAAGAGGAAGTGGAAGAATAAAATAACTTGAAAGAGGTAATGAAATATTTACCTCCTCTTCAGGTTTATTCTTTTTGATTTGATCAAATGGGCTTCTTAGGTTGTCTTTCTAACCAAAGGAAGGACTATAGGATGAAGGGAGGAATGTTAAGAGGATATTATTTCAGAGTTTGTACGATCCAAAAGGCTTGGGAGGTGTGATTTTGAGGGAAGGGGAAGTGGCCATTTATAAGAGAGGTGAGGGTCACTTTAGGAAGAATTTGAAATATTATTTTATAATAAAATTATTTTCGATTTCTAATGCTTCAAAAATGATTTTATTATAGTATAAGGTAGGTATGGGTCGAGAAAATATCATAAAATAGGTTTTAGACCGGTTTAAGTCACCATATTAACATTATCTTTTGGATTTAGCTCTTAGTTAAGTAGTTTGACATTTATCATTTCTGTTTGTTTTTTATATTATATGGTTAATAAAATTACTATAAACTACCAATAGAACCCAAAGTGGTTAATTATTAATATATATAACCTTTAATAAGTCCTTTTGATGAACCTTATATTTTTATGAATATTATATTAATTAATAATATAGTATTTGTTTTAAAAACTCAATTATGTCAATTTTGACACTATTTAGTATTTGATATTTTTTAAATCCATTAAAACTTTATCAATTCAAATAAAATTTATTTAAACAAATATAAAATGTCATATTAACCTATAAAATTAGTTTAATTCATCATAAGTCTCAATTTACATTTATTTGGATATTTATATTATCAATTATTTTAATATTTCATTAATAAGGTAACTACTGCATCATCATTGTTTCATAAATAAATTATATTATTTAATGTCTAAAAATTATAAATAAAATACCATTATATAGGAAATATTTTTATATTCTTGATTAATATTTATAGTAGAATTTATATTGCCTTTAACCCTATATTAAAAATGGTTTAGTTCTTAAACTTTGAATTTAACTCTTTTAACTCTTCTTTAAATAATATAATAATAAATGTCCTAATCTAATGCAAGTAGACCAAATGGGGGTCATATTTTATTCCTATGGTTGTTTTTGGTCGAATTATACTTATCCAATATAATTAGGACATGTGTTAAGGTAATTATGATATCATTTTCCCCTTAATTAACATATTTACTTTTAAACATGATAAATAAAAGTTAAAAGTTATATTCACCAAAAATTATTTTCAACTTATTGAAACACATTTTTCTTATTGATATTTACCTTATCTCTAATATTTTTGAAATTAATCTCATAGAAGTGGTATAATTAAGTTTTATGCAAATTTTCAAATGCTCCTTGGAGGTGGGAAAAATACGGTAAAAAGTTTAATAAAATTTTTATATATCTAAACTTATTATAAAAAGACTAACATGAATTGAATTGAAATTATATAGGTATTATGTATCTATTTTTTACTAAAATAAATTTAAATACAATAATAATTATTTAAATAAAAAGTCGATTTTAACCAATAACGCAGTGTTTTTAACTATTCATAAAAAATTGAAGGTTTTTAGAAAAATACCAAAAAATCACTCTAATCTAATTTCAATATTACGAATTCAAAAATGAAGTCCATTTTGAAAAACAAAATTTATAAAATTCTAAAAAGTGGGTATTACTATTCATAATAGCTAGTTTGATTGGTGGCGGTGTGTTAGAATCTTGAAGTTGCGTATAATGCTAGCTATTGTATTATTCAATGGGAAACGTACCATGGAAACTTGTGGTGTTACAAATGTTTTGTCTCACCATCCAACTAGGATATTTCATCTCTTGCCACATTAATGAAACCCTTGAAACAAAAAAACAACGTTTTCATATTTGATATATTTTCCATTCAAAAACCTTTTACTATTTTCTTCCTAAAAAATAGTGATAAGTGATGAGTTGATAATATAGACTATAGGAAAGAAATCCTCACCCAAAAATGTTTAGGAAACAATAATTCAAAATGTAGAAACCAAACACTTTATATCAAAGTCTTGTTCATTTTCATAACTACACCATTTAGATAAGTATTCTTTAGAGGTATCTGTAGGTGTGGAATTAATTTCTACATAAAATACCCTTCAAAAGGACCACAATAATGACACATATTATTAAGAAGAAAATATTTGAATTTCTTTCATATTTCCCTCTAAATAGAAACCTAAAATATCATAGAACCACCGATCACCGACATTTTCACACACATACTCACATGCACACACACACACAGATATATATATTGATATAGGTCATTAAAAAATCAAAATATAAATTCATCCACTAAAAGCCTTAGAAATCAAAGGACTAAAACTATAAAAATCTAAAAATCATGTATCTGGGAAATTCAATATAATGGATGACTATTGAAACTAACCATACTCTATTTTGGTGATATATACAGATCACATGTTTCTAATTTGAAATATAACGACCTATACTTTACATACATTATCATTACTCCAGAATTTAAGAACACTTATTACAACATATAACAAAACCAGGAAAGGACCGTATAGGTATAGAGTCTTTAGAAATTTGGAAACATAAACAACTGGTTCATAAAGCATATACTCTACCTCCCATTTATTTCATCATATCTAGAGTCCCTTTTTGGCATATCCTACTTAATAACCTTCTTCCTGACCTGGGGAAATAAAAAATACAAAAGGGTGAGCTCAAATTCTCAGTAAGGGTAAACAAAAGAAATATCAATCACATCATATACATAAGAACATAAATTTTGGAAATCTTAACCTACAAAAGAAATCATAATTTCATAACATGGGATAAATCATAGTAGTGAAGTGTAATCCCAATAATCATAACTTAAAACAATAAAATTTGTGGCATACACACATAATCATAGAGAATCATTTCTTATTAGTCAAGGCTCATTGCCAAGACTATCCTGGCGGACAAAGTCCATTTCTGAACCGAGTTCACTCCTCGTTTCAGTACTATTTCACTGAACCAGTTTAACCTGCCATTCCAGCCATGTCTATCTCATGAGATATAAAATCATTACCCAATGCATTGGAGGGAGATATAGGTCCCACCCACCTCATAATGATACCATTCTTATGTGTGCTACAAAATCATAAACCATACATCATAGCATAACCCATATAATAAAAATGGGATTCTTAAACATCGTGACATCATAAAACAATTCATATAAGATAAAGGAATTCATAAAAATAATTCCATCACAACATAATCAAATCAATGTAATAATAGGGATAAAAATAGAACCCTTTATTATCTTAGATGGAAAATAATTTTGATAAAACACTTGAACTCCATTCTTGAGGAAAATATACTTTCTACTTCAAAAACACTTTTACTTTCTTAACATGTCATAAAATTATAAACTAAAATAAGTTTATTAAAAATATACTTGAAAACTTGTAAAGTAATCTTCTTGGAAATAATGTTTTATGAATCCATTCATGCCGTATAAGTTAAAAAATAGTCTACTCGTACTTTTGTCAGAAAAGTCAAAAAGTACCTCGTACGAAAAACAACAAAAGATTCCTTTCATATCTTTTACTAAAAACTCACCAAAAGGTAAAATTGTATTTAAAAAATTGTAGGTGGATGGAAATAATATTAAATATTGAGGAAACATGGATGTGGATGATAAAATACACCCCAGTAAATTTCAAAGTATAAGCAATCTCGGATAAAAATGAGATTGTGATATTTCCCTTACCTTAGGTCTGATTTGCCTTGTAAGTGTCCGAACCTCCTGTATAATGATTTAAATAATGTTATTGAATTATTCCAGAATCATACTTATTGTTATGATATCATATATGGTCATATTCTTAGCTTCTTATTAGTAATATTTCATTACAACTTGTTATTCGGGTGTTTATTACTTTTTGTTCTTCTGCGTGTTTTGTCGAATAAATTATTATTCTTCTCTTTAGGTTATAGATAAATCATTTGTAGAATGTTATTAGTGTAATATATATAATATTCATTCATTAAATTCATTTATATAATCATTATGCAATGAAGAACATGTAGAACGAGTCACATCACATCGTGGAGACAGTATTCCGTACGTACGCACGAGCGATGATATCATTCCCATGATCATGGAATTGTATTGGAGTGTATATATACTATTTAAGAATCAATATCACTTTACAATAATCATATATAGTCATTATTTAAACCATTATACCCATCCAAGTAAGGTGGTGGAAAATAGATTACACTACGGCGTGGAGACGGTATTCCGTACGTACGCACGCGCGGTGATTTGATTTTCCGTAGGATGGATAGATGGTGAAATAGGGTTGTTTCATAATTATAATAAAATATAAGTATATGAGTGATACTGATGTTATTACTTCATAATGAAACAACTAAATAAGAAGAAGTGGAAGAAGAAATAAATATGAAAGAATCGGTAACGGACATTACCTCTTCTTTGAAGTGCTTCTTTGAGACCTCCTTTTAGGGCACTAAAATTGGTCTTTGAAGAAGACCAGGAACTCTAGTATGTCTCTATGGAAGTGGAGAGGATAAAGTGGAAGGGTTTGGCCGATATTTAAGGCTCAAAGTGGTGTGAGGAAGAGGGGGAGTAGGTTCCCTTTTATAAGGGAGGAGAGGGGCTCCTTTGGAAAAACTAAAAATATTATTTTATTATAAAGTCAGGTTTGGTTTTAAATAGCTCCAAATTGATTTATTTAGAAGCTAAGGTGGGTATGGGTCGAAATACTCTCATCCAATAGAATTTAGACAAGTTTGAGTTCCTATTTTAACCTTATCATTTAGATTTAACATTAAGTTAAATAATTTTACTTTTACCGTGTCTTCTTGTGTTCTTATACTATAAGGTTAATAAACTTACTATAACAAGACAAACGAACCCAAAGTTGTTTATTATTAATATATATAACCTCATATAAGTCATTTGGCCTAACCTTAGATTTTTGGGAATAAAATAACAATTAATAATATAATATTTGTTTTAAAAACTATTTTATGTCAATTTTGACACTATTTAGTAATTGATTTTTTGTGAAAATAATAACAGAATGATTAGTTTGAAAAAAGTTAATTAAGTCAATAATAACATGTCATATTAACCTATAAAATTAGTTTAATTTATAAAAAGTCTCAAATTACATTTATTTTGATATTTATAACATCAATTAAGTCAATATTTCATTAATAAGATAATTACTGCATCATATTTGTGTCATAAATAAATTAAACTATTTAATGTCTAAAAATTACAAATAAAATACCATTATGTAGGAAATCTTTTTATATTTCTAATAAGTATTTATAGTCGAATTTATCTTATGTATAACCTTATATTAAAAATTATTTACTTATTAAACTTTGATTTTAACTATTTTAACCCATCTTTAAATAAATTTATAATAAATGTCCTAATCTAATCCAAGTGGGTCTAAATGGTCATATTTTATTTCTAAGGTTGTTTTTGGTCGAATTACACTTATCCAATAGAATTAGGACATGTGTTAGGGTAATAATAATATCATTTCTACCCTTAATTACCCTATTTACTTTTAACCGTGGTAAATAAAAGTAAAAAGTTACTATTCACCAAAAATTATTTTCATCGCATTGAACCACATTTTACTTAATGATATCAACCATGTCTCTAGGATTTTTGAAATTCCACTCACAGAAGTGGTAAAATTAAGTTTGATGAAAAATTCAGTTTTTTTAACAACCACTTAGTGGTTTCACTATTCATCAAAAATTGAAAGTTTTCAGAAAAATACCAAAATTTCACCCTAGGCTAATTTCGATATTCCGAATCCAAAAATGAAGTCCATTTTGAAAAATAAAATTTATAAAATTTCAAAAAGTGGTTATTACTATTCATAACGACTAGTTTTAATAATAGTTTAATAGCATATCATTGTTTAGTGAAACTCGGTATTGCGTACGACGCAAGCTATCGAGGAAGGTCGTGATTGCGTGTAAATCAAGCCAAGATAGTGTTGTGTGTAGTGAAAGATTCCTTTTATGATTTATACAAACAAAAAATTTCTCATAAAAGTCTCGGGTGTTACATTCTACCCCCCTTAAAATGAATTTCGCCCTTGAAATTCATCACTTTGTAACAAACAGATGAGGATACTTCTATCCCATCATATCCTCAAGATCCCATGTAGCTTCTTCTAATTGGTGGGTCTTCTTTAAAACTTTCACTAATCGAGTGGTCTTGTTTCGTAGGACTTTTTCGCTACGATCCAGAATATCTATCGGCTTTTCATCATAAGAAAGATCTTGCTCCAGCGGTACAACTTCTGAGCTGAGTAAATGTGAAGGATCAGGTATGTACTTTCTCAGGAGAGATACATGGAACACATCGTGAACTTGAGAGATATTCGGTGGAAGTTCCAATCGATAAGCTACCTTCCCAACGCGATCCAGTATTTCGAAAGGACCGATATATCTTGGGCTAAACTTCCCCTTCTTTCCAAATGTCATGACCCTTTTCTAGGGAGATATTCGTAAGAACACTTAATCACCCACTTCAGACTCTAGGTATTTTCTTCGGTTGTTGGCATAAATTTTCTGCCGACTCTGAGCTGCTCTTATGTGTTATTGAATAGATCTGACCTTTTTTTTCATTTCATCAATGAGATCGGGTCCTAATAGCTTTCTTTCCCCAACTTCATCCCAGCAAGTTGGAGTCCTACATTTCTTTCCATAGAGAGCTTCATAAGGAGCCATCTGAATACTGGAGTGAAAGATATTATTATAATAAAATTCCACAAAAGGTAGGTTTTGATCCCAACCACCTTTGAAATCCATAGAGCAAGCTCTCAACATATCTTCTAGAGTTTGAATTGTTCTCTCAGACTGACCGTCTGTCTGAGGATGATAAGCAGTGATGAAACTCAACTCTGTATCCAGAGTATGCTGAAGACTTCTCCAGAACTTTGAGTTAAACCTCAGATCCCAATCAGATATAATAGAAAGTGGTAATCCATGCAATCTTACCACTTCCTTCACATATATTCTGTCAAGCTGATCCAGAGAGAAATCCTCTCTAATAGCGATGCAGTGTACAGACTTTTTAAGATGATCAAATATGACCCATATAGCATTATTGCCTTTGGATGTTTTAGGAAGTCCTGTGACAAAGTCCATAGTGATGTTTTCCCATTTCCATTCGGGTATGGGTAATGGTTGTAACATCCCCTTATACTTCTGTCTCTCAGCTTTAACTTGCTGACAAACCAAGCATCGAGAGACATATTCAGCAACACCCCTTTTCATGCCATCCCACCAGAAGTACTCTTTTAGGTCCCTATACATATTTGTGCTTCCAGGATGAATAGAGAATGAAGAACTATGAGCCTCATCCAGCAACTCCTTCTTTAATTCAGGGATGGGAGGAACACAAACCCGATTCCTGAACTTTATTATCCCATCACAATCAAGGTTGAATTCAGGAACATTTCTCACCTTATTTTCTATCTCGACATCTTCTTTCTGTGCCTCTTTAATCTTCACATGTATAGATGGTTGAACATTCATTTGAGAAAGATACAAATTTTCCCCTTTCATTATAATTCCAAGATCCATCCTTTGTAAATACATAAATATTGGATCTTTTGTGATCCTCATCATGGATAAACTGGCATGGTCTTGTCGACTTAATGCATCTGCCACCTTGTTTGCTTTCCCAGGGTGGTAATGGATTGAGCATTCGTAATCCTTAATTAGCTCCAACCATCTTCTTTGGCGCATATTCAGCCCCTTTTGTGTGAAAATATACTTTAAACTTTTATGATCAGTATAAATGTCACACCTTTCTCCATAAAGATAATGCCTCCAAATCTTTAATGCAAAGATTACCACAGCTAACTCCAAATCATGAGTTATGTAATTTTGCTCATGTATTTTCAATTGTCGTGAGGCATAGGCTATCACCATATCATTTTTCATAAGAACACACCCCAATCCCTTCTTGGATGCATCACTGTAGATCACAAACCTTTGTCCACTACAAGGCAGTGTGAGCACAGGTGCACTAGATAACCTTCTTTTCAACTCCTTGAAATTCTCTTCACATTCCTCCGTCCAAACAAACTTAACTCCTTTCCGAGTCAACTTGGTTAGTGGATTATATAATCGTGAAAAATCTTTCACAAAACGTCGATAATATCCAGCCAAACCTAGAATACTTCAGATCTCAGTTACTGTTGTTGGTCACGACCATCTTTCGATAACCTCTGTTTTTGCTGGATCCACAGATATACCCTCTTTTGAGATTATATGACCCAAAAATGAAACTTTTTGAAGCCAAAATTCACACTTGGTAAATTTGGCATAAAGCTTTTCCTTTCTCAGGGTCTTTAATATAATTCTCAAGTGATCTTCATGTTCTTCCTTGATATTTGAATAGACAAGAATATCGTCTATAAAGACTACCACAAACTGATCCGGATAGTCTCTAAAGACTCTATTCATCAGATCCATGAAGATAATAGGGGAATTAGTAAGACCAAATGGCATCACTATAAATTCATAGTGTCCATACCTTGTACGGAAAGCCGTCTTTGGTATATCCTCCCTTTTGACCCTTAATTGATGATACCCTGAACGAAGATCAATCTTGGAAAAGTATTGAGCTCCACGTAGTTGGTCAAATAAGTCATCAATGTGTGGGAGAGGATATTTGTTCATGATAGTGATCTTGTTAAGTTCTCAATAATCAATACAGAGTCTCATTGATCCATGTTTCTTCTTAACAAACAGAACAGGTGCTCCCCAAGGTGACGCACTGAGGCGTATGAACCCCTTATCAAGATTCTCTTGGAGTTGCTTCTTCAATTCCTGCAACTCAATTGGGGCCATTCTATAAGGTGTCTTTGAAATAGGCAAAGCACCCGGTACAAGTTCTATTGAAAAATCAACTTCACGATTTGGTGGAAGACCTGGTAATTCCTCCAGAAAGACATCATCAAACTCTCGTACAATGGGAATATTATTAATCATGAGTTTCTCACCAACCATTTGAGATAAATAACCTTCATTTAGTGGAATCAAGACCCATAAGATGGAAGAAATTTCCAATGGAAGGTTATGTTCATCCTTGAATTGATAGACGATCATAGATTGATCTGGAATATGAAATGTGACTTCCCTTCTTTAGCAATTGATATGAGCTCCATATAAAGAAAGCCAATCCATGAAAAGAATCACATCAAATTCCACTATAGGAATGATCACAAGATTTGCAGGAAGCACTTTCCCACAAACTTTGATCGGAGAAGAATTATAAACTTTTGATGAAACTGTTGTGCCATTAAGAGTTGTCACAGCTAACTCAACATATAAGTGTTGAGGTAATATGGTGATATCCATAGAAAATTATTCAGAAATAAAAGAGTGGGTGGATCGAGAATCAAATAAAACATTTGCTACTTTAGAGTGGATGGTAAGTGTACCTTTCACCACATCGTTATCGTACTCCACATCACAGATAGAAATTTCATGTGACTTTCCTTTGTCTTTATCCTTAAGAGTTTGTTGACGTCGACCATCATCATCAACCCTTGGATTTGGGCATTGATTGGCATAATGCCCCATCTCCTTACACTTGAAACATTGAAGTGTAGTAGGTTCGTTCTGTGTATCCCTTACTTTGTTTGCATCATTAGAAATCTTATTACCATTATTGAGGCATTCAAATGCCCTATGACCTTCCTTTCCACATTTGAAACATTTACTTGTCCCTTTAAGACAACTCCCTCCATGTTTCTTTCCACACTTTGAGCATAAGAGAAAGATCATCTTCTTTTCAGTGTGTTCCTTAGATTTTCCTTTGAATTCCATTTTACTCTTCTTATCAAACCCATATGACTGATGGGTTACTCCAATATCCATCTCAACTTTGAGAGCACATCGAACAATTTCCTCGTAGCTATTGAAGTCCCTTATGGATAACGCCCTTTGAAGACTTAGTTTTAAGCCACTAAAGAATCGATCGATTTTACTCTCAGGTTGGATAATAATACCAGAAGCGTACCTTGCAAGTCTTGTAAAATTTGCTTCATATGTACCAACAGATTCATCATCCTTTTGATTTAGTTCAAGAAAATCTTTCTCCATCTTTGTTCGGAGAATATGAGGGAAGTACTTATTGAAAAATAAGTTCTTGAACTCATCCCATTCCATGGACTCAATTTCATCTCTTTGCCTCATATTCTTGATAATATTACACCATTGATCAGCATCAACTTTCAAATGATACACTGCTAAGATGACTTTATCATGTTCAAAACATTGAAGAACTGAAAATATCTTTTCAGTAGTACTAATCCATTGTTCAGCAACTAATGGATCAATAGACCCGCTGAATGAAGGTGGACATTGCCTCATGAAGGATTCAACAGAATGTTGATCCATCATTTGCTCGTTTGGAAGTCCTCCATGATTCATATCTTGAGAAAGTTGTGTGAGCATGGCTACAAGATTTTTCTTTCCAGCTCCCATAACGTTTGGTTGCTCAGGGGGACAATCATTGCATTTCCCGTCGCATTCCGTATTAACACGGTTCCTTCGGGTTCCAGCCATTGACTAAAACCAAGAAGAATAGTGTGAGAAACACTAATTATAATAGGAAAACCACATAATAAAGAATAAAATTTCACACTTAAGGTCTTATCCTAGGTTATTCATGTCCATTTCTAAAACAGTAAGATAGTGTTCTATGCTTAGACTTATCCTTAGGGTTCTTACTAAGGATTTCACATCCTAGTTTCCAAAGGTTGACTATACCTTTCCTCTGATACCAACTATAACGTCCCATACTTTATATACATTGTCATTACTTCAGAATTTAAGCACACTTATTACAAAATATAACAAAACCAGGAACGGACCGTATAGGTAAAGAGTCTTTAGAAATTGGGAAACATAAACAACTGGTTCATAAAGCATCTACTCTGCCTCCCATTTATTTCATCATATCTAAAGTCCCTTTTTGGCATATCCTACTTAATAACCTTCTTCCTGACCTGGGGAAATAAAACATACAAAAGGGTGAGATCAAATGCTCAGTAAGGGTAAAAAAAAGAAATATCAATCACATCATATACATAAGAACATTACTTTTGGAAATCTTAACCTACAAAAGAAATCATAATTTCATAACATGGGATAAATCATAGTAGTGAAGTGTAATCCCAATAATCATAACTTAAAACAATAAAATTTGTGGAATACACACATAATCATAGAGAATCATTTCTTATTAGTCAAGGCTCATTGCCAAGACTATCCTAGTGGACAAAGTCCATTTCTGAACCGAGTTCACTCCTCGTTTCAGTCCTATTTCACTAAACCGGTTTAAACTGCCGTTCCAGCCATGTCTATCTCATGAGATATAAAATCTTTACCCAATGCATTGGAGGGAGATATAGGTCCCACACACCTCAAAATGATACCATTATTATGTGTGCCACAAAATCATAAACCATACATCATTGCATAACCCATGTAATAAAAATGAGATTCTTAAACATCGTGACATCATAAAACAATTCATATAAGATAAAGGAATTCATAAAAATAATTCCATCACAACATAATCAAATCAATGTAATAATAGGGATAAAAACATAACCCTTTATTATCTTAGATGGAAAATAATTTTGATAAAACACTTGAACTCCATTCTTGAGGAAAATATCCTTTCTACTTCAAAAACACTTTTCCTTTCTTAACATGTCATAAAATTCTAATCTAAAAGAAGTTGATTAAAAATATACTTGAAAACTTGTAAAGTAAGCTTCTTGGAAATAATGTTTTAAAAATCCATTCATTCCGTATAAGTTAAAAAAAACATTCTTCTCGTACTTTTGTCAGAAAAGTCAAAAAGTACCTCGTACGACAAACGACAAAATATTCCTTTCATATATTTTACTAAAAACTCACCGAAAGGTAAAATTGTATTTAAACAATTGTAGGTGGATGGAAATAATATTAAATATTGAGGAAACATGGATGTGGATGATAAAATACACCCCAGTAAATTTCAAAGTATAAATAATCTCGGATAAAAATGAGATTGTGATATTTCCCTTACCTTAGGTCCGATTTTCTTCGTAAGTGTCCGAACCTCCTGTATAATGATTTAAATAATGTTATTGACTTATTCCAGAATCATACTTATTGTTATGATATCATATATGGTCATATTCTTAGCTTCTTATTAGTAATATTTCATTACAACTTGTTATTCGGGTGTTTATTACTTTTTGTTCTTATGCATGTTTTGTCAAATAAATTCTTATTATTCTCTTTAGGTTAAAGATAACTGATTTACAGAATGTTATTAGTGTAATATATATCATATTCATTCATTCAATTAATTTATATAATCATTATGCTATTAAGATCATGTAGAACGAGTCGCATCACATCGTGGAGACGGTATTCCGTACGTACGCACGAGCGATGATATCGTTCCCATGATCCTGGAATTGTATTGGAGTGTATTTATAATATTTCAGAATCAATATCACTTTACAATAATCATATATATTCATTATTTACACCATTATAACCATCCAAGTAAGGTGGTAGAAAATAGATTACACCACGGCGTGGAGATGGTATTCCGTACGTACGCACGCGCGGTGATTTCATTTTCCGTAGGATGGATAGATGGTGAAATAGGGTTGTTTCATACTTATAATAACATATCAGTATATGAGTGATACTGATGTTATTACTTCATAATGAAACAACTAAATAAGAAGAAGTGGAAGAAGAAATAAAGATGAAAGAATCGGTAACAGACATTACCTCTTCTTTGAAGTGCTTCTTTGAGACCTCCTTTTAGGGCACTAAAATTGGTCTTTGAAGATGACCAAGACCTCTAGGATGTCTCTAGGGTAGTGGAGAGGATAAAGTGGCAGGGGTTGGCCGAGCTTGAAGGCTCAAAGTGGTGTTAGGAAGAGGGGGATGAGGTGCCCTTTTATAAGGGAGGAGAGGGGCTCCTTTGGAAAAACTAAAAATATTATTTTATTATAAAGTCAAGTTCGGTTTTAAATAGCTCCAAATTGATTTATTTCGAAGCTAAGGTGGGATGGGTCGAAATACTCTCATCCAATAGAATTTAGACAAGTTTAGGTTCCCATTTTAACGTTATCATTTAGATTTAACATTAAGTTAAATAATTTTACTTTTACCGTGTCTTCTTGTGTTCTTATACTATAAGGTTGATAAACTTACTATAACAAGCCAAACGAACCCCAAGTTGTTTATTATTAATATATATAATGTTATCTAAGTCATTTGGCAGAACCTTAGATTTTTAGGAATAAAATAACAATTAATAATATAATATTTGTTTTAAAAACTATTTTATGTCAATTTTGACACTATTTAGTAATTGATTTTTTGTGAAAATCATAACAGAATGATTAGTTTGAAAAAAGTTAATTAAATAAATACTAACATGTCATATTAACCTAGAAAATTAGTGGAATTCATAAAAAGTCTCAAATTAAATTTCTTTTTGTGTTTATAACATCAATTATGTCAATATTTCATTAATAAGATAATTACTGCATCATATTTGTGTCATAAATAAATTAAATTATTTAATGTCTAAAAATTACAAATAAAATAACATTATGTAGGAAATATTTTTATCTTTTTAATGAATATTTATAGTCGAATTTATCTTATGTATAGCCTTATATTAAAAATTATTTACTTATTAAACTTTGATTTTAACTATTTTAACCCTTCTTTAAATAAATTAATAATAAATGTCCTAATCTAATCCAAGTGGGCCTGAATGGTCATATTTTATTTCTAAGTTTGTTTTTGGTCGAATTACACTTATCCAATAGAATTAGGACATGTGTTAGGGTAATAATAATAATATCATTTTTACCCTTAATTACCCTATTTACTTTTAACCGTGGTAAATAAAAGTAAAAAGTTACTATTCACCAAAAAATATTTTCATCTCATTGAACCAAATTTATTTACTGATATCAACCGTGTCTATCAGATTTTTGAAATTCCACTCACAGAAGCGGTAAAATTAAGTTTTATGAAAAATTCAGTTTTTTTAACTACCATTTAGTGGTTTCACTATTCATCAAAAATTGAATGTTTTCAGAAAAATACCAAAATTTCACCCTAAGATAATTTCGATATTCCGAAACCAAAAATGAAGTCCATTTTGAAAAATAAAATTTATAAAATTTCAAAAAGTGGTTATTACTATTCATAACGGCTAGTTTTAATAATATTTTAATAGCATATCATTTTTTAGTGAAACTCGGTATTGCGTACGACGCAAGCTATCGAGGAAGGTCGTGATTGCGTGTAAAGCAAGCCAAGATAGTGTTGTGTGTAGTGAAAGATTCCTTTTATAATTTATAAAAACAAAAATATTTCTCATAAAAGTCTCGGGTGTTACATGAAACCCCTTATATATTCTATAAAAATTCATGTCCAGATCACTAAGTCCCTTCTCATGAATGTGGCAAATAATAATAAGAAATAATTTGGAATAAATAACACACTAAATAGTACATATTGTATTAAAAGGAATAGAAACACTGAACTAGTAAAATCCTAACATCTTATTTCCTTAAGATACTATCAAGGAACCCTTAAAAATAATCAAAATTACATTTAAAAAATAACAAATTAAACTATAATATTTAGTAACATCTTTAGAAATTTGATTTATTCAATGCATATGATAATTTTAAAAGTTAATCAAAGATACCTTTCTTTCACTATTGGTATCTAAGAAAATAGTCATCATACTTACAATGCCAACATAAAAACAATTTACCATGTTTAAATTATCCAAATTACATGGGATGTAATATATAAACAACTTCATTTATTATTTTACATAAAGTTAGGATTTACATTAAACATACTAGCATTAATCATTATAATAAATAATAAAGGTAATCATAAAAAATAATTTGATCACATATGGAGTAGCGGTTACACGATCATAACCATCACTATTTTTTTATGATTATTTTTTTCTATTATGTTTTAACCCTTCATCTAATAGAATAATTTCTTAACATTCCCTTACAATAATAATGAATCTAAAACAGATGTTTCCTTATTCTATATTTTCTTTTTCCCATTATTTCATCTCATATACTGTATCTATAAATCATTTCCTAACTAATCACCCAGTTCACTATAACCAAAATATCTAATGAAGATCCTTCTATACTATATCTCCTGTCTTATGTTACAAAAGTAAATTTCATCACACTATTATGAGAAAAAAGTTAATGTAACACATAAATTCTACCATGAATTTGGTAAAATATTATGTTACCAAAGCACCCAAAACAAATCCTTAAAATTAATATCCAATCTAGAAAATTGATTAATACATCACAAAAATTGAATTAAATAACCAAAAGTTTGTATACCTTCTTAGTACATCATTATCATCCCCTTTTAGAAGGAAATAATTTAATATTTATAGTCATCAAAGAATAAGTTGTGTTGAAATTAAATGATAAAAGGTTTATCATGAGATATGTTAATAATTTGTTTCATCATACTGTCCTAAACAATTTAAAAATGAAACCATAGAACACATCATTCCAAAAATCCAATTATTCATTAGACTTTCCTACATGGTTCTATATAAGAAACTCCATATTGAGGGTGGTTTAAGATTTGATGATGAAGTTATAGAGGGGTGGATACTAGCTCCTTTTGTTTGACTAAAAAAAGAACTCCTAAGTATGAGTAATTAAATTTAAATATTTATTGACTGTTTTTACCATCCTTTTGAAAAGTAATATAGAATTTATTTAGTACCTGGTATATTCTCAATGGGTACCTGATAGCTATTCGTAGACTTACATTACCATTTTTCACCTTACTAAGTACTCAATACAGGTCAACTAATTACCAAATAGTATCTTTCATAGTTTCAAAACACCAATAGATCACACCATTTCCTTAATAAACCCCCTATCATGTTATTTGTGATACTTAAAGGCATTAGTAGAAATGGAATCTCTTCTATTTCATGGAATAAGACTCCAAAAATCCAAAAAATGATTAATAAAATTATTAAATCATACCCCAATCAATTTTACAATTTTAGGAATTCCTCTCAAATCCCAAAAATATAAAAAACATATCTCTATATCCCACAAATTTTTATCTTCCTTTAATTCAACTAACTCCAAGTGACTCGAGTCCTTACAAAATCCATACTATGTAATATAACATTCATTAGAAGGATCCCTATTCTTCCCTAATACTAAATTGATGATTGATATTAAATATTTAATTCCATTACCAATCTTTTACTGGTCATGGTTAGCGCAATACACTACTACTAAACTATACATTAATAATGGATATGAAGCCATAAAAATAGCTGAAAGCAAATACATTTGGGGAAAGATATTAATATACATCAAAAAAACATTATTTGTGATGGGTAATAGTGATGTACGATGTTATCTGGAATAAGATTATTTCATGAAATTGTGTTTTTCGATGGATAACATGATTTATCGAAATATATTTTCATGATTTGTTTTGAAAAATAACATTATCTTTCAAATAAGGTCCAACGATATCATGGTTAATGAAGAGACTTCCATTGTGAAAATCCCATCTTAAAAAATTAATTAAATAACCACACAGACATTTACATTTCTCCTCCCCCCTAATTCTCCCTTCATCATTCTCGTAATATCCCCTGCTCACACCCATTAGAGAAATCACAACCGGATTTATCCTTCACTCTAAATTTTGTATTATGAATATTATTCAAATCACCTTGTAATAACTCCAATTCTAACCTCCTTCATTCTTTTTGTGATTTACACTTCCCTATTTCTGAAATTGATTCATTCGAACCCCTGGTCAAAACATTTTCGTAATTTCTATGGTTTATTTGGTATTTTGGGTTATTAAAAGTTTATTTATTCATATTTGGGTGTATTCCATCAAATAAAATTTGTTTCTACCATGCATGGGTTGATTATAATTGAATCAAGGTATTTTAACTAATTATTAACCTCTATATTTAAATTATTTTTAAATTTGGTAGTTCATATTTATTTATTTTGGGGTATATGGATGCCCTGCTGACTACCAATATGCATGCACCTTCTAACATTCCACACACATTATGTATATATATATATATATATATCTAATTATATATATATATATATGATATATATATTATAGGAAAATATTTCATGTAATATATATATATATAAAATGAAAGAGTTAAACAAATATATATATAAATGTTGAATGCTTTTTTAGACCTATATATTGATATATATAATTTTATGTTGCATATTTATATATATATATATAGACAATCATTCCAAATTAGGATATAATTTTAAATGGAAAGATGATGGATTTGATTTCTCATTGGTTAAATTAGGGTACGTTTTAACGATTAAATTATTAATTTTGGAATTAATATTATACATTTTTTTGAGATTAATGGTGATACAATAAGGTGGAAATAATATTTGTAGTTGTATCAAAATAATTTAAAATTTATTATTTTATGTTATTTTTGGAAATATCATTATTATGTAAATTGTTGATTGGGGTGTTTGAAATATATATAAAGGTTAATTTTTATTTATAAAAATCTATTTAATTAGTCAATTATTTGAATTGGATGAAATACGAATTATGAAATTTAATATATGGAATGATTATGATATAAAATTTTATAGGTTGAGAAATAATAGTGGAGTATTTAATAAATGCTAATTAATTATAAAAATAATCTATCATAATATGTCATGATGGAAAAAATATGATTAAAACATTATAAAAATAAATATAAAAGAAATCATATTTGTAGTAAAAGTCATGTTGAAATGAAGTATTTAATTCAAACATAGTGAATGTTGTTGATTTTTTTAAGTGATTGCCGAATGTTTTCCCTTGTTGTGATTATTTTCAAAGCTTGATTATTGTAATATAATTTTTTATGAATTATGATAATGATTTGACTATGGTTGTGAATTAAATTTTTTATTATTATTATATTATTATTGGTAATGATTTATTTAAAATAGGTGAATATAGTTCTCTAAAAGTGTGTGTATATATATACAAACACGTGAATATACATATATAAATGTTTAAAAAACCGGGAAGGTTTTTCATATATATTTATATATTTATGTATATATACATAGGTTTAAAAAGTATATTTGTTTTCAAAAAGCATGTAAAAATATATTAGATTTATTTTGTATATATGATTAATAAATCATCAAATATATATAACGTAAGAAATTCATAAAAAATGTGTGTCTTATAAAAATGATGAGAAAATGAATTTAAAGAAAAAATTTGAAAAAATGTTTCTTATAATAATTTGTTTTATAAAAAACATCATAAAAATATTTTTAATGAAAAAATAATAAATATAAGAAATATTAATTGAGACATTATTATTAAAAATTAATAATTTTTTACTACCTTTTAAAAATTATAAAAAATACTAAGAAATATTAAAAATTCTCCATAATTATTAGAAATGTAGTAATAATATAAATAATTAGTTATAATCATTATATAATTTGAAATGATTAAAAAATAATTTTTAAACATTTTCAATTATTAGAATTTTTTTTATCAATTACTAAATATTATTATGAATTTTTAAATATGAAGAAATTATAATAATTTATAATAAATTGTAAAAAAAAATATATAAAATGTTAGTAATTAATAAAAAGTAGTAATATTTATTAATAATTCAGTATTAAATAAACAATAAAAATAATTTCTTAATAAATAATTATATTAATTAGTAAAAATTAAAAAAAATTAGTAATAAATAGTATAAATTTGGTAATACCATGTGAAAAAATATAAAAAATACTAACATGTATAAAAAATTAGAAAAAATTAGTGTTATTAAAGTATAATTATAGTAGTTCATAATAATCATTAAATAATTTCTAATTATTGAAAAATAATTTTTCAATAACTGTAATAATTACATAATTTTAGTAATAATTACTAAATATTAGTAATAATTTTTCAATATTAGTAAACTGTGAAAAATATTAATATGTTGTTTAAAATTATATAAAATACTAATAATTATTTCAAATATTATATTTGTGGAAAAATAGTTATCACCTTTTAATAATTTGTATAAATTTATAAATAATTGTATTATTTAGTAAAAATAAAAAATTATTTGTAATAATTAAAAAAATTTGTATGAATTAATAATAAGAAGATGACACTTTTGAGTAATTTTTTGATGATGGTTCTTGTATACATATGATAATTTATGGTTTATAGAAAGGTTGGGTGACTAGTATTGGTTCACAATTTCCACTAATTAGTTATTATGGTACTTCTGTGATGACATCAGTCAGCTCGAAGGGAGCTCATGCAGAGTCGTCATCGTTAGATACATAGCATAAAGAGAGGTAGTGAGATCAGGATGAGAGGATATATTGTATGTAGAGTGATTGGGAGTAGGAGAGTGAAATGCATCATCAGAGAGATGAGTAGGTATTAGAGCATTTGTGACATCTTGTGTGTTGTGTTGGTATAGTGTTTCCACCCCCAAACCTTCTATGTGATCCTCCTCCCCATGATACAAGTTCATACATAATAGTTTTAGAACCATCATGTATTTTGGTCTAATAAACAAGCTATGTGTGAAATAGTTTAGTACTATTTTTCATGTTTTTATTATATTTAATTTTTTTATACTTTTTCCAATTTTTTATTTTTTTATTTTTTTATAATATTTAATAATTTAAAACTGATTAAAAAAGTTATCATATTTGAAAATTTAAAATTTTCTCAATCTTATATGTGACACAAATTACAGTATGTCACAATAAATATTTTTTGCAGTGGACCATTGGAATTGATTTGTTCAAAAAAAAAATCACGACATATTTCTGAAGGGAGTCAAAACCCATTGTGAATACGTTTTTGAAAAAACACTAAAAATAAGTATATTTGTGACACCATCAACTATTTAGGGGTTTTAATTATGTATTACCATCATTAATGTGTTTAGGAAATAGGATTCCATCCAGAACAACCAATCACAAAAGCGTAATACTTCTATTTTGATACCACCCCTGAAGTAATAAACCTATATATTCTCTAGTTTTATGCTGATAAGGTCCATCATAATTATTATTTAACTATAAAATGATTTTAATTGATATGTACTTATGCATTCATAATCATTAACATGTGAAACTCCCAAACTAGCACCATGATGGAACAACAATCTCATGAAACAATATATCACAAGCATTTTAACCAGCTCATTTATGATATACTGATCCCAATGACACACACATGAAATTTTATACCCTTGAGATCATAAAGGAATAGTTAAAATCACTAAAATAATATAGAACACCATTCAATTGGTGCAACACCCAAAACCTACCAGTATTCATATTAGATTCCCTATTCTCCCACTCGAGAATTTTCCAATGTGCTATGATTTTTCAATTAAAAAAATAATAATAATCTCTGAGAAGTACTAACATCATACAAAAAAATCACCATATCATCCCAATTCAAAATTCTTACATTCATTACTTTTCAAATTCACTGAAATCTATTAAAAATGAAAATTCAAAAACTATTGTTTGAATCTAATAATCAATAGGAAATATCTACGTCTCTTTTTCCCAATCACTAATGCATAACTTCACCCATGACTTGGTTGGATTTTCCACACACATCAATGTTGATATCCTCTCTAAATACTTATAAAATGAATTTCGAACCCTTGTGAGATCCATTGTGTACACCCAACCGTATGATTTCTTTTAACCTCATTCAATATGTAAAAAAATTTAAATACTTTTTCATCACTTGAACACCATTAATCACAATCCATGATCATTTCACTATAGCAGACCTATCCCATGAGCCTATATTGAAGGTATATATCTATATTGATTTTTTGTGTTCTCATTGTCCATTTTTAGTAATAAATCACCAATAAACACATGTACCAATGTATAAAATTTCACTCATTTTCACATGGATCTTGTATCCCAATAAGTTATAAAATATAATCCATATAACATATAGATTGATAATCTCACCAATTTCCTCTCAAAGGCACTGTGGTGCTCAATAAATTTATCAATAATCACATAGAGCCACTCATACACTTATTATTTCACTAAATTCATTGGTCATTGTAGTACCCTTTATATCCATCATGAATTATAATGACTTTCTAATACAATCTCGGTGAATCTAGTTAACCATAGTCCTTGTGACCCCTTTTTAATAGCATTAAAAACACTTTCAAGATCTCATTTCAAACATCATTCATACCCTAGTACACCATTCATCTTTGGTAAATCCCTATCTAAATATTTTTCCAATAACTCATGCATAGACCACATATGAAATAACATTAAAGGGATAAATCCCTTTTTCAATTTCCATATCATAAAAATTTGTCTCACATTGTAATGTCCTGCGCCTTCCTCGTTGGCTTTAGAAGGTGGATGAGGAGTTATATGGCCTTAAGCGACATTCCCAAGGCACCAAATGTTGTCAATACATGCCAAGGTATTCAATAATCTTTGGGGAATGATTTTCCGTTAAGATAAAATCAACCAACCAAACAATCCATTATCAACAAACTATATGATACATGTCTTGAAGCAACCCAACCCATATATTACCAAAGTAAAAACAAAATATTACATAAAAATTCCCAAATTTCAATATAACCAAACCAAATATCAGAGTACCAAGTGAAATACTACACAACAAGACCCCAAAGAACTAGGAAACTATCCATAACTCCCCACCAAGCTTCATGCTCTAAGAACTACAAAATAACCAAAGAATCATGTCGAACTGCTTGCAAAATGAGATGCTTTACCGTTACCAGGGTCATGGAAATGAACATCTGTAAAAGCACCAATGTGACAAAGTAGGTGGTGAGTAAAAATACTCATTAAGTTTCCACCAAATGACCTCCCTACACAATCCTCTAGGAAATAACTGTTAGTACATTTAAATAAAGAAGTTTATATAAAACATTAAATAGTGAAACCATTACCACAAGAAAAACATAACCTTACCAAGCCATTTCAAATATAGTAAATCCACAACTATTCCATAATCCATAACACCATTACACATTATCCCAGAAAATTCCATCCTATAAAGAAAAGACACCACAAGGCAACCAAAATGATGGAACTTCCATCCAACCCACTTACTACATTTCCAACTAGTGGTTCTTTCTAACCACTATCCATAATGGTGGTCCTTACATCCACTATCCATCACCTTTTATAGTGCTACTTCCCACCCACTTCCACACAATCAACACATTCCATAACACTAAATCAACAAACAAGCATAAAGCACCAAGCCCATACAATAAGTACTCAACCATTTCCAACACATGCCAATTCACTTTGATAAATCACACATTTATTGAAGACACCCTTCTACTATTTCCCATGCCAAAAAAATTTCAATAAAATTAAATTTTTATTGAAACCATTTTACTAAACTATTTTCATAATCCAAACCGAGCAAAAAAATTTGAAATCTATATTTTAAAATCACACAAAAAAACACCTCTTTCTATAATATCCCATTTCACCCAAAATTTACCAATCATCACCCAATGGGTTTCCACTAAGATTATCACATCAAATTCGTAATTTATTTCAAGAAAAAAAATTAATTGCAACCAAAGAAACTAGTTCTAAACAAGTGGAGTCAAGAGAGAAGCCACCTACCTCTAGGAATCTGGAAAAATCGAACCACAAGCAACTAAACCACAAATCTAGAAAAAACACCAACCAAACCACTATAAACCCTCTTCCATATCATAATAAATCCCAAAAATCATTAATTTAGGCTAAAAAAACCATTGATATACATGAAACAAATGTAGATATAGAAAACCAAGGAATGGATAAGTTTAGGTCTAGAGAGAAATCAAGAAGAAACTAAGAGGAGAGACTTACCCATGAGAAACCACCTTCAAACCTCCTTGAGACCCCTTCAAATTCCTTAGAGATAGAGTGGGAGAGAACCCCTAGACATTGAGAAGATGAAATCCTATGTAGGATTTGAGTAGGGAAGAAATGGGTGAGTTAGGGTTTATCTTGACTAACCCTGTATTTAAAAAAACCACTTTTAATGGGCTGCACAGTTAGCTCATACAATTTGGGAAACCGTGCACTAACTATTCAGATGTTACTACCTCAAAGGCATCTCTCATGGTTGAAAAACTATGCAAAAACCATGTAGAACCCCACTACATCGAGTTGCACGGTTACCAATGAATTCTGCATGGTTTCCCGTAATGGTACTTAAACCGTGGAACCCTAAAGAGGGCTCAAAAACTTTACAAAACCATTCCAAACTCTCCAAAACTCTTTAGAACATATTAAAAGCACTTCAAACACATAAAAAATAATAAAAAAGTCTACATTCCTCAAACTGGGGGTGCTATATTCTCCTCACCTTTAGACGTTCCTTCCTCACAAAGTAGAGAACCATATATTTACCAAAAGAGATCAGGCCATTGCTTGACCATCTATTTCTCCCTTTCCCAAGTCTCCTTTTGAATTTGACCATGTTTCCAAAAAACATGAATTAAACTGATTCTTTTACCATCTAATACTTTCTCTTTTCTATTCACAATCTACACCGACACGTTCACCAAATAAACATTAGGTTCTAGATTAACAGGATCCCAATGAATCACATGGTCACGGTCCGACTGATAATTTTTCAACTACGACATAAGAAACACCTTTTGCACCGCACTAAAACATGGTGGAAAATCCAACCGATAATCCACCTCTCTAAGCTACTCAAGTATCTCAAAAGTCCCAATATACATTAGAGATAACTTACCCTTCTTTCCAAACCAACAATGTCGCAACCTAGGATATATTTATAAAAACACATGATCACCCACCTCGATTGACAATGATCATAGAAGATGGTTCACATATTATTTCTGATGAATTTGATCCATCTATGTCCTCTTGTGGATTAACTCGATCTTATCTATATTCTCAAAGGACAAGGGTTGGTCCCATCATCAAAGTCTCACCTATTTCCACCCAACATAGTAGAGAACAATAAAGATTTCCAAAAAATTCTTCAAACAAAACCATAGGTCTTGAAGCCTGATAACATTTATTTTAGGAGAACTCCAACAATGGTAATTTCTCCTCCCATGAACCACCAAAATCTATCACACATACCATTATAATATCATCCAATGATTGTATCTTCCTCTCGGATTGGCCATTCAATTGAGGATGATACACTGTGCTCATTGTCAATTGTGTCCCAAGGTCTTACTGCAAGGATTTATAAAAATGATATGTGAACCTTAGATATCTATTTGATACAATCAAAACTAGAACACCATGCCTATTTACCACTTTATGAATATAGATTTTGGACATATCCTCCACTGTTTGAGATTCACGAATCAGGATGAAATGGGCTAACATTGTGAGCAGATCCACAATCACCCATATGGAATCGTGTTTCCTAACCATTCTTGGGTGGCCTGTCATAAAATCCATTTCTATTTGTTCCCACTTCAAAATTGGAATAGGGAGAATATTGAAACATTCTTGCTGGTCGCTGATGCTCTGTCATGACTTGCTGACAAGTCAATCATCTCAAAAAAAAACTCAGCCACTTTACTTTTCATACCAGCCCATCAAAACTATGCTTTCAACACATTTTACATCTTCAAAATTATAGTATGGACAACACACCTGGAATAATGATAAGCCCTGAGAAGTTACTCCTGAAAATCTATTGGTACCACCAACAGGTTCCAAAAAAAACAAAACTGAATTTCCATTTGGTTCCTATCCCTCATTAGTCTCCCCACCATTTAGTTTCAACCTCATTGTCATACACTCAGAATCATATGTCTGTGCCTCTAACCAAACCAACCAAGTCACGAAACAAGGAAACTAGAAATAAGACCGCTCTATCCCCCTGATCCCCACATTCCAGCTGCATGTCAATTGTGACTGACATCATCTACTACTGATCTGATATCTATTTCACTACCGGAGCATATGACTTTCTACTTAATGCACCAACAATGAATTTTACTTAATCGATGTGTATATTAAGTCAATATCAAACATCTAGTGATATTACATCCATCTCATTTTCCTCATGTTAAAATATATTTGTGGTAAAATATGTCTTGAACTCTTGTAATTTGTAAACACCATGAATTTCTCACTAAAGAGATAATGGCAACACATTTTTAATGCATGAACCACTACCAACAGATCCAAGTCACATGTAGGGTAGTTATTCTCATGCAACCTCAACTACCATGAGACATATGCATCCACATGATTTCATTTTATGATAACACACCCCAACCCTGATCTTGATGCGTCAAAATACACCGCGTAACCTTTCTCTGGTTCTGGAAAAACCAAGATTTGTGCTAATGTAAGGCGACCCTTTATCTCTTAAAAACATTTCTAACACTACGCTTCCCATTGAAATTGGATATTCTTCCTTGTCAAAGCTGTCATTGGTGAGGAAAATTGGGAGAAATCACGAACAAAATGTCAATAATACTCAGCTAGGCCAAGGAAGCTCCATATCTCGAAAACATTCCATGGTGGTTTCCATTAGATAACAACCCCTATCTTTTATGGGTAAACTAAAACACCCTTCTAATAGATAACATTCCCAAGGAAACAAACGTCCTGTATCCAAAATTCACACATTGACTATTTGGAATAAAACCGATGATATCTCAAGACCCCTAGCACTATCACCCAGTTCTGCTCATGCTCCACCCTTGTTCTCAAATAAACTAGTATATCATCAAAAAATACCACTGGAAAAGAATCTATATATCTATGAAATATCTGATTTATTAATTCCATGGACACTACTAGTTCATTTATTTGACCAAAGGTCACAACCACGTACTCGTAATGGATATATCGACTTATGAAAGTTTTTTTTGGGATATCCTCTTTCCTCACCCTCTGTTGATGATATCCTGACCTCATGTAAATCTTAGAGAACCACTAAGCTCCCATCAACTAGTCAAACAAATCATCAATGCATGGAAGTGGATATCGATTCGTTATCAAAACATGATTAAGTCTACAAAACTCAACACAAAGCCACAGAGTTCCATCCACCTTTTTTGACAAAAAAAACTAAACCTTCCCACAGAGATGTGCTAGGACGGATAAACCCTTTGTTATCTAACTATTCCAACTACACTTTTAATTCCTACAATTCTACTGGTGCCATAGGGTAAGATAGAAGTGAGATAGGTCTTTTCCCTAGAAAGACATAAATCATGAACTCCCCTACTCTCATGGGTGGAAACACTAGGAATTATTCAGGAAATACATCTACAAATTGATCCAAAACTGACATAAAAACACTCTTATTAACACCTTCCATCAATGCCAATGATAAATCTACTAACTGATGTGAGATCTTACCAATAGCTGGTGCCAAAAAATCTATTTCTCAAATATTTTCATACTTATCCCCTATAAATATGTGTTCATTGCCATCCTCTATCATAAAACTAACTGTTCGCACATCATAATCAATGTGGGCCTTAAAAAAACCAACAAATCCATTCCAAAGATTATATAATAATCATCCATCTCAATAACTGATAAATCCCACATTAATTCAATGTCATCCATAACTAAGAAACACTCTCTACATTGGAAGGCTCGACACTCTCTTTCACCCAGAGGAGATTGTAGTTTCAAAATAGAAGGCATCATTTCCACTTGTATACACAACAAAATAACATCACATGAATCAATAGAATAATGAAAAGTACACGTATCAAATAAATGTTACATCAAAGTGGAATTTAAAAGAACCGTACCTTGCACTATGGATGATCCCGACTGATCATCCACCATAACCTGCTCATATCCAAACAATGTCTTACTCTCTACACTCTTCTACTTATTACCCTACTGATGTATCGTGGTATTCTGAGAATCACCATTACCCACATTTCTTTGCTAATGATGGGTATGATGTTTCCCCTGGCCTGTTGAGGAGTAGGATCCCTGTGACCATTGAGGAGTGTCAGGAATACCTGACCTTGGAGCATTATGAAAATACCACTGAAGATTCCCCATATGCATATAGTTATGACATGATCGAGGTTTTTTTGTACAATCCCCCTAGATGTTTCCCATAGATCCACACTAAAAACATCCCAGCTTACTCTGAGGCTTCATAGGAAGATTCACCAATCCTTCCATCGGGTTATGAGCCATACTCCTACCCTAGAAATAAGTTTCCCTCTTCCTCTTGAACCTAGTTTTTGAGTTCCCACTATTTCCCATGGGTACCAACATGCTTAACCCACCTAAAGCCTCCAAAAGATCCCATTCATCCATTACAGTTATATTCACAATTTCTGTGTAATCATTTATACACACCACCGCTATCTTCGAACGAATTTCCTACCTTAACTGAGCTTCAAAAAGTGATGCCTTCAACAATGTACTACCCACTAACTTGAGTAAAAACATAAATAAGTACTTAAACATAGCCGCATATTCCATTACTAAAAGGTTATCACTCTTAAAATGGAATAAATACATTGTACAATGAATTCGAATTGCATAAGGGTATAATTTTTTATTAGAAAACTCCTAAAAAACATCCCATGTTACACCTTGGTCCATCCCATCTTGGACAGCTAGATTCCACCACCAAAGGGCAAGATATTACAATATGTACATGGCTACAATTTCAACTCTTTCGGTGTTCCCAAGAATTCAAATATCCTATTCATTCTATTAATCCATGCTTCAACCCTTTCTAGATCTGAATAACCCCTAAAAATAGGTGGATTCGACCTTTGAAACTGAACTGCATGATCAAAATTCTTTGGTTCATCCTCTTTATTATCACTTTCCACTACTTGGAAATCTTAAAATATTCCTTGCACTAGCTGTTGGTTCACCTGAGGCTCAGGTACAACCATATTTTCAGTATCCTCCTCTGGTTGGTCTCTATGATGCCTATATGGTTCCACTTATATCAACACAAAAACAACCATAAGTCCCACACTTGTAGTAAGAAATGTCTTGTGATTCAAATTCAATTACATAACAACAATCAAAATGAGGCTTTCCGTAAGTTCACATTTACCATGTTTCACTATTTTGAAAAATCCACCATGTTTTCAAAATCGACCCATTTTCAAAATACCACTAGTTTCCATGTTTCAAATCCTTTTGTTTTGAAACCCAGTTTAGATTTTTCAAAATGTACAGATTCATATCACCCAGTAAATCATTATACCCCAATGAAATATCCATCCTAGTGAGAAGTCATTTCTACCATGCATTCCATGCTCATCCCATTAGCTACACCCACAAAAATGATATATTAATGCCTATAAGTGTCCTGAAAACACTTATGTACCCAACTCACTAGTAACTTTAAGTTCTACATAAAAGGGTTAGCTACGTGATTTTATTCTATACATTCCACGTTCTGAAAATCCTAGGCCTTGCTACCATTTCAAATCATTGAATGGAAGAATAATGAATGTCAACACATAGACCAATAATTAACACCAAAGGAACGAACAAACTAATACCACTTGTAACATCACACCCCTTCCTCATTGTCTTGAGAATGTGGATGAGGAGTTTCTTGGCCTTAAGCGATGTTCCCACGATGCCAAATATTGGAAATAAATTCCAAGGGATTCATGAATCATTGTGTAATAATTTTTCCTTAAGATTAAACCAAAAAACCAAACAAGACATTATTAACAAACTACATGATGTATGTCAACAAGCTAACCAACCCATACATTAACAAAAGAAATCCAAACTATTCCATAAAATTTCCAAAATTCCAATACAGCCAAACCAAATATCAAAGTACCAAGAGGAATACTATACTATAAGACCCCAAATAACTAGGACCCCATTAATATCTCCAAACCAAGATCCATGCTCCGAGCACAACAACATCACCAAAGAATCATGTCGAACCACTAGAAAAATGAGATGATTTAGCCTTACCTGTGTCCCATAAATCGATATCTAAAAAAGCACCAAAGTGCTAAAGCAGGGGGGTGAGTACAAATACCCAGTAAGGTTTCCCTAAATGACTTCACTACACACTCAACTGGGAATGAACTATTATCACATTTAAATAAAGCAGTTTATATAAAAAAATAAATTGTGAAACCATTACCACAAGCCAATCATACCCTTACCAAGACATTTCAAATAAGTGAAAACCACAACTATGCCATAAGCCATAGAACCATTACACATTAGCCCAACAAATTCCATCCTATAAAGAAACACACAATAAGGCAACCAAAATGGTGGAACTTCCATCCAACCTTTTTACTTCATTTACAACTATTGATGCTTCCTCACAACTATCCATAATGGTGTCCCTTCCGTCCACTGTCCATGTCCTTTTATAATGATTCTTCCCACCAACTTCCATACAATCAACATAAGCCATAACACTTATTCAATAAAAAAATCATAAATCACTAAGGCCTCACAACATGCTCACAACCATTTCCAACACAATCCAATTCACTTCAATAAATAACCCATATATTGAAGACACCCTTTTACCATTTTACATGAAAAGTCACATTTCAATGAAACTAATATTTTATTGAAAAAAATTTCACAAACTATTTTCATAATCCAAAAAAATAAATAAATTTTAAATTATACATTTTAAAATTAGAAAATAAAACCCCTCTTTCAATGATATCTAATTTTGATCAAAAATCCACAATCTTCACCCAATGAGTTTCCACAAAGATTCACAGATCATATTCATAATTAATTTCAAGCAAAAAAAATTAATTTCAACCCAATTCACTAGTTCTATCCATGTGTTGTCGAGATAGAATCCATCTACCTTTAGGGTTCTAAAAAAATCGACCCATAAGAAACCACACCACAAATCTAGTAAACACACCACCCAAACCACTCTAGATCCTGTTCCCTATCATCAATATGCCCTAAAATCATTACTTTATGCTAAAATAACCCTATTTATAAAGGAAACAAATTTTGATCTATAAAAACCATAAAGGGATAAGAGTATATCTGGAGATAAACCAAGAGGAAACCAAGAAGAGAAACTTACCCAAGAGATACCACCTTCAAACTACCTTTAAACCCCTTCAAGTCCATTCCAAATTGAGTGGGAGATAACCCCTAGCCCTTGATAAGATGAAATACCATGTAGGGATTGAGTTGGAGAAGAAATGGGTGAGTTAGGGTTAATATTGACTTACCCCGTATTAAAGAAAACCACTTTTAATGTTATTCTTAGAAAGCTTGCACGATTATAAAAACCGTGTGCTAACCATGCAGATTATACTACCTCGAAGGCATCTGTTATGGTCTCCTCACATGGTTAGACAAACTGTGTGAAAAACATGTAAAACCCCACTGTCTCGATTTTCACACTTACCTGTGAATTCTTCACGGTTTCCCCTAACCGTGTTCAAACCGTGCAGCCCTAAAGAGGCCTCCAAAACCTTCTAAAACCATTCCAAACTCTCCAAAAATCTTCCAAACTACCTCCAATCACATTAAAAAAATAAAAATTAATAAGAAAGGCTATATACTTCAATCCGGGGTGCTACACAAATCATTACCTAGGTTATATCTTACCTGATCACACCACATATTTTACCATTCACTATATCCCACTGGAATCCAATGACTTGACACTAAGAAGTAAGTAAGATAATGAGTTTTATACTTGACACATGCCTATAATAGGGAATAAATAACAATTTTTATATATTCCCAAGTGTAGTTTAGTGATTAAACCTAGGAAGTCTCCTAAATAAGAGTGCACACAAAACAATTTGTCACTTTAAAACAATGGTAAAAGGGTGTGTTTTTAGAATAAATTAATGAGAAAGTGATTGAAAGGAAATTTGAAATTCAAATGACTGAAAAACTATGAAATTAAATGGATGACTAGGTCAGGGTCGGTTTCCAAATTTTAATGTTATCCTTGTTCAATTTAATTCAAACGTCTTCTTCTTAGTTGATTAAAGTGAGTTTTCACAATCATATCCTCTCACTTCCTTGGTGAAATTATGATGGTTAGAGAAAACCTTACCCAGTCTCAGTTTGGTCAAATCTTCTTCTATATGAAAAATAGTTATATTGAATATAATATTTTGACATGGAAAATTGCCAATGAGGTATTTTTTATCCCAAACAATCATGAACATTCACTACCCCTTTTACACGTACTGACGATCATCGAGTACTTCGCCACTAATAGCTGGTCTATTCCATTGTATATAAACAAGAAATATGTGGAGCGAGATAATGATTATTTTACCAAGCAAAAAATTAATAAAAAAAATTAAAATTCAAGAACAATCGCACTTTATAATAAAATACGCTCTATGAAATTGAAAACAACTTTGAAGAAGAAAGAAATTTTATTCAATTACGTACAAAAACTCAAGTATTACAAAATAGAAAACCGACCCTTCCCCAATCAATAAAAATGTTTACCCCACCATGGTAAGGGTAATGTATATGAATGAGGAAGAATAATAAAATACAAATATATTGAAAAGAAAAGAAATAAAATTGAGAATGCTGAAAATGTCTCCTCCTTGGTGTCCTCAAAGGAATGGGATGGAATGAGATGCTTTGAGAGGGAGGATCTCCCCTCCTTTTATAGCCAGAATCTATCCCCATAAAGTGGATGAATTTTAGTTCCAATAAATGACATATTCATGCATTTTAACCTTATTTAATGTTGTTCATAAATATCTTTTCCGATTCCTCTCAAAATATCAACATATTTGGACTGTTATTCCGAGAGTTATGCCTATTTTACTCTAACAATTTATTCTATCAATCCAGAATCTCCAAATCACAAACCTCCGGTTTAGAATACTTTAATGTCAATTAAAACTGCCAATTCATGTGGTCTCACCTTTGGGAAAGATTTTACAAAATTCCTTGGACATCTATCAACCGAATTGCATAGAAATTGGGCCCACCATGAATGAGTTATGGACCCCACAACAAAACTCGGTAGACCTGTAAACAGTTTTCATAGTCCAACCTATGAGATTCTTTTGAGCTTCCATACAGTAGATTTAGCTTCTGTTAAATAAGGATTAAATGAATCCCTGAATGTCTAGAATATGTAAATGATAGAATTTTTCAATTTAGATTAGCATGGAAATGTTATGGCCAAAATTCAGAATTAATTTAAAATAGTTAAAAATCCAAAATGGGCAACTTTTACTATTAATCTCAAAATACCACCAATATCATAAAATGAGGAAATTTATCATAAAGAAATAATTTTGTGGGATTTAAAACAATTATATTCAACGTAAATTAATTGAAATTATTTTCTCTATCAATTCCTCCACACTTTTCACTTGGACTCATGGACAAATAAACATCAAAATCAAATCAACTCAAATAAAAAACACATACCCATGAGATCTAACAAATCCATAACAAGAAACAAAAATATATCATGACTCATCAAAAAAAAAAAATATTGCAAGTTCTCTATTTTAGATTATTTAATATATTTATTCTTCATTTCTTATCCCATGCACAAAAAATACCTACCTCACATGAATTTTCTCTCATCTTACAATTGTAAATATTCAACAAGTCTTTTTTTCATCCAAACTCACACAATAGTCACCATATGCTTGATAAAAACATACATATCCACATGGGGTGAGTCAAGTACATGTGTTTCTCATGAGGAATTTTTAATATTTTTTTATGGCTTCCGATTGGTAGGATTTAAATGTTAAAAATTATGAGGCCGAAAAAGGACGACTTGAGTATTTTTGAAGCCAAATTGTGAGATTCTAATTTTCACTCAAACACGGTCTCCTTATCTTCCCCATTGTATAAAATAAACTCCATCATCCTGAGAACTCAAGGAATATTCACTTTATTTAATAGTTCACTAAAAAAAAATTATTTTCAAACATTTTTTTTCTTGAAATCTATAAATAGGCACAATTTTTTTTCTACTTTGGATGCTCTATAAAGTCAAAACTTCTTTTATCATGAAGGATCCATAAAGGAACATCTTTTTACAAAATGAACTCTTTAATAGAAACATCAGCTCTTCAACATTTTATTTTCCACCTAAATCATCAACAAATGAGGTAGTACACCACTAGACATCTTCCCCCTAACTTAAGTTCAACTAGATCACGCAATTTTACTTCAAGAGAGTTTAGACAGGGAAAATTGGATTGTAATGCAGCTAACCTTACAGGATGTTCAAGGCTTATAAGTGATACAAGGATTAATGTATAAGGTAGGCCATAATAAAAAGTTCATTTTGAAAAGGGGGCTTAAAACCAAATAAATTCCTCAATCATTTGAAACAAAAGTACCCCAAACCCTCAAGTTTTGATAGGAATAAATAAAATTCTAGTTAATTCAAACATAGTTTAGTTCTCTTAAGAAACAATGTGAATGTAAAGAATATGAAAATAATGGTAAAGAAGCCTCACAAGAAAGTGATTTAAAAAACAAAGACAGTGAGATGTGTCCTTGGATCTAAAAATCAGAGTACTTTTCATAGAATTAAAAAAGATTTGATCTTGAAACAATGTCATTTCTACATTAATTTAAGTTCAGTTTCATGGAATAGATTGGTTCACTCATTAACATGGGTTTCAAAAATATAAATTATAATCATTTTAGATCAAAAGTTTTAAAAACACACTATATTTTAAAAATAAACACACAAATATTTGGAAAACCAATTTTCTTATAAAAACAGTAAACCAAACAAGAAATAAAAATCCTAAACTAAAAAGGTTCTCTCCCCCACACATAAATGATGAAGTGACCTAAGTGAATTTAAATAGATTTAAAATGTAAAATGATTTTAAAATGAATCACAACAAGAAAGAATGTGTAAAGGAGAGGTATGACCTGATGTATTTTATTGATATACAGTTTGGAGGAGTGTGATCTCTTCTACTGGCTATGATGACAGGGACCCAAGGAATTTCTTCAACCTGTTCCCATTCAAAGTGAATAGATCCTGCTCTCTATCCTTCATAATATGATCAGTACCAAAAGGATATACATGAGTCACTATAAAAGGTCCTTCTCATCTGGAATGAAGTTTACCTGACCTCAGTTTGATTCTTGAGTTGAATAACAACACTTTTTCTCTAGGATAGAAGTCTTTTGGTTGGATCATCTTGTCATGGGCCACTCTTGTTCTTTTTTTGTAAATACTAGAATTTTCAAATGCATCCCTTCTAATTTACTCCAACTCTTGAAACTTAAACCTTCTTTCCTTCCCAACACTTTCAAGTTCCAAATTAATTTTCCTCACAACCCAATATGCCATATGCTCCAATTCCATAGGTAGGTAGAAACTTTTCCCATAAATCTGCCTATATGGACTCATTCCAATCAGGATTTTGTAGGCCATCCTGTAATCCCATAAGGTACATTCCAAAAATTTCCTCCAATAATTCTGGTTTGGATTAACAGTATTTTCCAAAATTCCTTTGATTTACCTATTCGAAACTTTATCTTTCCCATTAGTCTATGGATGATAGCAAGTTTATGTTTTATGATGCTCCCCATAGTTTTTCAGCAAAGTCTCCATTATCCAATTATAGGAGTGAGTCCCCTAATCACTGATGAATTCTCTTGGAACTCCAAATATAAAAAATATGTTAGCCCAGGGAACATATCCTTTAATCAAGTACAAATTCTCTCCTATAATTTGATCATCAGTGGGTCTCTTTTTGGAATTTCAATTTCAGCTGTGTTTGGTAGTCTACTTAAGTGATTAGCCACTTGGTTCTCAGATACCTTATGAACATTGATTTCTACATTGAACTCCTAAATCAGTATCATCTATCTTAATAACCTTGTTTTAATATCATCTTTCTTCATCAAGTACCTCAAATCTGCATGATAAGAAAACACAATGATTTTAGTTCCATGAAGATATGATATAAATCATTATAAAGAAAATACAACTCCTAATAACTCTTTTTCCATGGTTGTGTAATTGAATTAGGCCACATCTAAGGTTCTTTAGGCATATGAAATGGCTTATGGTCTTCCATAAATTCACTAAGAAAGGATTACTCCAACTGCTTGGTTGGAGGCATCACAAAGTAGCTCAAATGGTTCTTCCTAATTTGGAAGCTACATCACTTGTGGTGAAATAAATATCTTCTTCAACTCATCAAAGGATTCCCTAAATGATCCATTAAAATAAAAATTATCATATTTCAAAAGTAATCTAGATATAGGGATGGATATCTTACTGATATCTTTGATAAAACTCCTATTAAATCCCACATGTCCTAAAAATTATCTAACATGTTTCTCACATGTAGGGTAAAGCAATGAATTTATCACTTTAGTTTTTGATTTATCCACTTCAATTCATTTTTTTGGAAATGAAATGACCAAGTAAAATTCCTCTTTTAATCATGAAATGACACTTTTAAAAATTTAAAAAATGATTTTTTTGAATGCAGGTTTTCAAAACTTTTTCTAGATTTTTCAAACAATGATCAAAAGAATCAGCAAAAACTGTGAAATCTTCTAAGAAAACATCAAAGAAATATTCAATTTGATCATAAAACATATTCACCATGCACCATTGAAATGTAACTAGATTATTAAATAATCCAAATTGCATTATTTTATATGTAAAAGTACCAAAAGGACATGTAATATAGTCTTCTCTTGATCCTCGGGAGAAATGGGTACCTAGGAGTTACCAGAAAATCCATCCAAAAAAAGAAATAATGAGTTCTATACTACAATATATGTAACATATGGTAAATTAAGGGGATGGGGATATGATATTTTTGAATTACTTTGTTAAATTTACTAAAATCAATGATACTCTCTATCTGTTTTGAATTATAATAGGGATTAACTCTTTCGTTTCATTCATTATAGTGGTCAGACAAGTTTTTTTAAGAATGAAATGAATAGGGCGAACCCACTGTGAATCTGAAATGGGATAGATGATCCCAGCTTCTAAGAGCTTCTAGATATCCTTTTTCACAACCTCCATCAAGGTGGGATTCAACATCCTTTGGGGCTGTCTAACAGGTTTGGAATCTCGCTCAAGAAAAATTCTACGTGAGCATATTTTTGAGTTTATTCCTAGGATATCATATATTATCCACCATATTTCCTAGAAATTATCTCTCAAAATATTAATCAAAGACTTTTCTTGTGTTTTAGATAGATTATTTTGAAATTATCACTAGAAATTTCTCTCCTTCCATAAGATACACATATTTCAAATCATTAGGTAATTGTTTTAATTCTAGTTCAGGGGGATTCTCAAGGGATGAAATTAAATTGAAATTCCCCACTTCTAAAGGGCGAACCTCATGCACCCAAGAAACAACATCACATTAATAATCAATCAACAATTCATCAAATAAATTTGAGTTTACCTCTTTTTCCCACATAAAATAAGAATCTCTAATGTTGTGGGCATTCACATGTCCATTAAGGAAGAAATTATCTGACAAGTGTAAGAATTCATGTCACATACTTGATTTTTCAATGGGTTAAATACTAACTTCATGGGAGAGTTAAAAGATGGAGTGATCATTTGATGGGTACCTTATGGATTCAAAAATGTTGAAGCGGACAGTGCTATCTCCAAATTCCATGGTGAGTGTACCTTCATGAACATTGATGATGGTTTTAGCTATCTTCAAGAAAGGTATCCACAAAATGACTATTGAGTGTGATGGGATCCTATCTTCTTCCATATTTAGCACATAGAAGTCAGCTAGAAATATGAGATCTTTTACTTTTACCAAGATATCTTCTAGAACTCAAGATTGGAAAACTGTGGATATATTTTTGTGCTGGACCACCAATATTGTGGGATTTAAGTCACCTATATACAAAGAATTGTATATAGAGTGAGGAAATACATTAATTGAAGCACATAGATCACACAAAGAATTAGAGAAATTTAATGAACCAATATTTCATGGAATGGAAAATGTCCTTAGATCTTGATATTTGGTTGGAATCTGTGGTCTGATAAGGGCTGAGACAATTCTCCCCAAGTTGATTCTTTCATTCCCATGACGTCTTCTCTTTTTGGTGAAAAGATATTTAATTTTTTTTACATACCTTGGAATTATTTTGATTGCTTCAATATTGGGATATTGATTTACAATATCTAAAAAGTGTTTAGAATTTCTTTTTGAAGTGATTATTTATGAAATTTCCTTGATTCAATCATCCTTGATGGGAATGGTGGGGGTATGTCTTTTTTCTCCCATTGTTTTTGTTGAATTAGTGTTTCTTTTCTCTTATTCGGTGGCCTATACTTCTCCACCTCCTCTTCCTTTTCTTCTTCTTGGTGGATTTTCACAAGATTTTCTGAATTTTCAACATCATTCTCCCTTAGAACATGCGGTATTGTTTCAGGTTCAAGGTTATATGGAGGTGGCATTTCTTTTCCACTTCTTGTTATGATTGCATTGACATTCTATTTAGGATTTGGCACTGTTTAGGATGGATGCTTCCCTGGATTATTGGAAATGATATCAACAAGACTTCCCACCATGTCTTCCAGCTTATCAACCTTATCTGTAAGGCCCTCAT
The DNA here is from genome assembly GCA_963277665.1 of Viscum album. Lineage (NCBI taxonomy): Eukaryota > Viridiplantae > Streptophyta > Magnoliopsida > Santalales > Viscaceae > Viscum > Viscum album. The sequence continues at coordinate 1,380,477 of CAUJRU010000088.1, forward strand.
ACATGGATTGTATCTATTCAATAGAAGATTGTGTGTTGGTGGATGGTTTCTCATATGTCTTTATTTGGAATGGTGGTGGGTGAAAGGATTTTTTTGTTGGAAGGGATGTTTATAGGATTATTGGAACAGAGGGGGGTTCTAGTATTGTTGCTGTTGGTAAGGAGGTTGACTGGGGTGCTGGTTAGGATTAAATGACCTCATCTGGTTTTGTTGGTTCCCATATCCTTGTTGGGATTGGAGTTGATGCAGTTTATTTTGTTGTAATTTTCTTGGTTTAAAGGCCACAACGTAGTATTATGTTTACTGTATCTTAGGGAACTGGTCAGTATAATGAGTGGAAGAATAACATAAACCACATACCCGAGCTGAATCTTGTTATCCATTTTCTTTAGTTACAAACATTTGACAGACCAACCTTTCAAGGTCATAAGCATTAATTTCAATCAATGAAAATGAATTAGATGTTTTTACCACATGTATCCACCAAGTTCCCATTCTTCTTATTACAAATTGTTTTGAGTTTGGATAAATATTCTCAATTTGTACTCTGATATCTGCAGGTGACTTGTTAATCAAGGATCTCCCTAATGAGGCATCTAGAAGATTTCGATCATTATCCAGAAGTCCTTGGTAGAAGAACACAAGGAATTAGTCTTCCGCGATTTCTTTATTCGGGCAGTTGGAACATAGCTTCTTGAAATGCTTCCAATACTCATAGAGGGTTTCTCGAGTTTATTTCCGTATGATGTAAATATCCTTCTTGATGGTAGTGCTCCTCGATGTGGGAAATAATCTTCAAATTAGACATATTTTTAGGTCTTCCCAATCACTAATCTCTCCTAGTTGTATATTATACAACCATTCATTAGCCTATCCTTCGAGTGAGAAGGAAAATTACCTCCACTAAAATTGGTCTTCGGGTGCTTCTCTTGGGCTGAAACATAAGCAAGTGTTTCAGAATTATTGCATGTGCCGATATGGATCTTTTACTGCAAGATAATGAAAATTTGGAAGCACATGAATCATATTGACATGTAATTCAAAATAATTTGGCACAATGGGTGCAATGAGTTGGTTATTTTTAATGGAAAACTGAGGTTCACATAGATCACAAAGGGTTGGGTTGGGATTTACAGCCATAAATTTTGGTTCATAGTGAACACTAAGAGTTTCCCTTGAATCTAAGAGATCTATTTCTTCAAATATTTCTGTTGGGTTTCTTCTTCTTAGTTGGGTTAATGATCTTTTAATTTCTGGATTAAATTCAATTAATGGTTCTTTTGAGTTGTGGGTCATTCAATTTTGAAAATCTCTTTTTGGTGTTGCATTGCCTCCCCGAAAACGGTGCCAAGTTTGACGCACACCTATTGTTGGGTGTGGGAAAATAATTTTTATATATTCCCTAGTGTATACTAGTGATTAACCCTTGGATGTATCCTGAAGAGGATTGTGCAAAAAATAGTTTGTCACTTTAAAACAATGGTAAAAATGGTGTGTTTTTATAATAGATTAATGATAAAGTTATTGAAAGGAAATTGGAAATTAAAATGATTGAAAAAAACTGATATTAAATGGGTGATTAGGTCGGGGTCAGTTTCCCAACTATAATGCTATCCTTGTTCAATTTAATTCAGAAGTCTTCTTCTTAGTTGATTAAAGTGAGTTTGCACAATTGTTTCCTCTCACTTTCTTAGTGAAATTATGATGGTGAGAGAAAACCTCACTAAGATCTCAGTTATGTCAACTCTTCTTACATGTGAAAATTAGTTGTATTGAATATCCTCAATTGAAATGGGAAACACCCAATCGAGTTTTATTTATCCCAAACAATCTAGAACATTCACTACACCTTTTACACGTACTGATGATCACCATGTACTTCACCACTAATCCCTGGTCTATTCCATCATATATAAACAAGAAATAAGTAGAGTGAGATAATGATTATTTTACCAAGGAAAAAACTAAATAATAGAATTAAAATTAAATAATGATCAAACTTGATAATAAAATACTCTATATTAAATTGAAAACAAGAAGAAAGAAATTTTATTCAATTACGTCCAAGAACTCAAGCATTACAAAATAGAAAACCAACCCTTCCCAATCACTCAAAATTTTTACCCCACCATGGTAAGGGTAATCAAGATGAATGGGGAATAAAAAGGCATTAAAAATATATGGAAAAGAAAAAAAAGAGAGATAATGTTAAAAATTTCTCCTCACTATCCTCGAAGGAATAGAATAGAATTAGATGCTTTGAGAGGGAGGAGCTTCCCTCCTTTTATAACCAAAATCTCTCCCTAGAGAGTTGAAGCATTTTAGACCAAATATATTATATCTTAACACGTTTAAAACTTCTTTAATATTGTTAATAATTATCTTGGATGCATCCTCTCAAAATATCAGTGCATTTGGACAAGTATTCTGATATTTATGTCCATTTTACTCTAACAATTTATTCTGTCCAGTCAGACTCTCCAAATAAAAAATCTCCAGATTATAATTTTTTAATGTCAATTAAAAACGACAATTCACGCAGACAATCCTTCATGAAATATGTTCCAAAACTTCTTGAGTGTCTATCCACCAAATTTAACATAAATTGGCCCCACCATGAACGAGTTATGGACCCAACACCAAAATTCAGCAGATCTGTATACAATTTTCATCGTCCAACTTGTGAGCTTTGTTTGACCTTCCATATGGTCGATTAAGATTTTGGTCAAGAAGGATGAAATTAATCCCTAGATGTTGAGAATCTGTGAATGAAAGAATTTATCAATTTTTATTAGTGTAGAAAATGTTATGGTCAAAATATAGAAATAATTTAAAATAGTTAAAAATACGAAATGGGCTATTTTTACTATTAAGCTGAAAATATCACCAATATCATAAAATGAAGGAATTTATCCTAAAGTAAAACTATTGTGGGATTTAAAACAGTTATATTCAATATAAATTAATTCAAAATATCTTCTCTATCAACACTCTATACAAATCTCATGCTATGAGACTGATCATCATTCTACAATATAATGAACTGAAATTTTATCCACGACCATTCATTAATAGCTGATTAGTAATATCACTATCACTTGACCAAGAATATGATGGTCTATTAGAAACACTACATATTTAGTATTTAATATTGAACTATTTTCTCCCTTATCTTGGAAGATATCAAAAAACCCTTCCTATAATGGTGTAAACATATCATCATTGTTTTCTAAAATGCTACTCAGAGGCTACAAGACATTCTTATATCATATCTGTATACCATCCAACTCGTGACATCATTATTTATAACCTAATAATCATTTAATAACATTTAATCAGTTTATCGTGTATCCAAAATTTGTTAGTCATATCTCTGAAATTGTCATACCTGTGATTTTTCACGCATCCATACCCAATTAATTCAACATTCATTGACTATAAACATGAGAAAACATCTCTTGTTCATCATTTTTATCATATAAATAGTCTACCTAGTATCTATAATAGTAAAATATGTAGTGTGTTTGGTATAATAAATCTCCATCAAAGAATACTTGTATATCATAACTCTTCATAGAATAAGTAATTAATGTCACCTTCTATCTTTCTAATAAAAATGAATTACCACTTTCCTAGTTGATATCTCAAAATTACTAGTATCTTACAGTAAGAACATATTTTACATAACTTATAATGATTATATAAAAAGAGGATTTAAATTATTCTTTAGTCTCACAAAACTCTAGAATACTCATATTCGATCACTCTTAGTATGGGTATAACATCCATATCTAGTGACCTTATAACCATTAACCCACTATTTGGTGGTCTTCAAATCCATGCCAATAAAGTGATTATTATTAATAATTTCATCCTATTTTTGGATTCGATATGTCTCTATATACTAAAGGTTTATTCTAGAAAACTCCAAATAAGCTATTTAAATTTTAAAAAACAAAATCTCATTTCATTCTTCAAAATAATATTATTAATCACACACATTAAAGTAAATTTCATATAAAAATATGTTCCATGTATTATACTTGTATTAATTCTTTTTTCCAACCCAATTAAATATAAAAACCATAAATTATAACCCATAATCACCATACTGATATTACCCAACACACCAGGACCCAATCTTGATAGAAAATAAGCTAAATGTACAACCCTAAGACCACCCCTAGTTTTCTCGGGACTAGAGACTAGAATGAAGATTCATATGACACATATAAAATTTTTTAGCACATAAACCTTTATAAATCCACACACATATATAATAATATATAACAATAGAAACCATATATATAACCAAAGCTAACATAATATGCATATAACCAAAGGTAAATAACCAAAGGTTAATAACCAAAGGTTAATAAACAAAAAATATAACAGATACTTGTTCCAGAAATTAAGGGAAACGTGCAACATCCCATTGAAATGTCCAAATTTTAAAAAAGGTATAGATTTCATATATTTTATAAAAACATTGACTCAAGATTAAACATTTATGTCCACCAACAACACAAACCTTTACTCCAGATCCACTACAAAAAATTCAACTAAATCCCCCATTGAACTTTGTGTTGTAATCATAGACACAACATGTGTGTGTAAAAGAATTATATATATATAAATACCATGTACATTCCATGAACATTTTCTAATTCCAAGACACTATCCTCTCCATAAAATCACACCCTGACCTCTCGAACATACTTAATAGGATACCATTTCTAAGTGAAAACCCATTTGTTGTCTATTTATCATTAGTGTATCGCATTATTAGGAATTTACCATAACATGAAGAAATAGAAATGGAAAATGGTGAATGGTGGTTAAATGAAAATTCCACCAACTAATAGATGATTCAAATTGAATATTTTCTACACAGGAAGGATGGAAAATAAAATTGGGGAATTTATTCATTGATCAAAGGGAATATAAATCATAAAATTTTTATTCAATTATGGTTATAGTAGTTAAACATAATATTTAATGATATATAGGTCAAGAAATTAAAAGAAAATACAACTAATAAATTATTAAATAAATCCATTATTGAATATGGGTGATCCAGAAAAATAAAATTGATAATCCATGTCAATGGATATTTTAAACAAGACACAAATAGTACCTTGGTAATATATAATATAAATATTTGAGAGTTAAATTTAAATTATATTTATTTATTTAATACATATCCCGATGTGGGGAAAATAGTTTTTGAAATTTAATATAAAAAATAGATACTTAAATAGGAAAATAAGAGTTAAATAAGAATAATTAAATGTACAACCAAGAGGTTAAAATATTAAATCTTTGATGATCCCTTCTTAATTCTATACCAGCATTCCACTATCATGATAGATCCTCCTTAAAATAAAAAATAATGGTTTAACCTCATCTAAGTTTAGGGTTTTATGTGGATAGATATCCCTTGGGAAATTCTATGACAACATATTTATAATAAAATAATTTTTCAATGTTTTCTATAATAGGTATTTTAATTTGAAACCCATCAATCCTAAGTCTTATCCCTAAAGAAAGAACATGGAAAATTTATCACTCTTATTAAAATAATTCTATAATGGGAAAGACTAAAATGTTATAATTTTTATTTGGTATATCATTAAAAAAATCAATTATTCTCATATTCGTTGATAAAAATAATATATTATAGATATTATATATATTTTTGAAATCACAGGTTACTATATAGAATGAAACATACTGAAAAATATCTATATAAATGTTAATTTAGTATTTATTACAAAAACATAGGTCATTAAATCCTTCCCACCTCAAATTTTTTGTCATCCTAGATAGAACAAGTCCTAAAATGATATGAGCGTACCAAACTTTCATTTTATTCTTATATTCCCACAAACCCTAAAGAATAATTTTTTTTACATGGGATTCATACTAAAGAAAATTTTGATCTATAAAATATACTCATATAACAATCATAAATATAAAAATGGTATTCACAAAATGATGTTTCATCCTCAATGTCTATCTTTTACAAGATGATAATGTAGGAAATATTCTGTAAATATCACCTAAGATCTAGAGGAATCACATGTTAAACATAGTCCTTTGAAATCATCAATACTATATAACTTGTAAGACACCCCTTTAGGACAAAAAAATATTCAAAAAATCCACAAACCAAATTAATGGATACCCATTTATAGGAAATGTAGTCATTGGGGGTGGAATCCAAGAAAATTCTTCCATAAATATATGGTATTATCAATCCAACATATAGAAACCAAGATTATAAAACAAAATCATATGTGGCTCTCATGTTTTCATACCCTACATCATTATTAGAATAAATATAATTCCAAACTATAAGTTGAAAAACCTTATGAAATGATATTCTTAAATCCAACATATAAATTTATAGAGTTTTCTCTATGTATGATGCTAATAATATATGTTTAAGAAAGTATATAAATTCTTGTAATTAACTTACTCCATCCTAGAATATATAAATATTTCATTAATGAAAACTACCTTAAACCATAATAAGAAGGGTTAAATGATTAGGTTCTTGAGTCCCATGAACACTACTTGGGAATTGTTCGTGTCTAACAATATCACTAAGAGTGACACAAGAATATTTTTAGTTGGATATCTTCCTATAAACCCCAAATTTGGTGATAATCAGAACAAATATCAATAATTAAGAATCATTTCAATCATTTCATCTTGTTGATGATTTTATAAATTATATAAAGTGGTTGATTTTTCTTTACTGTCAGATGATTTAAACGATGATAGTCAATAAGAATTCTCAAAATCCTATCCATCTTCTTGTTAAATATAAAAAGTGATTATTATCGGGACATACTCAGTCTAATAAATTCTTTAATAAAAATATCCTCCATCTTCAACTTTATGACCCTAAACATAGTTTGAGAATTTTGACAATCTATTAAAGATATAAGTGATGTCCTAAAGAGTAAATAAATATCAACATCAACATATCGATGAAGGAAAAACATGGAACATTATCTAGGAAAAAATCCATATACTCCTCAAACACTATAAGAAACTATTCCCATGTAGTTTTATGGGTACTTAGAGTAATGAATTTCAACTAGTGAGTAATTATCTAGTGAAATATGATATGTATGTGAAAAAAGTTTGGTAGTTTAGGTTCTATAGATTAGGAAATATTGAACGTATTTTTGGTTCCTTGTCATATACATCTTTTGTGGAGTTATTCTATGAATATTTAAATCCATCATGGATTTGTTGACGTGTTCACCTGAAGAATATCTAGTTTATTTGGGTTAATCATCCCTTTTACTTTTTTTTCTCATTCCCCACTCTCATAACATCATATGGGGTAATCTTATAATAACCCCTACATTATTATATTTTCTACACATGTTATTCTTATAAAGATGATTCATAGTTCTATGGAGAAATTTGTGGACATGATGCTAGTAGTGGTATATTAGTGGTGGAAATCATGGTTGGAGTTCGAGTAAATATCAGCACGATGTGGAGTATATCTATCACATATGGCCATGAATTTTCTTAACTGGGGATATTGTTCAACACACCTTTCTCTTACTAGATTTGGTATGTTTTACATTGTTGGAATATTTTCCTTGAGTTTCATACATGTTATGATATTATTAGTAATATATCTGGTTTTCATTTTTATATATTATTATAAAAAATTATGGTTATATACATGTTTATAGGATAATTCCTTATATACATGTTATATTCCATTCAGAAGCTAGTATCCATCCCCATGTGTGTTTATGGTGATCTTAGGGTGGTACACTTGGCTTACTCCCAACCTAGGAATGGTTCCAGATGGTTGGTTAAAGTTACATAAATTTTTAAAAAATCTAAATGGTGAAAATAAAAGTTAATAAAAATAATCCCAACTCCCTATAAAAATGGATTTCAACTAATATTGGTGTTTTTAAGAAATAAATATGACTTTCATCACAATTTACAACAAGTGATATATCCTTTTACCATATCATAAATATTAATATATAGGAAAAAATGATACCAATTTTTAATGTCTTGTCTAGTCTAACAATTCTACATTACAAGAAAAAGAACTATCTGACCTCAATCATTCCTCCCCATACTCTAGAAGATGCTGACTAGTAATCATGTTCGATCATAACTTTGGGATCCAATTATAATTGCATGTTACCATAGTGGGTTGATCATATATAGTACATAAAATAATATAGATTAAAATTTAAAGGGATAGAAAACAACCATTACTCATTTTCAACGTAAAAATATCACCACATCCTCACCGATCTCCTCCATAATTCCCACTAGCTATTATGGAAAACACCCTGACCTTGATAACCACATAAGGATTTCACATGAACCACGATACACATGTAAGGTGTGATCATTAAACTCATTAGTCCACCACCAATGGTGTTCCAAAAATAAAATAGTATACATATTAATTCATTTAGGTCATAACATTAATATAAACAATAATTCACTTTCATCAAACTTATAGAAGCAGCGGGCACTTAAAAAATTTCATATTACACACTCAAATATGGTCTTGAAAATTAAATAATGTGATGTGACTTACAATGGTATAATAATAATAATATAGAAGGACTCCAAGCATCAATTAGTCCTCAATGTGTGATTGAGTCTCACATATTCTGTGTAGAGTCCCTACCCACATCTATAAGAATATAGGCTTGGAAGTAGATTCAAAATATTACATTGTAATATAACCTGACCCCTCCATCCTAGTAAATGCAATGTCACCTATAACATAAAGGATAACTATCAAACTTATCTTATTATTAAATATAATATCACATATCCCTATTGTAATTGGAAAGTCTTAGTCACTCAGTGATCCATGGGGATACCTAGTCATAAAAAAAGTATTGGTAAACAGATTATAACCAATCTTTAAGATAATGGTTAATAGGTCATCACCACTCCTTAAAAAGTTATATTGATTGGGTCATTATAATAAACAGTCATAGAAATAGTTAAAGGAATATCACCAATTAATTTTAAAATATTGGATGGGTAAACATTACTCCAAAAAACAAGTAAATAGTGAATTTGGTATTATCAACCCTCATGGTAAAAAAATACAACTAATCATAAGTTTGCAATAAAATTATACACCCACTAGTAGTGAACATAATATCAACTATGGTGATCAGATGTCATTGGAGAGCATCTAGCGTCGGTTGGGGGTGAATCTAACCTATATATTATACCATAAGGTTGTCTTTATATAAGTAATTAATCGATTTGTATTAAAGAGTGGTTCAATTTTATTATTTATTTAAGTGATTAGATATATATTTGAAAAAAGTAATGTTTTTGAGTCAAAAAAGTTCATAAAATAAGAAATAAAAACATAGAATTTTTAATAGAGATAAAGGATCTCAAGTGGATGGAAAACATAATTTATACTAAATTATTAAATTTGAATTTTTTAATGTCCATAAAAATATATATAAGGAGTTTTATTATTTATTATTTATTATTGAAAGGCCAACCTATATTTTTTGGATTTACTTGTTTAATTTAACTAAATTAATTCATGTTTTAAATTTATATTAATTATTATTAATTTATTATTGGTGATCTGTGCATTATACCTACATTTTATAATAATATAATATTTCTTCCCCATGATTAGATATTAAATGGAAATACCACTTCTTGAATTCCTTATAGTTGTGCAGGAGTATATAATTTTAAAAAATGTGGTTACCCAATGAGATGGTTAAGGTGATGAGATAGCTTTAAATCCAAATAAAGGATATTAATAAGAGAATAATTAATGTATCAACATGAGTTGATGCATACTAATGGATTTCCCCCTCTTCAATATAGGTTGATTTATTTTTACTCATTTAACCCACCAAAATATTAATGATAATAATCAGGTCACATAAATTTACCTTTGTAATATTCATTATTAAATTTTATTTTATCCCTATAGTTTATAATAATTAACCAGAATTAATCAATAAAAAATTATTATTACATATAATAATTATTTTAATATTCATTGTGAATTAGTTTTGTAATTGTTAATATTGAATAATTTTCAGTCAAACAAGGTAAAATGGGATTTCATATGAATGTATAATTAAAACCCTTGAATAGAAATTATTATATTCTTAAACACCTTTAATTACATGAATTAATATATAACTGTTGTTCAAGGTTATCATCGATCTATTATTGGTATTCTATCTATCATGGTGATTTGATGGCACTTATGGATTAACTTAACTAAATTTGTGTCTTTGTTAAAGGATATAGTTAGAATTTTTTCATTTGGATTCAAGAGTTGTGTAAATAAATGTATATGATTTAAGGACTTTTGAGTCCACTCAAGTGATCAACGTGTGGTAAGTTAATGCCGTTAAAAAATATTAAATCCTATCTAAAAACCATTAAGAATGATCATTGCAATAAAAAATAATATATGAATGGGAATATTGATTATGGACCCTAGAATATCATAGTAACTATATATCATGGATCCAACGGAGAGGGATATAAGGATTTTAAAAAATAGTTTGAGATATAAATTGTTCATTAATTAATAATATCAAATTTTTAATCAATATAAATTAGTAAAATACTATTTTATATTTTATAAATAATTGAAAGTAAAACCAAAACCCCATTATCATTGTAATCAATTTTTGATAAAGAAAGTTTATTTATTAGTGTTAATTTATTAGAGTGGTACAGTATACTAAGAATCATATGGTGAAAAGAGTTGAAATATTATTTTCTTGAATCCATTCTACCAATTGAGCCACCTAACGATGCCAATGAAAATGAGAAATTTTTCTACCGATGGAAAAAAATATGATGTATTGGATATATAATGAATTACACTATCATAGATGTTAGGTGATCTATAGAATAATTTAAAAGATAATGATACATCTTTCACATTGTCTCATCATAAATACTACCGAGAGATAAAAATACAAAATAGATATAAAATATATACGATACTCTTCACATTTTTGATAGGAGAAAGAGTCCATGTGTTAATAATGATACCCAGTATAAAAAGCTACATTGAAAGAATGTAAAATTTGTAATTGATGTTGGATAATGAAATATTCATAGACATCCTTGTCTCATATCTACATAATATTTTCTAAGGTATTATTATTAATTTTATAATGAATAACTTGGATGAATTGTTGAAATTATCTAAAAATAATTTTCTAAACTAATAATTTCTTATATAGAAACCCGACTTTATCCATTAGAGTGAAAAAATAATAGAGTCTAAGAGTTCAATATAATGGTCAAATACAAATAAATATATGAAAAATTATCAACGAAGAAGTAGATAAAAGTGGAAAGTAGTGGCAGAGTAGTTTTTTATAGGTGGAAAGAAAATCCATTATAGTAAAAATTGAAATGTAATAAAGAATCATGTAGAAGCTTTAGGTATATTCATCATTAAATAAAATATTTCAATTTTAAAAACTAGGTTACTAGATAATGTGTGTGGATTAAATGTATATATATATATACATGAACCAATTTGATTATCAATGATTTTGTGAATTAATGTGGATCTTTATGTAATTAATTGATTGAGGCTTAATATATTAATTTTATAATATTACAATTTTATTATTCCAAGAGGAATGATTGTTGTATTATTTGACCATTATTATGTTTTTATCGTTACAATAATATTATATATGTGTTCAATTTATAAAATAGTTATAACATCCCACATTTTTAAATGATTCTTATTATTATAAAAATCATATTGTAGAATTGTTTCCCTAAATACTAGAGTATAAATAAATCATATACATTATGAAATAATGTAAAAGGCACACTATTTCATAACATAGAATGAAAAATTAATGATGGAAACATTTAATAAGACTAAAAACATGAATAATGGTACATTAAAAATATTTAAGTCGTATTACTAAAATTAGTAAATCTAATGGGTCATGGTCCCTTAGAAATATATTAACAAAAAAAAAAACATTCTGAAAACAAAATAAGACTACATAAAGAGATTTATATTTTTATTAAAATAATATGGTAATCCTTTAGAGAATATATAGTGAATTTTTAATGAATTAATGGATGGATTTGTTTACCAAAAGTCCAATTATGGTTTATCGATGTAAACTACACCATGGTTTATATTTATGTGCACCACAACAATGTGTGAGGGACTATATCATTGTGCGTATTCATGGATATTATCTTACAAATCATTAATCAATAGAGAAAAATAGATATATCACATGTAACTGTAATTATTAGTTGAATCATCATGTGTAGATGATTAGGGGAGTTTGAACATATCACATTACCATTTAAATAATAAATAATAAGTAATGTGATTGAACATAATGTTTCATGATTTCAAAAGATCTTGGGATTCTAAAAATTATCAATAAATATTAGATGAGCCTTTTGGGTTTATAAATCCTATATAAATCTATTAATTCGTCATACATATTTTTCCATTCAACTATTTCAAGACTCCAATTATAAACCTTCAAATTAAATAGCATTTTATCTCTCAATTATCTTTATTAATTAAACTTAAGTTTTTATCAATCTATAACTAGATATAGATCCTACCCAATTCTTAGGTGAATCCTATGATCTATATACATCTACAGAGGAAGAAGTACTTTTGTTTTTTCTTAGTGATCATGATCAATTTTTTTTAAAATCTTTGACATGTTTGATTATTTGGAGTAAGGTAAAATGTAATTTTTTTCTATTTAAATTAATTCCAAATTTATAGAAATATTGTGGGATTAATGTTCTTATTAAAGTGTTACCATTTTATATATAATTTTAGAATTTTCAATAATAACCATTAGTTATATATGATAAATTTTTAAAGAGTTTTCATAGACATAAAAACTCTCAAAATGAATAATGATAAAGTATTGGACTCCACTTAAGAGCTCCATTATGGATGCATACAATTTTTTATCTGAAATGAGGTATAAATTGAGTTATTTTATATGTAATTTTGGATTTAATATGACACTTGTTCATATGAGAAATTTTATCTCATCATTTGCAATATTAGAGCATTTATACAAATGCCGGGTTTGGATTTCTAAATGAATAATGAATTCTAGAAAAGGAGTTCCAAAAGTGACATGGTGTAACCCATGAAAGAGGATTGTTTTTGTTCTTAAAACTGAATAAAAATAGTATAACTGCTATGTAAATTGCTAATTATGTTAAAAATTTTAGATGAAAAATTTAGAGAGGATAAAAAGTATACATTTTATGTGATAAAAAAATTAAAATAGAGCATCATAGGGTGATTCAATATGTTTTGAGAGACTAATATTTTTTTCATGGTGGAATTAAAAAAGGGGTTTGGTAATGAAGTATACACAACTATTTTGGTCTTATAAAGACCTACCGAAAATCACATGTTCTGCATGATGGTTTGGAAAAATGTTGAAGGAAAAAATGGATTGAACTTGATATTATTTTGGGGTAACCTTAAATGACCACACAATGCATCACGACTCACAGTGTTTTAAGAGTACTAAATTTACTTTAATTACCCCATGGTTTAGGCCCATTTAGACTTAATTAAAATGAAATTATATATTATTTAAATTTCTAAAAAACCATCACTAATGCATTCCCTTTGTTTATATTCCAAATTTAACGGGACAATTTAAACCAAACAGAAAATATTTTGGTTGATTTGATCAAGGTTGAAATTGTTTATTTTTATTTAAATATTCATAAAGTATTTATAATTTAAAACTTTTCTTGAAATCAATCTTTTAAATTAATTTTTGAATATTTCAAAAAAATATAAAATCAATAAATTATGTCTTTATTTTGAATCGTTTATTTGAACCATTATAATAGTAGTTTTGGATTTTAGTATGATTAATGGTTTGAATTAAATACATTATGGTTTTTTTTAATTTGTGAAAGTTATTGACATAATAGATGAAATGTTTAAAAATCAAAAATAAAAGTGTTCCTAAACTATCTCAAAATTTTAATATGAAGGAGTTCAAAAAAAACCTTATAAATCATAATATGGACTATTCACATTAGATAAAAGTAAATTGTTCATATTTATATATTCATTAATTATAATGTGTTTCAAATTTATTTATGATTTTTTCCTAAATTATTTATCTCTTGATTAAATATATGAGTTTTTCATTTATTTATTTATTCCATGTTTTATTCAAATATTCAAAATTTTATCTTTTGAATTGTGATGTATTATTTAATTTAAATTGATATAATACTTATAAATTATCACACATACATATAAGGGGCACTAAAAATGATTTCAAACAATAAAAATATATTAACATATGTTATAATGATTGTAAAAATGAGCATTTACAAAGGATATCATTTTTTATAATAATGTAAATACCAAAATGTAATTTTACTAAAAAATATATATCTTTTTATAATTTTTTAATGCAAACTAACACTTTATCAATAATGAAATATTTCACTTTATCATATTAATAACATTGGTTTTATACAAAAAACCCATTCTATAATTTTTAACAATAGTTATGAATAATTTTCATCAACTTTAAAATTTATATCCATTATTTTTTAAATCTAAAAAAATAAATTAACCACATAAAATTTTAGAATTATTATTTAATTACTTACTAAGAAATTATAATTTTATTAAGAAAAATAAAAATTCTTATAAAACTAATTTCTAATATAACCATTGATAAATTTGTTTTTATTAACAAAAAAATATTAATAATATTTAGAAGAAATTTCATATTTGATCCAATATATATTTTATTTGAAATGTAATTAAATTTATATTTTAAATATATTTTGAAATAATTGAATTGAATTTAATAAATAAATAAATGTAATTCAACACCTGATCCATTAAAATAAAATATAAAACACATTCCCACCCCTTTCCTCCCACAAATCCCATACCTCCCCTCTCCCCATCTTATGTCCTCCCTCTATTGCAGCCTCCCTTGAAAATAATCACTATTAGAGACACAATTTATCATTATTTTCCACACACACTAATATACCCCTATAGATTCTTCAACATCACCTACATCCCATTTCTACCAATGCTAGACTGATTATTTCCACATTGTAATAAAAATATTAGGTATGGGGACTAGAATTTCAATAATCCCATTCCTCATTCAATCAGTCGATGGTTGGGCCTCATATAAAGTATGATCTTTTTCACTTTTAGTTTTAATCCTTTGAAATAATGGTATTCCATTGTTTGAATTGAATAACAGTCATCATTTTAGTGGAACTCAAATGAAACATGTTTTCTTTTTTTATTCACATTCTTGAATATTATTAGTTTATAAAAGCATGGTTCTCTCGATCCACTTTAGTTATTTGATTTGGACAACCATACATTCATACATAAATTAAATTTTCATTATCATCAATTTTATTAAAATGATTCAAAAAATATAGAATTCGACTAGAGGATATAAGTAGAGACATAATTGGATTTATCCCACACTCTTGTTTGTCTAATTTTATATTAGGATGTTGCTCTTTTTTAGTAGTTTTTGAGTAACTAATTATTTTATGCTGGGAAACTTGTTTTAGAAATATGGCTACATGGATAGATAATTTTATAGATCACATAATGTGATATTTTATTCCACCATTTTCATTACTATTTCCATATACACATTATAAATATCTCGTTTTGAGTCATGTTTTTATGATACAAAATATAAATTAATAGATTATCTTGCCGGTGATTTGGTTAACCTTTTAGATGTTTCATCTGTGGAAAATATTGTTTTAACAACTAATGAAAAGATGCAACTCTCTCATAGAAATAACTGCAAAAACTAATATTTTATTTAATTTTAATTATATTTTGAAAAACAATTTAATTGTTTATATTTTTTCTATTATTAATATGAATTTATATATAATTTTTATAGCCTTGTGATGTTTTTTAGAACTGAAAATCTCACTTGAAGGAGGAATATCTAATAAAACTATAATGTGAAAGCATTAATTTTTTTTATTTAAAATAATGAAAATATTTTTCCAATCATATACTTAGACCTTGACAATGAGCCTGTACCCCAGTGGTATAGGCTTCTGCTTGGCATCCAAAACTCCCAAGATCAAATCCGTGGAGGGGTGATTTTCCAGGGGTACTGTAGCAGTATTATAGAAGTGGCAACACTGTAGCAGCAAAGACACTGTAGCAGCAGAGGGACTGTAGTAGACACTGTAGCGGCGGTGGTACTATAGCTGTACTATTCACTGAGGGCTCCTTGGGATACAAAATGGGCTATTAATTCTTGTCTTCATGCCACATGGCCATGGGCCTTCGGGCGATGTAATGAGTCTCCCTATACCCAGTCTAAAGAGGTGTTTTCTTTAAATAATAAATTGATACTTTGGCCTAAACATTAAAAAAAATATACTTAGACCTTGTTATTCACATATTTGTTAATCTGTAGAGTTACATGTAATATTTTTCATAGATATAACTTGTTTTCTAATTGATTTTCATATTATTGGAAAGTGAAATTAATTGCATGAGAAATTGGAGCAATTGAAGGTGAATTTTAATATTTATTTTTAATGATTGTATATTATTACCAAATAAAATATGAGATTATTTATTTTTAAATATTTTTTGTCATCACTTATAGATTATAAGAATAATATTGAAAACAATATATGTTTATTTGTTCATACAAAACTTTCACACGAAAATTCCAGAAGAAAGTCCCCAAGTGAAAAATCCATTTTAAAAAAATATGGGAACACTCATCCAATATTTGAAGCATAAATACTTATAATTTATTTAATTAATAAATAAACAAAAAACTATAGATAATCCTATTACAAATAGATAAAACCATCCCACCAGGTAGTCCGTAGACATGGATTACTGTATAGATTAAAAAAATGAACAAAACATAATCATTTGTTCATTATAGAGTATTCTTATGGACTTATTTAGTAGACCCTTACATCACTATAAATAATTTTTTCCCAAAATTACATTGAAATTCATTGATAGGAAGGTCATGGTCACTACAATTAATACAATAATAACTTGTTTTCTCTTCCAAAGGTACAACCTTTTTAGTGGTGAAGAAGGAAACATGATAATTGTGAAGATGAAGGGCCTCAATTATAATAATAATATGAATAATATTTTAATAAATGAATCTAAAATTTAAAAATCACCTAATGTTTCAATAATATATTACATCCAAACTAAGTGACTTCTTTCCATTAAGAATTACTTTAACTATGGTCTGTGTCATGTGGGATAGGGTTTGTATGTATTTCTCATCTTCATATCTAATTTATTTTGTATATATAATTAGTTAAAATTTCTCCAATGTACTCATAAAAGAGTAATTTGGTGTAATCCCTTAACTATACAAAAAACCCATCCATTTAACCTAGTGAAGACCATATATAAATTTCATGTGATACCTCACCACACAACTAAAATTTTACAATTCATGTTGCATCAAAACATGTTCCTTAACTATTTGATAAATTTAATCCTTAGATAAATTTTCATGGTCCAAACAATTTTTCAACACAATATTTCATCATCATGTATTTTTGATAATTGAAGTAGTGAGATATTTTTTATTCATTTAATCAATGAAACACAATATTTTAGGAATTATACACTTATCAAACCTGTTGTGTATAAGAAAACTATTTTCTCATTTCACATGCACATGTATATGAAATTGGAAATTAATGAATATCATATTTAGAATTTAGAAATTACTATACATCACCAACATATGATAATGTATAAGATAAATACAAATTTTGGAAGATTATATTTTTTGGGATGTAAAAGAATCAAAGTGAAAAGAACTAATTTTCAATAATTATAAAATATTAATATTTTGGGTATCCTTTAGTGTTTCACTAATCTTCTTAAAGGTATTCATTTGATGATAGTGGTTATTGCTGATAAGAAACTGAACTAGGTGAATGTGAACCTGAGAAATATTGATATAATCAGATTATCAAATTTCTTATTGTGTTCCAAGTATAATATTCTTAACAAGCATCCATAAACTATAATGATTTTATTTACATAAGTATTAATTCAATGAAAATTTTACAAAAAAACCGTAAGAATAATTTCTTTTACTTCAAATAAATTTACAATTTTATTAATCCTCTTTTCAAATTGTCTTGATTTAATTTTTTGTGATCCTTATAAATAACCATATTAATAAAATTTTAGTTTAGTTGTTTTAATTTCAAAGTAATATGGAATAGGGGTATCATATTATATAAATATGTTTTCTAACCTTGTTGTCCTAAAAAATGTTATGTCTCCCTATCCAATAATCAATTGTGATTTTCCTACGAATATTCATAAAAGATATTATGTTACAAGAAATAATGGAAGGCGTTGAACATAGATAATTGATTAAATCCATCATATTCTAGTACAACACATAAAAGTAGAGAGCATAAAAAGTGTCACGTGATGTGATATTAAGTTCGGTTCTCCTGTATGTGAAACATGGAATCCCCATGGCTTTGAGCATTGATCATAATTTCTTATAAAGGTCTTTCAAGTTTTTTCCAATGAGACCAATGTCATAGCCACTCAATATATGCATTCAAAAGGTATCATGAAAAAATTACAATTGTTTTTTAACTATTTTAATGAACTGTATGGCTAGTTGAATGTCACCTAGGATTAATGAGAGTAAAATATTAGTGAGAAATGACCATCCTTTAAATGTTAAGAACTTTTTTTCCTAGGTTTATATTACTAAAATGAAATTAGTAACCATGTTATCAAAGTACCAGAACATAATCCTTCTATTTGAAAAAGTAAAACCCATGTATTCTAGGGGATATTTATTTTTTAATTAATAGAATTATTTTAAGCACTTGAGTTATCTTTTTAGATGATTTAAAATATGTGTGAATACTACTTTAGTAAACATGGTCCTTTTAGACTATAAAATGGTTGTAATAAAAAATATTATATTTAGTGAATTTAACAGTATTTTTATTTCCTAGTATAACAAATCCTAAATTAATCTATAAAAATTATTTTGGATTTGTCTTGGTACCCATAGTGGTCCAAAAAATTCAATACTACAATAATTTTTATTCCCTCTAAAACATTGCATCTGAATTCATGGTGGTCATTATCAGAGAGTCCAGGAGACAGTGTATCTCATCACTTTATTCCTTGCATTTACTATACAAATCCAAAATTTTGACTCATAAGGGAACCCAAGAAACAAGGATAATAAAATTAAAAAAATAATCTCATATAACCATTTATAGAATTTGAATTTAAAATAGATTTTACAAATGAAATTTTATAAATTGTTTTGAAAATCCTGGTCACAATCAACCATAATAATGATATTATAACCAACCACTTTAATATTATGATTTGAAAATATCACCTAATCTATAACAAATATCCTTGAATCAATTTTCATTTAATGAACCATTATTATTATAACCAGGCGTGGATGGGAAAGAGGGACTCAAGTATTCCGTTAAGTATTTTTGCCTGGATTTTTCACAAAATGTTGCATATGAAAAAAGTTAAATTTTTAAAGGGTATAGATTGTTTAATTATTGGAATGGTGATAGAGGAGGAAATAAACCCTATAGTTAGAAACAACCAAAAATATTGTAGACAATTAAAAACTGATGTTTTCTATGATATCTCTTTCCACAACAATGAAGGAACTAAGAAGTCTATGAAAAACTTTTGAATTTCTTAGGATAATTATTTTGATTACATCCATAATGAAATATTCATCTGGGTTGACATTGAGATAGAAATTGATATAAAATGTTATAAATGAGGGGATAAGGTTAAATAATGTTCCATCAAAATTGAATCTTAGGTATACAATTGTAGAATGAAAATATTCCATAGGTTTAATAAGAAAATAGGAAGGTTAAGGTGATTATATAGGTATAATAATATTGAATTCGTTGTAAAATAATCCATAATATATTTTCTTGTTATGTTTCTCTAAGAAACTCCTTTAATTGATACTTGGATATATATGTTCCAAATTTTTAACCCATTCCAAAATATATAAGGCACATTATTTATCATGGTCCAACAATTATACCTAAGAGAGGTGGTTATTCAACTAAATACTCCTGACATCCTTTATTTGGAAGAGATTAACAACCCATAGTTTTAAAAAATAAATTCCCATTCCATAAAAATATTTACCTTTTTATATTCTTAGTGATAGTTCTTTAATATTATCAATTTATTATTCTAAAAAGGGTGATATTGGATTCCAAAATTTATTCATATTGTTGAAAACATGTTGAAAATATAATGGATTATACCATTAATACCTATTAAATAAAAACATATTTCCCTTATATAACCAAATAATTGTGAAAAAAATGTTATTTTCAGAATATATAGACCATATAATTATATAATTAATAGAGAGTGTTCTGATATATTGTGATTAAAATGTCACTAAAAGGGGAATATGATCATTAAAGCTTATTTAGTGTTGGTTTCCAAAACTATCCCGATAATGTTGAATATCTAATTTCTATTGGTGTTTTTAAAAAGAATTATTAAATTTATATTTATTATTGGGTTTTATGGCCTCTTAAATAAATATTCTAATCTAATTTCATCCTATAAATTTTACAAGGTTAGTAGGGATTATGATGAAAAAAACACTATCTTATTGTGGAATACTTGTGTGTATGATCACATAGGGATTTCCTTTTTTTGATTCCATCATCATTTATGGTTACACTATTTTCATGGAGAATAATTTCTTCCCAAACATTAATAATATGGAAATTAGTATTATAATAATGAATTGGATACTCTTGCACCATTTGTTCTATTAATTGGTGATACATAGTGAATTTTTGGGTGATATATGTGGAAAAAGGGTAATGACTTTCCATCCAATTTTCTTAAATCACAACTATTTTTTTCTAAAGATTACACATGAATAATTTTTATATAAACTCCTATTAACAGTTTCAAGTTATGTGTGGATAATTTTGGTTGTTTTAATTTTGTTTTTAGATTTTAGTGAGCAGCTATTTTTATGTTTATTTATTTTCAATCTCAATTTACACTAACATGATTAGTTCATTACTCTACCCCTTACCCCCGCACACACCCCTGTTTCTCTATGATAGCCTAGAGAACATTGTCTACTAATATTTGATTACTTTAACCAACTTTTGTCTACATTGATAATGTGTTTGGATGAACATAGACATAAACCTATTTCTCATTTAATCAGTCAATGTTTCAGCCTATTTTATTATGTGTACTTCATTTCATCATGTTTTATGAACTTAAAGTCACATGTATCTTTTGTTTGAAATAAATTCAGGTTAATATTTCATTAAAATACTGATGAAATAGTGTTTTGGGTAATTATATATTGCCAATTTCAGACTTATTTGGATAAACGCCAATTTTATTTAGGGACCTCTTACTTGTATAGATATATTTTTTTAAATCAATTCCAGATTCTAGTATTGGATAATACAAAAAACAATATAGAAACATTATAAATGTATTTGGAAGTAATTTTTTCATCAACAATAAATTTCATGTTATAAAAAACTAAACGTAATATTCAAAGTTCTAAAACCTTTGGATGTATTAGATAGTGATAAGACCATTCAATAAAATTAAATATTGCATTTACTTATCAAATAGTATTTGGGATAATTGTTTTTATGAATATTGTGTGACAATGTTTGAAAATGAATGGGTTGTGGAACATAATTCCAATTCTATATCATATTAAGTGATTATTAGAATTGATTCCATTAACCAGATAAACAAGTTGTTTACACTTATCCTCAAAACTCCTAGGGTTTAATTAGGTGAATGCACATTATCAATTCTATTTGAGATAAATTTCATTATAATGTATATTTTTGATGTATTTAATTTTTTTAAAAACTATTAGGTTTTGTTTTAAATCACTTATTGAAGAGAACTTATAACAATTTTCAATTACAATAGACACACCAAAAAATCACTATAAAATTTTGTAGTAAAAAACATTGATTTTTAGGAAATATAAAATACTTAAGTATCAAATTTATAAATAATTTTCATGTTGGGGTTAGGTGATAGGTGGGTGGGGGTCTTGAAATAAATAGATATCTTTAAGCGAACCTTTTACAAATCCATTTAAAATCTTTGATATCTAGATTCTTAATTTTATGATACTTTTTAATATAGTGGGATTGAAGTACGTTAGTATATTTTAGGAAAAATTTCAATTGAGTCACTTTATGGGGAGTGGCTCAATGTGATGAATGGACTATTCAGTTGCTATACATATAGGTCATGAGATATATATTATTGTAGATTCATGTTAAGAGAACTTCCATACTATGTTTTTTTGGATGATTCACTTTATTATGAACTAACATAGATCATCCATCATGTTTTTTATTTTATTTTTTGTTAATGGTTTATTTTATTCTTCTATAACATTAGAAATGAATTTTTCTTTGCGTTTTATTACATTAAGGACATATTTTTTTTGAAGTTGTTTACATGTTTCACATACATTTATAATTCTTTGTAATTAATTTTATTATTGATATTTATAAGAATGGAACATGATTTTAGTATATGAGGATTTAGTTCTTGTGTAGTTATAAATTATGATCAATTATTCATTTATTCTATTTTACATGTTCTATAAAATTTTATTTAGATTATAATGTTGGACTATTTTCTTCTTTTTGACTATGTGAGAATGAATTTCACTTTGGTTTTTGAAGGAGAAAAATGTGGATGATATAAATATTTTTTTAGTTTATCTTATTTAATTACTTTTAAAATTATTTTAAGGATGAAATTTAATATATTTATGGATTATAAAAGATTCTCATATTTCATATGAGTTTTCAATAAGAAAATGGGTTTTCTATATACCATACAACATAATTAATTCTATACTGAATTTGGATGAAAATTGGGATTAGGGGCATTTATATTGACTCTTGATTACTGTAAAGTAAAAGCACCTAAAAAGTTAAAAGAATTTAAAAATAGTCCTTATATAAGGTAGATGATTCTTAGAGGAAAAATGGCTGAAAAAGAAATGAGTCCGTTATTGTCCAAGGAAGGTGAATTTTTTCAGGTAAGTAAATACTAGCTAGTATTTTAGATCAATGAATTTTTGGCTATGTTATTTATGTATCAGAGATAATATTCAAGTTTTTTACTTTATGTTCATTCGATTAAAATTAAAAAACTCTAATTATACTTCCTCATATAAGGAAAATAAAACACCAATAATAAAATTTCCTAATGTTTGGAGGTTAATTATGAATATAAAGGTGCATTTTACATGTTTTTTATAGTTCTCTAAGATAGTTTTCCTGAGTTTAAAATTCAATAAAAACATGTTCGTTAAGGTTTTTTAGATTTTATTTTATAAGAATAGACTCTAGTGTTATTTTATTTTTTATCAATTTTAATTTTTTTACAAAATTAAGATTAGGGATGAATTTCTTCCATATACAATTGTGATGACCCTTCTTACATGATTTGGGATTATCATACTGTTACAATATCATTTTTGATGATTATTATAACAATATTCAGGATTATGTGATTGGTATTGCAACTTGTAAGGAGATAACTATTCATATAAAAAATAAATATTTGTGAACACTAACAAATTTTTCTAACAAATAACATGGACAAAACCTTGAGGATGGAACATTATCTTCTTAAAATTTTTTATGTGCATTTATAATAAACATTCATTTCTTGTATAAATGAATTTCAGTTCTTTGAATTTTTTGTTTGCACAACCTTATAATTAAATGAATTAGAGATCGTTATTATTATTTGAATTTCTTTAAGACCCATACAATGAAATTTGATAGCTAGATATAAAATATTATAGGACATGTAATCTTTACAAATTTCACAGGTAACCTTCATAATTTCATGTTATTGAATTCCCCTTAAGAGAGTTTGAGAATTTATTTTTGGAGAGTTGTATTAGATTTTTTAAAACATTTATATAATGTGGGTTTATTATAGACACATTCATCTGATGTATGTGATGATCCAATAAATTCTTCCAATGTGATCCTACTATAGATGATATCCACCATTTTGGTGGTTTTATGAATGAGTTGGTGAACTAAATGCATAAATCATACCACCAATGTGATTCTTGAAAATGATTTTTGATGTGTGAGAAAAATTGCAATTATTTTTTAATGGAGTTTTATGTAACATATCTTATATTATGAATATGTTTAAACATGTTGGTAATATCTTTTCATGGTGATTGAATATTTTATTAAATTATGTTTGATTTATTTTTCAAATAAAGCCTCTTTTTTATGGATTTTCATATAAAATATTTTTATAATTATTATATAATAAATAAACTATAGAATTAGGTTAATAAATATAATAATTTTTTTAAAATAAATATTATAGTGTCAAAAAATAATATTTTATTTAAAATATAAATTAAAAACTGATTTTAATAATTTGTACTTCATATAAGAAGAGATAAAATAAAATTTTGAATAGTATTACTGATGAAATAATAAATGTTGGTAATAATATTAGCAATAGATAAATCTTTTTTATAAATCAGTTGATACATTTTTTTACCAAAATATATATTATCTATTGGTATTATAAGAATTACAATAATACTATTTTATATGTCATAATAACATTTAGAAATAGAGTTTTTACAAATAATTTATTGATTGAGATAATTATGTTGGTAAAATTATTTAACAAAAAAAATGTACCTTTACCAATAGATACATATACTTTGGAAAATGATGAATATTTTTTAGTGGAGTTATATTATAGGAATTATAATTTTTTCTCTCACTAATTTATATTATTACTTAGTTATGAACCAAAAGTAAGAAATTTATAATAATCTATACTTATAGGGTGTTATAATTATGATGAAATAGATCACTTCCTTGAGTAAAGTATCATTGGTTAGATGGAATTTAGATCAAATTATTCACTCTCTTAGAGGCCTATTCCATTTAAAGAAAAGTGAGGATTGGATATATTTCACACATATATTACACTTTTGTGAACTTTTTATTTGATAAAATTACAATATTTTATATGAAAAATATTCATCTACCATAGGTGTTAGATTTATTTATATGTGTATAAATAATGTTGCCATTTAATTTGAGTTAGTAAAAAAACCTATGATTTTTTAAAGACTTCAAATCATTATAGTTTAAACACAATTACATCATGGGAGAAATAAAATTCCAAAATAAATCATTAGAGGAATTAATATATAAATGAATAATATGACACAAATGGTAATATTAAATACCCTTTAAAAATAATATTTATTACACTTATTATAAGGAATAAACTTTCCAGACCTCAATCATCTAACTTGGTTGTCCATACCCATGCTAGGTGCCCTTGGACTATCTTATATTAGAAAAAAAAGTAATAAAGTGACCCTAACAATTAGGTTCTTCATTTATGTTTGGCTATACCTTTTTAGGTTTCCCTAAAGGTTTGGACATCAGAATAAATGCGTTATGATAATCTATACAATAGATTGATTTAAAGAGTTCTCCACCAAACTATTAAAGAATCCTCTATGATATGATCCATATTTTTTTCTATTAGATACACTCCTAGAATATTTATATACACAGTGAGTGAAACCCATTATTAAATATAGATATTTTCCCACCAATATATATGTTTAATTAAATGGTGTCATTATTTTACCAGGAGAGCATTTAATAAAAAAAATTGTTAAATTAATGTAAAACATGACATTTATTTGATAAAAGCATATGATCTAGATTTAATTTCATCTTTATATTCAAACATGGATTTTAGATTAATTTTTTGATAATAATAAGATTAATCTTAGAAAATTAAAACACTATTATAAAATAGAATAAATTTTCTTATTTATAATGATAAAAACAACAAGTTTTAAGATTTACCCCTTCTTAAGTAACCAAATATTAAAAGTTTCCATCAAGTTAAATATCTAATTATGTAAAGAATATAATAATTCAATTAATGCATCATGGAAATATATAAAATAAATTTAGTATCATTATCTTTCACCCTCATACATAACATTTTTGAGTGTGGAAAATGGATAAAAGAGAATAATTTTTTACTTTAAGGATTATTCAGGCTATGAAATTAAATCAGTTTAAAACTTTCTAGCAAGATAATTTTTTTTATAAAATCCTACCATGTTTTCTCAAAGTTTTGATAATAATTGACCTAGATATGTGATGTTTAGACCACTTTAATATGTTGATAGTATATAATTAAAATGTTTTACTCAATTGGAAAATGATTGGATGTATATAATAGTTATCCGTGCTCAATAAAAGTTGAAGGGTTATTAGGATGATGGAATAATTATTATAAGTATAGAAATATCAATGAAACCTTGAGGGGTTTAATAAAATTAATGAAGATTCCATGTTAGGTTTAGGTTTTATAAAAATATATTATTTCAGTTTTTGTGGTGTATGATACTAAATATACACATTATAAATTGTTTTAGTATATATGAGTTCAAAAGGATGAAAAAATTCATGATGCATGAATTTATCATTTAAATGATGAGGAAATTGGTTTCTTAGTAATGAGTTGAATGAAAAGGTATATTTCAAGGTGAGGTGGATCTAAATAATGAATGTTTATTTCCATATCAATATCTTATAAGATATGGTAAGTTTTAAAAAAAAATGTGTTTTGAGAAAAATATGAGATGATGGATGTAAATTACATGGATTATTATTCATGAGTTTTTATAATATTATTGAAAAATTAGATAAGGTTAAAATAGAGTTTTATGCAGGTTATAGTTTTTATTAAATGAATTGTTTAAAATATGAGGTAAGAGTTTCAGACACCCATCTTTGTCATATATTAGATAATAATTTATTATTTTTAGAACATTACTTCAAACACAAAAAATCTATTATAATTTATAGATATAGTATTGTATAGACTAAATATTCCTACTAATAAAAATAAGTGATATTTACTAATAATTGTGTTTATTTGTATTAAATGATATTTTCAAGAGAATGTGGTCTTTAAGGGTCCAACATGAGCAGTTGGGGTGATAGCTGAGTGGTTAACACGCCCCATAATCTTGCATGAAACCTAGGATCAAATCTTGGTGGTGGAAGAATTCCATGTTACTATAATAGTTAATGTAGTGGTACTGTAGCTGTTGGAACTATTCATCTATTTAGGCTATGGGCCACAAGGCATTTGAGCCACACAACACCATGGAGTATCACAGGAAGACCACACAGAGTAGGTCTTAGAAGAGGATTCAAAGTAATTAGTAGTCACTAGAATAGAGCTAACTGGATTGGAAGAACATGGGGGTATGGTAATCGCCAATGGTACAAGGAACCATGCATCTTTTTACAAAGAAATAGTAGTCGATCAGAAATATGAGATGGAAAGGTAGGTGACTTCAATGATGCAGATGCTGGGAAGGGGTAGTTATATTGTAGTTTAGTTGGGCCTTCAGGTTATGTATTGGGCATTGGGCCTCTCAGACTTCAAGTCATGTACTAGGACATGTTTCACTAGGAATACAGGTCATATAAGGGTTCCCTCTAAAGCCAATTAAAATATAGATTTTACAAAATAAAAAAAAAAACCAAGGACTTTGGGCCATTTAGGTAAGGGGTAACATGAGTTTTCTTTGAAATTGAAATGTTTATAATTAACAAAGGAAAAAAATATTACAATCAATATTCATAGTTAATTTAACATTATATACTAGAGGAGTTTTCATTTTGATGTTAAATATAAATGTAAACTATTTTGTTTTGTTATAATAAAAAATGTTAATATTCTTATATATCCTAACAAAGTTTAATAAGATATTGTAAAAAAATGTAAAGATTTATATTTCATAACAAAATGGTCAAAAAAATAAAATTTAATAGAAACTTTCCTAGAAGTATTATGATGATGAACAAAGAAATATTTCTATGAAGACAAAAAACTTATTAACATTATAACATTTGATAATTTGGTGTAGAGGGGTTTAAATATTTACTCAAGGAGTTAAAAAATTGGAATTTGATTTCTATGTCTTTCTATTATTTAAACATGATATAGTCATAACTGACTGAAAATTAAATTTTTATTATTCAAACACTTTTGAGGAAAAAGTGAGAAACCATACATGACTTCATGACTTAAAACACTAAACCACCATAGAAAAAAGTTTAAGGCCAAAAAAAATCAAGCCAATACAGAAGCATGGGAAATCCATGACCTCTCAAACATTCAATTCAGGAGCGAAGACCAAAAGAAAACCTGATGCTCTAAACCCCTTTAGAAGAAACCCCATGAGTGAATGATGCAGTGACCCCAAAATATAGCACTTCAGGAGCCACAAGAATTCACAATGCCAAAAAAACATTCCACCACATCAATACATTCAACCAACACTTAAAAATTTGTAGCAAACATATGGATAATTTTTAAGTCCATCATATATGATATTATTAGATAAGTTCTTATATATGTTTTTGTTAATATTATTATGGATTTTAAAAATATAAAATGTATATTGTTATACTAAATGAAATCTCAACATTATCATTCATTAATGTTGGAGAAATATAATGTGTAAAGTGAAATATAATTTACCTTAAAATTTATGAAATTGAAGTATACCTAAATTATGTTCATCATGTTCTGTTATAGTTTATGATCAAATGTAATGATTATCATGAGCAGTATTTCATATAGAGATACCAAATATTATCATTATGAACAAATTTAATTTTGTGAACTAGATGACCTCCCAGGTATATATCATAGGGTGTGTCATACATTTTAAATTTGGTAACAATGTGGTCCATGATTAATATTTTTAATTCCCCATTACTGAGTTTGGTGAAGCACCTATTAATAGATCCATAATAGATTGATACCATTCCTATACAAGACTTTAGGCTTAGATAATTATATAGTGGTTGTGTATGATTTTGTTTCTGTCATCAGTTATAGATTAATTAAAATTTGTTTTGTCCTCTTGAATGTTGTGTATGACATATGATCACTTATTTTAGATATATTATAAATTTTTATTTCATGCCTAGATAGTACATAAAATGTGCTTATCAATTTGGGTGGGAGTTGTGTGATATACTCCTTCAATTAAGGTGAAATAATTGGGAGGAATTAATTGAAATAGTCATTCTATAATCTTAAAGTCGAATACATATGACAAGTTATATGACATAGAAATGATATGTGTCTTATGGTTACATGATGTATTAGACAAAGAAATCATATAAAAATGAATATATTTATCTGATATAGCTGGGTGAAATATGTACACAGATACATGTATTTTATGGATATCACACCAGACCCCTTTGTGGCTTGAGTGCAATTAATGTTTTTTCGGGGGACACTATTTTCATAAATTTATAGATTCAAAAATTTTGAATTGTATTAAATAGAATAATGGACTATGGGGACAAAAATTATGGTCCTGTAAATGAGGTTCATGTTTATGAAATATATAGTTCCTCCCCAAATAATTTTTGGCAGAAATTATAAATACATTATTGAAATATTTTCACATGATGTTACATATAGTGTAACATTTGGGAATAATAAAATATTACTTTTTTACAATTAGTTTTATAAATATCCAATAAAATTTTGGGATATGGTTCACAAGTTATTACAAATGATGTGATTTAAGGTGGTAATACACTATATCTATGATTCTTTTAGTGAAAGTTATAAATTAATGGATATTTTAAAATAACGGGTGACCATGACATAGTGGTTTTAATATGTTGTGGCCTAGACTTTTGTACATAATTAAATATTACTATGTTTTGGTGGATATGAATGGGGGTAATAAATTATATGATAAACCATGATTCAGACAACATAATCCCCTTCTAACCATCACTCTTTATTGAATCATTACAAGATAAAGATTTTTGTGGTTTCAGAATCTCATATTATCATTAAAAAATAAAATAATTAATAAGACTAAAATATATGTCTTAATAGTAAAATTGTTTTCACATTTCATGAAATTCTCAATCTATATTGTCTTGTAAATTGTGGGTGTGAAAGGACTCTATAAATCAGTTCATTCCACATAAAATGTTTTCAGTCCATTTCTCAAAAATAATATTATAACATATCAAATTTTAGACCATTATAGCTCCAACATTTCTCTATTATTAAAAATTATGTGTCTAACATGATAAAAAAATGAAAGATCATTCCCTTGAATCCGGTGATTCCAAAAATCAGTTTCTACCTCCATTCGAAGGAGTATTTTATAAAATTCTATCCTATATTGGTAATTTTCTAAAAAGGAGATTATTTTTTTCAGGTAAGGTTTTTTAAGGTGTATCATTATTTTTCTTCATTTATATTCATTCCAAACATAAAAAAATTATAGGATTAATGGTATTTCAGTTCAGTTCTTCATTTGTGTTTAGGATGTCATACATTCCCCTAATACCCATTTGAAATTAAGTAATATATATGTGAAATATAAATAGAATATAAATTTTTTAAAGGGGTAAACTAGTAATGGTAAATATGGAAGTGAAAGGAACTAACCTGGGGTACCCTCACAAATTGGGACCTGATATGATCTACCACATACCCGAAAGGTGTTCCCAATCCCCACCGGATGGCAATTAGTACACATTCATGAACAAAAATAAAATAGAATGATTTTTCCAAACATGAACAAGATAACCTAACATATATATATATATAGAATAATGAAACATAGGAATAAAAACAATAAGAAATATATTCCATAAATAAAAGAAAATAGCTTAAGTGATATAGATCCACGTATTTAAATAAAACACTATAGTATATGTATGAAAATAATGGAAAACCAAAATATAACTAGTTAATCCATGTGATATATGAGAGATTTCCACCATCTCATCCCCAGTTACTCATACACAACTGATAGAAACCATACTTCTTCACTAAAACACCTTTCTATTCCCTGTGTGAAAAAAATCCAATCCTACACAACATCTAATAGGCGTGTCCTAAAAAAGCTCAGTATGATCCCAATCAGGTGTTTCATATTAAGTATCAATAAAAATAATCTTTATATTCTCATTTAAAATAAAACATGGAATGATAATAAAAAACCATTTATATATAAAAATGGTAAATATTTCCCTTTTTCCTTAGTTCCAGAACAATTCAGTTGAAAATAGTTTCAGAGCATAATATCTACAATCAAAGTCAAAGAACAAAAATCCAAAAACTACAATTCTTGAAATAATGGTAAAATGGGTAAGGATTTCAATAGGATTGATTACCAGAATACCCATACCATAATTAATGAAAAGTGCATACTCAAGTCCTCAGAACACAAGCCTAAATAGTTTATGAACACCTCATGAGTGAACCCCCCAGAAATTTCAAACCAATTACCTATAATAAAATTACTTGGAAGTATAGGAATGCCCCATGAGTGAACCCTCTCAAAAACACAATGGATTTTGAACCCATTCTAGGCCCCCACCTAAGCACCAAAGGCTACCCGTGGGATTTATTTTGTAAATAACTTCAACAAATTACAAATTTCAAAAAAAAAATTCACAACCCTTTATTCCAACAAAATGAGAATATTTTTTTTATAAACCATTTAAAATTCTTTGAAAACAACATTTTTCATTATCTAAACTCAATAGAAGAATAAAATTTTTTGAAAATAAATTTACATAAATAATTCGATCTTTCAAATTAATTTATATTTTAATTTATAAAATATGATAAATAGAATTCATCCAAGATAATAAAGAGATAAAACCACTAACCTCACACATAGCTCTCACACACTGGAAACAAGATCTAACAACATTACAAGGAATGAAAAAACAACAATGGGGGTCGTTTAACTGATTATCACATCTTAGAATAATATAAACAAGAAAATCATTCTATGGAGAAGAAAAAACAAAACATACATCAAAGAACACAAAAATTTCACCACAACCAACATAACGATTATACTCTATAAGGTGATATCATGACTAATATACAAGAACAAAAAAAATTCACCACAAGGTAAAAGATTCCAAAATAAAGTGTAAATTCTTTTTTCACGACCAATCAAAATGGAGAACCATAAATACCATTTACTAGGAAGAAAAAACACAAACACCATAGAGATAGAACATTGAATATAGGAAATCATAAGGAGAATACAAACCTAATTTCACATGGAATCACATAGGGTTCAAGATATATGTGATGTGTGAGGGTAACAAAAATTTTGGGTATGCAGAATGATAAAACATACTTCATTAAATTTTTTGTGTAAATAGGATACTTTTGGTAGAAAATCCCCATAACATGTTTACATTAGAAAACAATGTCTCATTCGATAAAAATTAACCCGATCGATTACATTATAGAATAAAATAGAAATATACGGTATAAAATAAATTTATGTCTTAAAATAAATTTTTATGCATTGAAATATTCTTTTGTTGTATTTTATCTTACAGTTAGTTCCCAATAAAGGAATTACACCATGAGAAGAAACATAAATGTAATTATTTATAGCATTTTTTATGAACCCCAGGATCTATAGAAACTCCCCAAAAACAAATCTCATTCCCTATAAACCCGATATACAAGAAGATAAATAATAAATAGAGAGTACCTTTTTATCTAGGATGTTAGGATATTCCAACCATAATATTTAATTCACCAACAAATCATGTGGAAGAATTGTAATTAAGAAGGGGATGCCACTTTATCCCCATAAATGATTTGTACTCCCATGTCTCATTAGAATTTGATATATGTTACCAAAACACTTTGACCAAAAAGATATAATTACCACATAAGGATTTTTCATGAGAACTAAGGATCTCTTCTAGATTATCTATAATATTAAAATAATGGTTGATCTAAATATCTTCTCAAGTCAGAACATGATAGGGATCATGAAGGTACTTCCTAAGTTACGATATGTTGAAAACATAGTGAATTCCCATCAACTAATCTGAAAACTCCTATTGATACTCAACTTTTCCAAGACACTCATTATTATCGAACGAGCTAACATATAATGGAGCCAATGTTTCATGTTTCCCAATATAATGATGATATAATCAAGGAAACACATTCAAGAAACATGATCACATACAAAAAATAAAAATAAAAAACAAGTAAATGGTCATCTATATGCTATTTCTACCAACACTACTCTATAATGAGACACTGATTTATATCCCAAATCCTCACAAAAATATCTTGAATAAGAATCAATACTATAAGAGATTACTCACCCACAATTTCCCAACAAACATATGACTTTCATGAGTGATGCTACAACGAATCAAATGGATCCATTATGATCAATGAATGATAACTATTATTATACAAAAACATGAACAGTCCCAAAATTCTATCCCATGATCCACTGAATTAAAAAACAAAGGCATGCTATATATATTATAAGATCTAAATAGCCTTCTCTATTTGAATAGACTTTGTGGACAATAACCTATAAATAACTGAACATGATTACCCTTTTACCCTTGGAAAATATTCTAGATGTAGGAGTTAAACCTAGGATCCATGTCCAAAACAGAATAGTTAAACCTATGTAACATCAAAATATTTAGCATAGAAAGCATACCCATATCTTCAACCAAAGTGATTTCATTGTTCAGAATAAAATATGATTATTTTTGTCAAATGATCAATCACCACCTAGATAGAGTTATTATATTTTTATTATATGTTCATCCAATAATTAAGTCCATAGATACCTTGACCCATTTCTAAATTGGAACTATAAGAGGATGGATAAAACTAGAAATTTTGAGGAGCTCTATCATTATCTGTTTGTGGGTGTAACAAAAAGACATATAATCTAAAATGCATCACACCAGAACTGGATAAAAAGAATTTCATTTCATATAATAATATATCTTAATAGTTTCTAGATGAATGGAAGAAGGAGAACTATGATGAAGAACCCCCACCAAATATTCTTGGATGAAAACACGATTCCTGAAATATAGAATTCTGTGATAAGGTATATACCAACTAGAAAAAATATCCCCACTATAAAGGGGTTCTATTATTCCTATAAACTCATAATACTACTACTGACCCTAAAGAATATACAAAATTATTGATAAAGATTGATAAACACTAGTTATAACTAAACCTAAACAATCCTCCTGAGTCTCTAGATGCAACTGAGTGAATAAACTCCTTAGATTTCACTTCTCATCTGATTCCATGATAGCATGTGGTGGTAAATTTCTACTAAGTTTTACCGTGATTCCATTCTCCTTCCCCAGGGTATAGGTGAAGTCAAAATTGAATTTATAAATGTATTCCACCCAATATATATACATTTATATTATATTTATGTCCTTCTATGAAAAAATATATCTCAAAATCTTATGGTCAGAAAAGACATTAAATAACTCTCAAAAAAGACAGTTTTCCCAATATTTAAGCACATGCATAACCACCGTAAGTTCTATGTAGCGAGTGGGGGTAGTTACTCCCATGCAGAAGAAGATGAATATAACCATAAACTACCACATTATCATCCTAAATAACCAGACAACCCAAACCATCACTAGAAACATTATTGTACACCACATACCCCTTTCTGGGATCAGGTAAGATCATGATTGGTGTAGATGATAGACGACACTTCAAATAATCCAATGAAATCTAAAAGTATAAATCTTATATGAATATATCCAATTTAATATTAATTTGATTCAAAGGTGACACCAATTTTAAAAAATCCATGATAAACCATTGATAGTATCTAGAAAGACCAAGGATAAACTGAATTTCAAAGTTGTTTTGTGGATCTTAACAGGACCTGAGGTCCATTAACATCTCAAGATAAACTAATAAGATATGTTTACATGTCACATGTATAATGAAAGTTTCTTTTGGGATCAATAAAATCCATTTCAAAATATTTCCTTAAATTTAGAGACTCCACAATATTTCTAAAACCATATTTAGATGGTTCATTTTATCATGATAATACCTTGTATAAAACAAAATATCATCCAAGAACACTACTATAAATGATTCAAGATATATATGAAATATTTGTTTCATAAAATTAATAAAAACTTCCAAATAATTAGTCTAACAAAAATGAATCACAAGATATTCAAAATGACTCTTACTTATCCCAAAAACATTCTTAGGTTTATCAAACACCCCAACTATAAGATAATGATTACCTGAATGAATTTTTATATTCGAAAACCACTTTTCCACCATTAATTGGTCAAAAAATAAATTCATTAGGGAAAATAATACTTATTCTAAAACATAACTCAGTTTTGTATATTATATTCCATGCATAATTATAGTGAACCATCGTCTTCTTGGAAAAGAGAATAGGGGTTTTCCATGGTATATTAATTTTGTAAAAAAACCATTCCCTATCAGATCATCCAAATAGATATTGGTACCTTTCCTCATTTATGGTTCTATATGATTGGAGGGTATCAATATCCACTATATATATGACACTATATAAATCATAAACTCTACCTACCTCTATATAAGAAGAAAATATAATTTATTTGGGAAAATATTTGTAATTTACTTAAAAACAATGGGTATATCAACAGGAGAAGAAACCACATTGGTTTCAAGTGTAATAGTAATAAAAAAAATTCTAATCTCTGGGTGGGAGGGTCCTATATGACCAGGACTCAAATCCCACTCTCCAGGAAACACTCAAGAGATCCCACAGGTTGTAAGGAACCAGAAACACTGATGATAAAAATCTAACTCATCATGCTGAGTGATAATATAATACACAATGAAGACGATGTTAAATATATCAATATCAAGAATGACATAATTCCACACTAGCACTCTATAATTTATCAAAATAGAAAATTAATATAATTGGAACCCCTATCTTTCCTATTTCAAATTAGTTATTATAAATCTTTAAAATATAACATGTGATTCATTGTATGTTTTATCATTTAAAAAAACTATAAGATATAAATTATTATGAGGAACTATTATCAAATAAATTAGGACCTATAGACGATCCAAAGAAATGGTACCTCTCACTTTCACTAGACCCATGTCAACCTATTTCGGAAACACATCCCCTCCATGATATTTATTCAATCTTTTAGCCTGTGTCTAGAGATTGTATAATTTTACACTTATTGCTATTACATAATGGTTATTGGAACAAAAAATCCATGTACATATCAAGGAATTGACATTTCCTAATAGAAACAATATATACGGCTGTAGCATTCACAACCATTTCACATCGTTGCTTGGGTAGGACAAGAACATCATTGTGCCCAATATTTCTACAATGAAAGAATTTTTGGGGGTAAACTACTAGATATAAATTATGGTACAAAGGATGAATTATAATGAGAACAACCTCCATCACTCTTATTATTGTCATGCCACTTATTTTTATTTCCCTATGTTCCATTGAATCTTCCACCATGTGAAAGGGAAGGGGGAGAAAATACAAATTTTCTACCACTTCCATATCAACTATCATATCCATATATATCATCTAAAAATTGGTTGAATGTTTAAGAAATATGATTTGAAATCTGGTCACGTACCCTAAAAGTAATTATTAGAGTTCAACTAGGCATTATTTACCACTTCTTGAGAAAAATGAACCTAATCCGTGAACTAATCGATGTATATCAACATTGAGTGATCTCCTTGCTATAATGAGATGAACTAATGTGAAATTTCCATAATCAGAGACTCTTATAAAATTTTTGAAATGAGATATTCTTGAAACCATTCAAGTCTAAACACATGTGTATATCATTATTTACTTTGGAGTCCCACCATCTCCTACTGGGTCCCTAATGTCTAAATTTCATTCACTTCACTTTGAAATTCTAAGGTGTACCCCAGAAGTTGATGATCTGATTAATATTTTCCATATATTCATCCACCTATTAGGTATTATTCATACCATTATATGATTTTTTAGTATCTCAAAAGAAATCACGATATCAATCATTATCTCCTCTAGAACCTCTTTATACCTCAACAATTATGTTTTGAAAATGAGGTGCATTTTTTCAATACATTGAACTGGCTATACTATTGACCCTATAAAAGTATTATCTAGAGGTGGATTCCAATGAGGCTCATATTATACAATATCCAGGTAAACACTTGTCATATTTATCATAGATATTTCACAAACACCAAAAAAAAAATATCATAAAATTAGAATAATCTTCGTTGAAATTGGAAAACCATGAGAAAATTGAGATTATAAAAATTAACTCAACACAAGAGACACATATCTCAACATCCCATTATTTCTTGAGTCTCATAAAGTAATGAAACTTCTAAGAACTCACTATAACCTAAATATCAACTTTTGACAATACTATCTCCCTTTTTAAAACTTCTGAAGACTGAGAATAACCATATTTTGACACTAAATTTTAATGAACTGACCTTATTTAAACTCACAAATTTGGACCAAATCGATCCCGCACATACCTAAATGTAATTATTAATCCCCATAGGATAGAAAATATAACCTTTATATCAAAAACAAGTGGAAATTATTTCTACCAACCTGATAAAGATGAAATTGAATACATATACATAGTATATAGAAATAGTGGAATAAAAACTAGAATAAATATATTCCATAACCAAAATAAAACTTATAAAGTGATAAAAATAATTGTCGCTAAATGAAACTCCAAGGTACAAGTTTAAAAAAGGAAAAAAATGATCAACTCCATGAGAAATGTTTGCAATATTCCACCATCTCACCACTAGCTACTCTTACACTACTTATAAAAACCTCATCACCTCACTATGGAACCTTTCATTTCCCTATATCAAAAGGTATAATTGAGTCTACACACTGATGAAATGGTTTTCATTGGGTGTGTGAAACAAGATATACAGGACCCTACCCAATTTTTCCACATAAATTATATGTAAAAATAATCCCAGTATGATCATATAAAATAAAAAATGGAATAAGAATCAATAATTTTTTTTAATATTTCCATTTTCCATAGATACAAAAAATGTTAGGTAAAAATAGTTTCAAATCATATTTTCCATAATCAATGTCAATCAGTACAAATTCAAACTGTATAAATATAGTCCCAATATTAATCAAGAAAATGAACGTATTTGACCAAAATAAAAGACTACTCATACCATTATCAATGAATACTATGCAATATTGCCCTTAGAACATAGGGAAAAGGAGTAGAGGAACACCCCATGAGTAATCTCCTAAATAATGGAAAATAAATTTCATAGAATAAAAGGAATAAAGAGAATAGGTGTAACTCATGAGTAAACACCCATGAAATATACAATTGATGATAAACCCATGCTGCTCCACCCACCTAAGTACCCAAGGCATCCCAAGTGTTATATATCACAAATCATTTCAAAGGGTTCTGAATTTCTATCAAGAAAAGAGAAACTATGTATTCCTCAAATACATGCTTTGAAATCCTTATTCAGAAACCATTTAATATTCTTTGAAAATACCATTTTTCGTTAACTAAAAACATGGTGGTAATAATATTTTATCAAAATATATTTCAACATGAAAATAAATCTTTCAAATTAATTTATATTTAAATATATCAACAAGGTAAATATAGTTCCTCAAACATAGGGTAGAGATGGTACCTCCTACCTCAGTCTCGGGTCGCGCACACCCACAACAGGATCCAACAGCTTATGAAGGAACTGCGAGACAATAATGGTGGACCTATAATTGATTATAAAATCTAATAATCAACTGAAGAAGAAAATTGGTAAAATAAGAAGATAAAAAAACACACAAAGAAATGAAATCAGAACACTGCCACACAACCAACCTGAGGGTTATCCTCAAGAAGATTATCATACAATAGATCATGAAAAATCACACAAATCACCATAATAGGGTTGAAAAATAAAAAATACATTAAAACAAAGTCACTACGACCAATGGAAATGGATAATCAGAAATAATTCGAACATGAATAAGTGAAAAACCCAAAATAGAGATTGAACATTGAAAATTGGATCTTGGAAGGAGAAGAGACACCTAAATCACACTAGGAAATGCTGAGGGTTTGAGATAGAAGTGTTGCATGGTGAATAATAAAAACATCAGGCATGTAGTATGATATAACTTACAAGGCTGGCAGTTTTACAGGGTAAATAGGAGACTAATGATATAAACTCATCATAACATGTTTATAATAAAAACACATCTCCTAGGATTAAATGTACCATAATATATTATTTTACAATGTAAAAAATAGATTTTATAGTGTGGATGATTAATGTGTCGTAAAACATCTTACAGTTTATGCCTAATGAAGGACTCATGTTTTATGCTATAACTAAAATTTTAAAAGTCTAAATATTACATTTTTCACCACATGATATGTAGAAACTATAAAAAAACAACTCTCCTTCCCTCCAAACACTTAGAGATAATCCCTTAAACAAGAAAACAAGTGTACTTTTTTATCTAGGTTTTTCTAGGATTTCATAATAGTAACATGAATATTTGAATAGTAATACAATTATGGATATTATAATATTTTTATTGGAGTAACTAATTAAGTAACCATATTAGATAATATTTTACATGATTTAAATAATAAAATATATTTGTTAAATTATCATAAACTAAATAATCAATCATTGTAATATGATCTTATTATAAGTAAACATTTTTATTGAAACTTGTTTTATATTATTCAATAAAAATAGTAAATTTATAAAATAATAAAATATTATATTTAAATGATATTGAAATGCATATAGGTATATTTAATTTTTTTCTTTGAAATTATAAAATACCAATTATTTAACGATGATTTTTTTCTATTTTTTATAAATAGTAAATTATGAATGTGAATTGTGAAACATAGATAAATAAGATATTTTTAGAAAAGGAAAATATGTGAACATAAAAATAATTGATAAATTAGGATACTATTGGGATAACCTAATTAATATAAATTACTATTATTATTCAAAATAATATACACTATTTTTAGCCATAATGAATAGTGTTAATTTAGTAAATATTCTTTTTATAACCCCTCACCTTCACCAATAAATATTAGCCTCCTTCACTATTTTCTATTAATTTATAAAACATATTAATTTTAACAATCTCATCTAAATACCCTCTATTAAACCTCAAATTTATTTTGAGGAAGCTATGTTTTAACTGGAAGACCATATTTTAAATCCTTATAGTGTGTTTCGAAGGAGATGATTAAACAAGAATGTAACAACAACTCATTCCTAGTATTTCATTTCAATCATTATCATTCCACATTTATATCTAATTTTTAATTCATTTAATATAAAATTAATAGTATAATTCTATTTTTATTTAATTATGGAAATGAAATATTTATTTTTTTAATTCATTAAACAATTTTCCAAATCATTATTCACTCAAATTTATGTTTATTACACCAATGTTAATAATGCAGTTTTAATTAATTTATATCATAAATGGTTTTAAGATATATTATTAATATTTAACCATAATATTAATAATCAATTTTTTATGATAAATATTTTCAAATGATAATACAGAATGATATTAATAATTTTAAAAGTAAATATTCTTTATTCATTTTAACCATCTAAAAGGATGTAATCAACAAATATTCTTTGTTTTTTAATTATTTTAGAGTATCAACTAAATTAATTAAATGTTAATCTTCATTCATGATATGACCCCAAAACTGTGACCCTGTTAATTCATATATAACTATTTGGAAAAGATGATTGACCATTTCAATTTTACTAATTCAACTTCGTAACATTAGATCGAACAACATCTTGTGAACAAAATGAATAAAATTAATCTAATAAATGAATAAAATTTATAAAAATTGATGGTAATAAATTTTAAAAACATTAATAATGTATTTAATACTCCATATAGAGTCATTGGATCAACATCTCTGTAACACACCATGAGTTTTTATGAAATATTTTATTTAAATAATTTTAATTCCTTAATAGCTTGAATTTTACCCAATCATGAGTTTAAAATACCCACAAGATTCCCAAAGTATAAAATTACCATTATAGACTTTCTGTTAGGATAGTAGTAATAAGTACAACTAACTTATGTAAATGCATTGTGAATTCATTGGCTATCAATTATTTAGGAATAAAATAAATCAATTACATAGTTTTATTTTTGGGTGAATTACTATTTTTAATAAAAACAATTAGATATATATATATATATGTTTTATACTTAATAAAATATCTTAGATATTCATACAATGGATATTTTTGTCATAGTGTTTGAATAAACACAATTTCATGTATAAAAATATATATTTTTTTAATGGGTAGTCTTACACCTTTGAATGGTGAACCCCTTTTAAAATAAAATTTTTACACATTAATAATTTTTATATGGAAAAATAGAAATTTTCTTTTGAAGTGGTTTGTAAAAAATTACTTTGGTTTAATTTATGATATTTTTCTGAAAACATTCAGGTTTTGATGAATAGTAAAAATTCCCTAAATTTTATGTGAAAACAATATTTTTCATTGAAATAATTTATATGGTTAAATTATAATATTTAATTTTTTAAAAGTATAAATATAATATATTATTATCATTAAATATAATTAATTTCATTAGAATTAATTTTTCATTGAATTTAGATGTAAAAAAATTTGAATCTTTTGCAATGTTTTAACCTTTAAAACCCCTTCTCTCTTTCAAAAAATAGGAATAATTTTCAATTAATTAATGAAAATTATGAGTTTGAATTTTTAAAATTATATTCCATATTTTGAATCAATGGGTCCAAATTATGCAAATTGATTTATTTTATTTTTAGACATTATGAATAGTAACTTCAGTAATTTTTATTAATATAGTACAAGGGTAAACTGGGTAATTAAGGGTAAGAATCTGGTTATAAAATTACTCAAACACTTGAATTAATATTATTAGATGAGTGTTTTTCTAAATAAATAATCCTTGGGTAGAAATGATATCCATTTGAATCTACTTGGATGAGATTTGGACATTTAATTTATTTTATTTAAAGAAAAGTTAAATATGTCACACTCAAATTTTAATAACTGAATCATTTTTTATATGAGGTTATACAAAACATAAATTCAATTATAAATACCCATTTTAATTTTTTTGATTTATTATGTTAATTTGTTTTTAATTTTTAAGAAATAAATAATTACCTTTATAGCTTATACATTAATGATGCAAACAATATTTAATTGATGGAAAATCAATAATATTGTTTTTATTAAAAAAATAATACCCATTAAAATATTCAAAACCATGGCCAAATATTATTTTTCAAGTATATATCGACCATAATCATCCAACGGTCAAGTAATGTACCATTTGGAGCCTCATATAAAGAAACATGACACATATATTATTTAATTTAAAGTGATGTTAATGTTGTCCCCATAAAAACTTAACAAGTTTAACATTTTAAATATTGAATTTTCTAGAAGCTAAATTCAACTAAAAGTATTATTAGAAAACATATTAGATTTATCTTCATCATAGTATTTTATTTTTAATTCCTAATCAACAAATAATCGTATTAAATAATGACACAAAACTATTGCAGTTATTATTTTATTATGAGAAATATCAAATACATTTTATTAAAAATATTAATGTTCTTATAATTTGGGATAAATAAAATTTCTATTGAATTTTATATATGTTATTAAATTACTAGGATTATAAAAAATTATTTGTTTGATGTTATCTTATTATATTAATATTTTTAAAAATTAATGAGTTGAATAGTGTCAAAATTGATATTATTGATTGTTTATCAAAATAATGTATTATTAAATTATTTAAAAATCATTAATTTTTTTAAATATTTAATAATTATTATATTTATGTAAAATTATCTAATTTATATATTTATGGTATATTTTACATCAAATATTTTAATACTTTAGCCTTTTAATATTGCATTATTTGTTACCCAAGTTAAAAATTAAATAGAACAACTAAGTGTCAATTAAAAATATAAGTTTTAATTTATATAAATACTTGTCAAAAATTTATTGGCTGATGATATTAAAATACTATCTCATATCATATTCTAAATTAGGGACATTTTATTTTTTTAGGTAGGGTTTTATTTTATTATAAATTATTATTTATGAAGTTTTCAAAAGTGCCCCTCACCTCAATTATAAAAGGGAACCTCTTCCCTCACCTCTTCACTCCACATTGAGCTTTCAATATCAGAAATACCCTATGATGTTTCATTTTAAACTTCAACATTTAAATTATAGTGGTTATATTCGTCTTCATAGACTAACTCTAGTGCTCTAAGAAAAGATTTAGAGGATGCACGTCGGGAAAAAGTTAATCTCTTCTACCGATTCTTTCAAAATTATTTCTTCTTTACTTCCTATTAATTAGTTGTTTCATTATAAAGTAATAAAATAAGTATCAAAAATAAACTTATATGTTATTGTAATTATGAAACAACTGTATTCCACATTCTATCCGTCCTATGAAGAATGAAATCACCACGCATGCGTACGTATGGCCTACCATCTCCATGCTGCGATGAGATTAATTCTACATGATATTCATTAAAACATGATTATATACATTAATGGAATGAATAAATTTGATATATATTATAATAATATCATTATTTAAATTATATAACTATAACCTATGTAGTGGAAGATGAACTTATCTGATAAAACTTTCATAAGAACATGAAGCAGTAAATATCCGAATAACGAGTGATAATGAAGTGTTATTAACAAATAGATGATAAAATGTTCATATATGATATCATATAAATTATTATTATTCTGTAATAAGTTAATAAAATCAATAAAATCCTTATATAGGAGGTTTTGATACATTCAATGGATATCAAACATAATGTAAGGGATAATTTTTCAAATCTCATTATTATCAGATATTTCTTAAATGTTAGTATTTACTGGGGTATATTTATTATCAACTTCCATGTTTTTAAAATATTTAATATTATTTATATTCCTCTATAATTTTTTAAATTTAGTATAACCCATTGGTGAATTTTTATTAAACGGTATAAAATGAATCTTTTG
This sequence comes from Viscum album, assembly GCA_963277665.1. NCBI lineage: Eukaryota > Viridiplantae > Streptophyta > Magnoliopsida > Santalales > Viscaceae > Viscum > Viscum album. Next base: position 1,424,752 of record CAUJRU010000088.1, read on the forward strand.
TCATTTATGGTACAATGTACTTTTTTACTTTTTCATCAAATGTATGAGAATAATATTTTTTTAACTTATACAGAATGAATGGATTTTTATGGTTTCTTGATGAATTATTTCCATGAAACATCCCTTATAATTTTTAAAGGTTATTTTAAAATAAAATATTTTCTTTTAAAATTGTGTTGTGTTTTTACAAAAGAGGATGCATTTGAATAAAAAATGATATTTTACTAAAAAATAATTTCATATGTGATATCAAAACAACTTTTCATATAAGATGAAGTTATATAAATAAGGTTATGTTTTTATTCCTATTAATACTATTATTTTATTTTTTTAATGATGTAATTTTATTTATAAAATCCATTTGTTTTACATGGATTATGTTATGATGGAATGATGTTTTAGAAACCCATTTTATTCCTTGGATAATGCTATGTTGAATGATTTATATTCTTATGGAACACATAAAAATGATTTCTTTATGATATAGGTGGTACCTATATATCCCACCAATTCATTGGGTAAAGATTTATATATCATGGGATAGACATGATTAGAACAATAAGTAAATCCAATTCAGTAATATAGGGATGGAACGACAAGTAATCCCAGTTTAGTAATGTAATTTCTCCATTATAATGGTCTTGGGAATGAGACTTTACTAATATGAAATGATTTTATATTCTTATGTTTATTCCAAAAGAACATCATGTATTTTTATGAATTTTGGGAATATGACCATTAATTCTTATGAACATTTATCCCCTGACATAATATCAATATATTTTATATGCTAGATAAGAATTTCGAATATTTTGTTATTATGTATTATGATTATGATATCATTGATATTTACCTTGTTAACCCTTACTGAGAATTTGATCTCACATTTTCTTATGTTTCTTTTCCCTAGGTCATGAAGAAGGGTATTAAGTAAGATTTGTGAAAAAGGAGTAATTTTATGAATAAATAAGTGAGAGACAATGTAGATGTTTTATGAACTAGTTATTTATATTTCCACAATTCTATAGACAATATACCTATATAGTCTTATCTTGGATTTATTTTATTTTATATTTAATATAATTTAATTTTTAATCAATATCAATGTATTTAAAGTATGGTTCATTGTAGTTGGTATCCAAGGAAATGTGTGGCTAACCTTTAGGAACTTGGATGAGAAATCCTTAGTAATAACCCTAAGGAAATGTATAAGTATAGGGTATAATATTAGTGTTTTATAAATGAACATGAATAACCTAGGATAAAACCTAAAGTGTCCTAAATTAAAATTTGTTTCTATGTTATATTGTTTTACAATTATGATTAGTGTTTCTCACACAATGATTCTTGGTTTTAGTCAATGCATGGAACCCTAAGAAACAACATTAATGCTAAATGTGATGGGAAATGCAATGATTGTACTCCTGAGCTACCAAATGTTATGGGATCTAGAATAAAAAATATTGTAGCTATTCCCACAAAACATTCTCATGCTATGAATCTTGCTGGACTTCCAAAGAGGAAAATGGTGGAGAAACATTCTTTTGGGTCCTTCATGAGGAAGTGTCCACCTTATTTTAGCGGGAGTTTTGATCCATTAGTGGATGAACAGTGGATCAATACCCCTTAGAAGATATTTTTAGTTCTAAAATATTTTGAACACGATAATGTTATCTTTACAGTATATCATTTGGAAGGGGAAGTTGATCAATGGTGTAATCTTATCAATAATATGTGTTAAAGATATGAAATTTATTCAATGGAATGGGATGAGTTCAAGAAATTATTTTTCAATAAGTACTTTCCTTGTATACTTAGAACAATGATGGGGAATGAGTTCCTTGAACTTAAAAAATGATGATGAATCCATTGGTAAATATGAAGCAAAGTTTACAAGAATTTCAAGGTTTGATTATGGAATTATTATTCAACCTGATATTAAAATGTATATATTCATGAGTGGATTAAAACCATGTATTCGAAGGGAATTATCCTTAAGGTAAATTAATAGTTATGAAAAAATTATTAGATGGCCTCTCAAGGTTAATATGGAGATTAGATAAACACATAAGTTATATGGGTTTAATAAGGAGAAATAATGGAATTCAAAGGAAAATCTAAAGACCACACTAAAAAGAAGATGAGTTTTCCCTTATTCTCAAAGCGTGGAAATAAACTTGAAAGAAATTGTCTTAAAGGGACTATTAAGTGTTTCAAGTGTGGAAAATAAGGTAATATGGTTGTATAATAATGAAGATATGGAAAAAATATATCTAATGATATGAATAGAGAAAATGATATACATAATGAACATCCTACAATTCAATGCTACATGTGAAAGAAAATGTGTAATTATTCCAATCGACTCCCTAGTAGAAGGGTTATTGATGATATTTGATGTCAAAAAAATATTAAGGACAAAGGCAACGGAATGTCACATGGAATCACTATTGGCGATGTTGAGTATGTTAATAAAGTGGTGAAAGGTATACCTACCATCCACTCTAAAGTGGAAAATAGTTTATTTGATTCTATACCCACCAACTCTTCTGTTTCTGAAGAATTTTCTAAGAGAATCTCTATTTTACCTCAACAATTTGAAGTTGAGTTAGCAGTGATAACTCTTAATGGAACAAATACTGCATTATTAGTTTATAATTATTCTCTAGTTTAGGTTTGGGGGAAAGTGCTTCCTAAAAATCATGTGATCCTTCATATAGTATAGTTTTATGTGATTCTTGGCATGGGTTGGCTATCTCTATATAGAGATCCTATTAATTTCTAATGATGGTAATTCAAACTTCCTATTTCAAATGAATATATGATCATCTATTGATGAAAGGATGAATATAACCTTATAATAGAAATATCTTCCATTAATATCTTAATAAGATCAATATCAAGAAAAAATATCATATTCCTCGCATTAATGACTTATTGGATCATCTATGCAGAGCTCAATACTTTTCCAATATTGATCTTATTTTAGGATTTCATCAATCATGGTTCAAGAAGTAGGATATACCAAAGGTAAAATTCCATATATGGTATGGACACTAGGAATATATAGTGATGCCTTTGGTCTTACTAATGACCCTCTATCTTTGTGGATCTAATGAATAGAGTCTTTAGAGACTATATCGATCAGTTTTTGGTCATCTTTATAGATGATATTTTTGTCTATTCAAAGAGAAAGGAATAACATGAAGACCACTTGAGAATTTTACTAAAGAACCAAATAATGGAGATGTTTTATGTAAAATTTAACAAGTGTGAATTTTTTCTTCAAAAAAATTCATTTTTGTGTAACATAATCTCAAGAGAAGGGATATTTGTGTATCCATCAAAAATAGAAGTTGTTGAACATTGTTCGAGACAAAAAAGTGTAACTGAGATTTTAAGTTTTCTTGGTTTGCATGGATATTATCTATGTTTTGTAAAATGTTTTTCACGTTAATATAATACGCTCACCAAGTTGACTCAGAAATTAGTTATGTTTTTATGTATAGAGTAATGAAAATAGAATTTCAAAGAGCTAAAAAGAAGGTTATCTAGTGCACCTGTGCTCACACTGCATTGTAGTGGAGAAAGGTTTTTGATCTACAATGATGAATCCAAGAAGGGTGTAGGATGTGTTCTCATGAAAAATTATATGGTGATATCTTATGCCTCCTGAATGTTGAAAATACATGTATAAAGTTACAAAACTCATGATTTGGAGTTATCTATGGTAATATTTTCATTAAAGATATAGAGGTATTATCTTTATGGTTAAAGCTGTGATATTTATACTGATCATAAAAGTTTATAGAGTATTTTCACAAAAAAGAAGCTGAATATGTGCCAAATAATGTTGTTATAGTTGATTAAAGATTACAAATGATCAATACATTACCAACCTAGGAAATAAAATAAGGTGGAAGATGATTTGATTCGATAAGAGCATGCTAGCCTATTCATGATGAGGATCACAAAAGATGCAATATTTATTGGTTTTCAAAGGATGGATCTTGAAATTTTAATAGAAGGGTAGGAAATTATCTTTCTCAAATGAAAGTTTAAACATATATACAAGTGAATGTTAAGAAGGTGTAGAAGAATAATATAAAGATAAAAAAGAAGGTGAAAATGTTTCCTGAATTCAACCTTCATTGTGATGGAAGAATAAAGTTCAAGAATTAGGTTTATATTCCTACGATAACATAATTACAGAAGGAGATTTTTTATGAGGCTCATAGTTATTCATTCTATATTCACTATGGAATCATGAAGATGTAAAGCAACCTTAAAGAGTTTTTATGGTTGGATGGAATGAAAATAGATGTTGCTGAATATTTCTCTTGATGCATGGTTTTTAGAATGTTAAGGATGAGAGATAGAATTATAAGGGTATGTTACAATAATTACCCATACCAGAATGGAAATGGGAAAAAATCACTATATAATTTTTCAAAAATCTTCCTAGAAACATCCAAAGGAAATAATGATATCTGGGTTATTGTTTATTTCCTCAGGAAGTTGGCACAATTCATTGTGATTAGAGAGGATTTCTATCTCGATCATCTTTCTAGGATATATGTAAAGGATGTGGTAAGATTTCTTAGAGTACCACTTTCAATTATATCTGATCCGGATTAAAGGTTTACCTCGATATTCTAGTGACGTCTTCAGCATGATCTGAATATAGAGTTACGTTTCATCACTACTTTTTATCCTCAGACAGATGGTTATTCTGAGAGGAAAATTCAAAATCTGGAAGAAATGTTGATTGCTTTCTCTATGGATTTCAATGGTAGTTGGGATCACCACCTACCTTTAGTGGAATATTCTTAAAACAATAGATTTCACACCAATATTTTTATGGATCCTTTTGACGCCCTATATAGAAAGAAATTAAGAACTCTAACTTGATGAGATGAAGTTGGGGAATGAAATCTATTAGGACCTGATCTTGTTGAAGAAATAAAAGGAAAGGTCAGATATATTCCACAACCCACAAGAGAAGATCAGAGTTGAAAAAAAGTTATGATTAAAACCAAATAAAAGACATAAATTTTGAAGTGGGCGATAAGGTGTTTCTATGAATATCTACCTATAAGAGAGTAGTAATATTTGAAAATATAGGAAAGTAGATCCCTAGATATATTGGTCATTTTGAAATTCTAGATCGTATTGGGAATGTAGCTTACCAATTGGAACTTCCAAAAGATATATCTTAGTTCATGATGTGTTTCATGTATCTCTCATAAGAAAGTACATACCTAATCCCTCAATGTACTAAACTAAAAAGTCGAAACGTTATAACAAGATCTTTCTTTTGAAGAAATACTGATAGAGATTCCAGATCGTAGAAAAAACATTCTACGAAACAAGACCACTCCATGGATAATGTTTTATGGTGGAACCACCAATTTAAGGAATCTACATGGGACCTTTAGAATATTATGAGGGAGTTTTATCCACATCTATTTGTTTCTAAGTGATGAATTTTGAGGGGGAAATTCAGTTTGGGGGGGGGGGGGTTGAGTGTAACACCTAGTTGTTTTTTATGAAATATTTTCTTTAAATAATTTTAATTCTTTAGTAGAATTGATTTCACGGAATTAAGAGATTAAATGAACCATTAGAATCTCATTGTATAAATTTACCATTATATCCTACCCATTTGGTTTTCGGGAATAAGTATAACTAACTTATGTAAATGCATTGTGAATTTATTGGATATCAATTATTTATGAAAAAAATAAATCAATTAGATATTTTTTATATTTGATAGAATTACTATTGGTAATTAAATTAATGAGATATATATTTTATATACTTAATAAAATATTTTTTATATTCATCCAACGTATATTTTTGTCATAGGGTACGAATAAACCCTATTTGATGTACACAAACATAATTTTTTTAAAATGGTGATTTTATGTATTTGAATTCATAACACCTTTTAAATTAAAATTTTTACACATTAAAACTTTTTATAGGATTACATAAACATGTTATTTTTAAGTGGTATATAAAAATTTACTTTCGAATAATTTATGATATTTTGCCGATAACTTTCATGTTTTGATGATTAGTAAAAAACACTAAATTTTATGTGAAATTTTTTTATTTCATCAAAATAATTTTCATAGTTATGTTATAATATTGAATGATTTTAATGTATAAGTAGAATATATTTTTATCATTAAATATTATTTATTTCATTAGAAATAATTTTACATTGAATTCAGATGTAAAAACATTTCAATCTTTTGCTATGTTTTAACTTTGAAAACATGTTCTCCCTTTCCAGAATCAAGAATAATGTTAAATTAATTACTGAAAATATGAATTTTTTAATTTTGAAAAATGGATTAAATATTTGGAATTAGTGGGTCCAAATTATGTAAATATATTTATTTTATTTTTGGGCATTATGAATTGTAACTTCAGTAATTTTTATTAATATGAAAAAGGGTAAACTGGGTAATTAAGGGAAAGAATAATATTATATAATCTCCTAAACACTTGTATTAATATAATTAAATTATTTTTTTGACCAAAATAATAATTGGGTTGAAATGGTATCTATTTTAATCCACTTGGATGAGATTAGGACATTTGTATTTAGTGAAAAGTTAAATATGGCTCACAAAAAAAATTAATAACTAAATCATTTTTCATATATAGTTATAAAAAAATATAAATTGAATTATAAACAAGAATTTGAAATATAATTTTTTTCTTTATCATGTTAATTTATTAGAAAGTTTTAAGAGATAAATAATTACCTTAATAGCGTATGTATTAATGATGTAGAAATTATTTAATTAATAAAAAATCAATAATATAGTTTTATTAAAATTTTAATACATATTAAAAGATCCTAAAACTTTGAAAAATCATATTGGTTGAGTATATGTCGACCATAATCATCCATGGGTCAAGTTATGGGCTATTTGGTCCCTTATATAAGTGATTATGTCACTTACATTATTATAATTAAAATGATGTTAAAGTTTTCACCTTCATAATTTAACAATTATAACTTTTTAAATATTGGATTTTATAGAATATAAATCTGACTTAAAGTATTCTTCAGAAATCTAGTATATCTATCTTCATTATATTATTTTTTTTAATTTTTATTAACAAATAATCATATATAATAATTAAACAACCTAATTGTATTAATTATTTTATTAAGAGAAATATTAAATATTTTTTTTCTAATTTAATATAATTTATATAACTAAAATTTATAATGAATTTTATAGATGAACTTGACCTCCTGAAATACAATAAAATTTTTGGTTCATAGTTATCTTGTTATATCAATATTTTCAAAAATCATTGAAATGAATAGTGTAAAAATTGATAATATTGATTGTTTATCAAAATAATATTTTATTAAATTAGTTAAAAATCATTAATTTTTTTTAAAAATATATAATAATAATGATATGGTATAAAATTATCTTTTATATTTATTTATGGTCTTTTTTACATCAAATAAGTAAATATTTCACCCTTTTAATATTGAATTATTTGTTAACCCAGTTAAACATTAAATAAAATAACTAAGTGTTAGTTAGAAAGATAAGGTTTAAATTGAAAAAAAAAACGTGAAAAATTATTTATTGAAGATATTACCACACCATCTATTTTAATATTTTAAATTGGGACATTTTGTAGGTTTTTTGGTAGGTATTTATTTTATTATAAATTATCATTTATGGAGTTTCCAAAAGTTCCCCTCACCTCAATTATGAAAGGGAACCACCTTCCTCACCTCTTCACTTCACTTGGAGCTTTCAATCTCTCCCAACCCATGACCTTTGTACTTAAAATATCCCTATTTACATTATAGAGGTTTTTTTAATCATTAAAGGCCAAGTTTTGTTCTCTAAGAAGAGATTTAGAGGAAACACGTCGAGGAAGAGGTAACCTCTTCTACCGGTTCTTTCAAACTTCTTTCTTCCTATACTTTATATTCCTTAGTTGTTAATTTATAAATTAATAAAAACATTATCACTCATAAAATTATATGTTATTATAATTTGGAAACAACCATATTCCACCTTCTATCCATCCTCTGAGAAATGAAATAACCACACATGCGTACGTACATCCTACCATCCCCATGATGCGATACGATTCATTCTACATGATCTTCATTAAACCATGATTATATACATGAATGGAATTAATAAATATGTTATATACTATATTAATATAATTTAGTAAATTATATAACTATAACCTAAGAAGTGGAACATGAACTTATTCGACAAAACTTGCATAATAACATAAATCAATTAATATCCAAATAATGAGTGATAATGAAATGTTACTAACAAATTAATGACAACCTGATCATATATGAAATAATAAAAATGTCTATAATTCTACAATAAGTCAATAACATCATTTTAATCATTATAAATCAGGTTTGGATAAATTCAAAGGATATCAAACTTAATGAAAGGGATAATTTCTCAATCTCATTATTAACCATGATTTAATATACGTAAGTATTTACTGGGGTATATTTATCATCCATGTCCATTTTTTCTAAATATTTAATATTTTTTCTATTATTATAAAAAAATTTATAGATATTTTAACCATTGTAGAATTTTTATTAAATGGTATGAAAGGAATAATTTTTCATTTTTGGTATGATTTACTTTTTGAAATTTCCAGAATAAGTATGAGAAGAATTTTTTTTAACTTATACTTCATGAATAGATTTTTAAGGTTTCATGATTCCTTATTTCCATAAATAATCCCGTATATTTTTTCAAGGTTATTTTCAAAGAAAATATTTTCTTTTAAAATTGCATGGATTTTTGACAAAAAAAATGTGTTTGAAGAAGAAACGATATTTTCCTCAAGAATTAATTTCATGTTTTATATCAAAACTACTTTCCATATAAGATGATATTCATTAAATAGGTTCACGCTTCAATTCCTTTTAATAATATTATTTTATTGCGTTTATGATGAAATGATATTTATTAAATCCATTTGTTTTACAAGGATTATGTTATGATGTTATGACATTTAAGAAACCCATTTTATTCCTTGGATTAGTCTATGATGAATGATTTATGTTTTTTTGGAACACAGAAGAATGATTACATTATGAGTTGTGTGGGACCTATATCTCCCTCCAATGCATTGGGTACAAATTTATATCTCATGACATAAAATGACTGGAATGACAAGTAAATATGGTTCAGTAATACAGGTCTAGAACCGCATGTAAACCCAGTTCAGTAATGGAATTTTACCATTATGATAGTATTAGCGAGGATCCTTGACTAATATGAAATGATTTTCTATTCTTATGTGCATACCAAAATAATTCATATCTTATGTTATGACTTTTGGGATTATCAATAGTAATTCTTATGAAATTGTATCCCATGACATTATATCGGGATATTTTATATAGAGTATAAGACTTTAAAATGACATGTTCTTATGTCTTATGATTATGATATGATTGATATTTACCTTGTTTAATCTTACTGATCACTTGAGGTCACCCTTTCATATGTTTCTTTTCCCAAGGTCATGAATAATGGTATTATTCAAGATATGTCCAAAAAAGTCTAGTTATAAAAAATTAAGTAGGATACAATGTAGGTGTTTTATAAACTAGTTGTTTATGTTTCCTAGTTTATAAATACGCTATACCTATATGGTCATGTCATGGATTTATTATCTTTTGAAATGAATATAATTCAATTTTGTATTAATATAATTCAATTTTGAATTAATATAAATGTATATAATGTATGGGTCATTATAATATTCTTCTGAATCTATAGGGAAATTAAATACTTTAATGAGAAATGGGTTACAACCATAGAAATCCAGGATGAATCTTATTCACATAGTAGAAGAGTCTACAGAGGAAGCAGATATAGGCCTAGTTAATGTGTTAGGTACCGTTATTATAAATTATTCTCTAGTGACTACAATATTTGATGTTATTTCATCTCATTCTTTTATTTAAACAATCATTTTTAATATGATAAATAATCCAATATAGATTTTAACTAATGTGATGGATGTTACTACACAACTTGGAATGAGGAGAGAATAAGGTCTCTATAGCCTCACTTGTTTTTTCCCTCTTAAAAAATGCCAATATTTCTTTTAATTTTCTTGTTCTTGACATGAGACTGCTTGAGTTCATTTTTAAGAAGGATTAGATCATTTCTAATAAATCTTGGATAGACTGTTATATTCGATGGGTCTCCTTTACTACACCCAATGGGGTAAATTGTATCATTCCAGGAGAATGGAACTCAAGGTTGAGTAGAGACATACCTTCTTGTCCAGAGTTTGGGAAAGTGATATCTGTGTCTTCATTTGATATGTATTTGGAATCATTGAGTGGTCATCTTCATATAGTTTTCAATGAGTTTCCCGATATATTCCCTTCTAACGTCTTTGGTTTTTCACTAGTAATGGTGGTAGAGTTTTTTATTGATATAGTGCCAATCATTGAACCAGTTTATATACCCTCTTATAGAATGGAACTAGATTAAATAAAATAGTTGAATAAATATTTGGATGATCTTCTAGAAAAATGATTCATACATCAAAGTGTGTCACCTTGTATTCCACCAGTTCTCTTTTCTATTAATGCTGATGTTTCACTCCACCTATGTATTGGTTACCAAAAACTCAACAGAGTCATGGTAAAGAAAAATTATCCAATTCCACTGATTAACAATCAATTTGATCAGTTCTAATTGGTGACGTTGTTCTCAATGGCTGACCTTCGATCATGTAACCATTAGTTAAGAATAAAAGAATATGACATTAAGAAAATTTCATCTTAAAGTTGGTATAACCATTACGAGTACCTTTTCATGACCTTTGGTCTAACTAATTCTCATTTAGTCCTTATGAATTTAATGGAAATGATATCCCATGAGTATATATATACATTCATTGTCGTAATTTTTGATGAAATCCTTGTTTACTCTATGACTGAGGAGGATCATGTGCATCATTTGAGAGTAGCTCTCAAATTGTTGGAAAATCACCATCGTTATTCCCATATTTTGAAATGTTATTTCTAGATTCAGGAGGTGAAGTTATTGGGATACATGGTGTTAGAAAATTTTATTGTAGTTGACCTTGAGAAGGTGAAATCTATTATAACATGGGAATAACCATGAAATAATTTTGAGATTCATAGTGCTATGGGTTAAGCAGGGTATTATAGCTGGTTCATTAATGACTTCTCAAAGTTGGCTTTTACGACGACTGATCTAACTCATAAGGGATTCATGTTTTATTGGGATGTCAAATTCCAAAATTATTTTTTGGATATGAAACATATTTTGACTAATGCTCTAGTGTTGACTGTTCCAGTGGTCAGGTTGGGGTATGTTGTCTTATGTGATCCATTGGATTCAATTTTGGGATATATTATTATGAAATTGATCAAGTAATTACTTATGGGTCTCGATAGCTTTTGACACATGATAATAATTATTAGACCCCTGACCTTGACCATGCAGTTGTGATTTACACTCTTAAGAGTTGGCATATTTATCTCAATAGAGAAAGTTTTATCATGTTATCAGACCACAAGGGATTGAGTTATATCTTCTATTTAAAATATTTTAATCTCTATCAGATATGTTGGGTCGAGTAACTAAATTATTTTAACTTTGACATCACTTATATCCTGGTGAAATGGAATTTCATTACATATTCTTTGAATATGGAACTTACAAATTAGGCCATAAAGGAATCATTGTAAGAGTGGAACTTGTGGGATCTTTTTGCAGAGTTTCATATCAAAGTCAAGGAATTAGGGCCTAAGGTTGTTTTGGATAATGTTTAGTTTATATATAATCTTATCTAGAATATTATTCAGTAACATAAGATTCATGATGAGTTATATATCATTAGATACTTTCTTTATGATGGGGAGACTATGAACGATTGGTCATTCTTCAAAGAGGGTGTTATAGGCCATCAGAATTACTTTGTTGTGTCGTTAGTGGTAAGGAAATATTTGATGGGGGATTTTTATAATTCTCAGTGGGATGTGAACCTAGGAACCATGAATATTTTCTATGAAATACAACGATGATTATGGTGGTTATTTATGATATGGGGCATTGTAAAGTTAATCTTTCATTATTGTATATTCCAATAGGTTTATCCTGAGTACAAAAAACATTCAAGTCTGATTCATCCACTTACAGTGCCTAATTGGAAGTGGGATGATATTTCAAAGGACTTTGTGGTTGGGTTTCCATGCACCTAGAGGAAGAATAATGTGATATGGGTTGTGATCCATCGATCAAAAAAATCGGCCAACTTTATACACATTCACGATACAACCAGGAGTTGGGAAATCTCTATATGAAATTGATTTTTTGGTTTCATAGAGTTTCATATGTTATAGTCTCTGAAATAGATCCATGGTTCACTTATAATTTTTAGAGAGTCCTTTAGGAGGCACATGTATCTCATGCCTTTTTGAGGATTCCATACCATCCATAGTCAGATAGACAGAAAAAAGGAGCTATAAATATTCTTGGGGATATGATCTATGATTGTATTATCAAATTTGGTGGGGATTGGGATGCTTCTTTGGGGCTGTTTGAGTATTACTATAAAAATAGTTAATTGTATACAATCAGAGTGGATACTTTTGAGGCCTTTTATGGATTCCCTTGCAGTTCTTTATTGTGTTGGTCAGATATTGGTGAAATTTCCTAGGTTTTACTGAGATTGTTGCAAGAGATAACAAAAAATATTTATTTGATTCATCAGTGGATGGTGATGGAATAGAGAAAATATAAGTCGTATGTTGATCGTCATCCTAGAACGTTACAGTTTTTAGTTGGTGACCTGTGGTTCTTGAAAGTTTTACCTATGTTTGGTTATCAATGGATTGGGAGCGAAGGTATCTTACTCCTCATTTTGTGGGACCATTGAGATTGTTGATTAGGTGGGGAATGATACAAACTATTTAGTTCTTCCACCATGGATGAAGTTGATATCTAATGTGTTCCATGTATCATAGATACAATGTTATATATCTAATCCATCTCATGTGATGAGATGGTGTGATCATGAGGTTGAACCAGATTTATCTATGACTTAACATCAATTCAGGATAGTGGATTCTAAAACCAAGGTACTTCATGGGAGGATGATACCTATGAGTTGTGTTCTATGAAACCAAGGTTCTGATTCTCATGAGATGTGGGAGAGGGAATAACTAATGAGGAGTAATGACCTTTTCTTTAGTTATAGAATCTTCTGCGTAGAATTTCTTGGGAAAAACATTTTTATGGTGGGGAGGTTGTAACATCCTATTACTATTTTTAGGTATTATTAACCACCAATTTTTAGTAGGCTTGGGTTGGGTTTGGTTTAAGGGTGAATCCAGTGATGTTTTTTAATTGTTTTGAAAGTTTGTTTGGTAAGTTCATGGTTAGAGCATGGTTTTCCCAAACCGTGGGCTCCCTCAAGGAAAACCATGCAAACCCAGGAAGTGGGGTTTTTCAAAGTTGTAGAATGGTTTGAGAAATCAGGTACCCACTTAGGAGAAACAATGTATCCTATTTTGAATATGATCATGTTCAAGAATCACATTTTAGTCTAAGTTTGTGTCCCTGCCCAGCAAACCATTCTTTGATGTTTTTAAAATACGAACATATTTTTTAAATTCCCAATACCCCTATTTCAGTTCTCCAACGGACCTATACAACCCCTAACTTATTTATCCTTCCATCATAGCACCCAAGAGAAGTTTTTGGCCTGTCATCACACTCCCAGAAGAGGATCAATGCTTAGTTAACAGTGGTTGATCCTCTCATAGTTAGTTTCCTCTTCATGTTCTCTATCTCCCGCTCTCTCTCTTTCCCTATGTCGGGGTTTTATATCTTTGTGTTGGTTGGATGATCTAATCCGCTTTATTTTGGGATAATAAACCTAGGATTGACTCCCGATTTCCATTTTCATCATTGTCCATTAGAAAATCCTGATTAGGGTTTTGAGTTTTGAGGTCAATCAATTCTAAGGTAGGTGGTTCCATCATGATGAACATTTTTTGTTAACCCTAAATTGAATGATTTAAATTAATTTTTATTATTTAAATGCAGTTTTAATTGTAAATTAAATATCATTACATTGGTTTATTAAAAACCCGATTCTAATGAATAGGGGGTTTAAATTTTTTTGGGTGTGAAATTGAGAAAACCATCAATTATATTTAATTGGGTTGTGATTGTGAAATTGATTCAAAACTGTGGAAATTTAAATTTTGGAATTTAAATTTTGAAATTGATTGAACTTTTTTCAATTAAATTTTGGAATTAAATTTTGGGAATTAAATATTGAAATTTAATTGTGAATTTATTTAAAAAACAATTTTTACAAAATGTATTAAAATGGTTTTGATAGAAACTGTTGAGTTTTTTTCTTAGAAAAGGCTTGTTTTGATTAAAACCTTACTTTAGGTATTAAATAGAAGATTGGAATTTTTGAAATGGGAGAATGGGATTTAACTATATTTTATGATTTCTTAAAATTAAATTCTCATCATTTATTTTTACTAGAGAACATGAAATCATAGGTATGTAGTGATTTATTAAGGACAAACATGTGAGGAAGGGAATGCCCTAGAACCAAATTGATATATTACAACTCTGATATAAAATGTTTAAAACGTTTCATTCCATATTATATTGTTGATGAGTCCTCTTTTAGTATTTTCATGGGACATGTTTACACATTTTCATTATCATTATACATGTCTGTGATGATCCCATAACATGGAACTACCGTACCTCTTGGTAGATGACCATGTTTATCACTTGTTTATATATGAGATATAAATGTGTGTTAATGTTTGTGAACTATTTTACAGGCCTTATAAATTTATATAAACTATTTTATATAAATTTTTTATTTAATCCATTTTTCTTAAAAGTACTTCCATCATTTGAAATGTAAATCATGATTTGTTTAAGTATGATTTTGAAATGCGAAAAATATTTATGTAAAGTTGAAATGCCTTTATTTTGTTAATTAAATGTGGAATATTATTATGGAATACTTGGAGAGAACCTACTGGTATTGTTACTAACCCCTACCGGTGCCTTCATGTGTTTGTATATTATCTCCTTTTAGGTTTGATCAGGGGTAAATAACCACTTAGAGGTGATTCTAGCTATTGATCCAAAGAATTAATGAGTTGAATTCATTGGAAATTGGGTATTTTGTACCTATTTTTAAATAACTGGTTGTATTACATTGGGATGTTATACCTATTTTACTTCTGGTATATTTATCCCTGTGGAGTTTTTATTATATGAGTACTGAGTTGTTTGTCATTACATCTACAAGTTTTGTGGAAAAATCATTCCCACATTTTGTATATATGATTTTAGGTGAAAATAAGTCTTTTAAAATAACATTGATGTCCATACACTCTAAGATATCATGTTTCTTTACCGCCCCCATAGTGTCCCACCATCTCCATCTATATTATTCAAGAATAAATGTAGATCACTCCATATTTATTTCATCATGTATCTCTAAGAACCCAAAAAAACACTCCTTCCTATTCAACCATTCTATAGAATCTTGAGGATAATTTTAACTATTGAACTATTCTTGATTATGGTGAAGGAATTCTTGAGAATGTTCCTAGAGAACATCCCTATGAGGTTCCACAACTGGAGCCTGAATGAGAACTAGTAGTGGTAAAAATCCCAGATCTTGGATAGTATAAATGATCACCTCAACTAGACTCATGTACACAAGAGGATTGTCTCACTGAGGTTTAGCAAAAAATTCCTCCTTGATCCAATTCTCACATATTCTTGGAGGAATGATACTACACAACATTAAGAGGCAACAAATAAGGCATCATGTTAACACTCAAACAGAGAAATAAGAGAAATTAATCCCAAGTGAATGACAGGAAATAATTTTATTTCAACATATCTAAATAAAAAACATGGAAAAGACTATAATAAATAATAAGTACCTATTTCCATTACAACCCCTAGTATCCTAAGGTTCTTTGTGGTCGGAGATTTCTAAACACTCAATTTCAACTACCACCAACATATCGAAAAGAATGGACAAATTATAAATGACTTGAAGACAATAATCTATACCCGGATCTAATACCATAATGTCCTGAACTTGATCAGGAACCTTGGTCACTCAATAAATGAGCCAGTCCAGAAATTTTTTGAAGGTAGTTCCTGATCACCATAGGTTTGTGGCTAGCACTTGATAGAATAAAAAATAAAAGTGGGAAAGATTGTTCTAAAAACATTACAGACATAAAGAAAAAGAGGTCAGTATGCATACAATAAAAAATATATAGGGAGAAATTTTCCAGAAGTCCAATTGGTATAACAAACCAAATTACTTCAAAAAATTACTATAAAATTGGTAAACTTGCCAGTGTCCCAATGGACACAACTCACTAACACCATGGATCCAAATATAGAACCACCTCTAAATGGTGCTTTAAACCTTCTCAAAACTTTAAGGAGATAATATACAAACATCCAAAGTCATATATAAGATGTGAGATAAAATACTAGTAGGTTCTCACCAAGGATTCCATAATAACATGCCATAGTTATTTAAATAAATAATGAGATTTTAATTTTAATTAAATTGGTCTGTAATTTCAAAATAGTATTTATAAAAATAATTATTTCAATTTAAAAGGAGGGAATTACTTTTTAAAAGTAACATAAATAAAATTTTAATATAAAATAGTTTATATAAATTCAGAAGCCATGTAAAATAGTTCACAAACATTAGCATACATTTATCTCTCAAATATAAACAAGTGATCAAAATGGTCATATTCCAAGTGGTATGTTAGTTCTGGGTTATGTGATCCTCAAAAACACTGGTACAGTGATAATGAAAATGTGTACACACGTCCCTTGAAACTTATCAAAGTAGACTCATCAACATCTTACTAAGGAATAAATTTTTCGAAATATTTTATGTAAGAGTTGTAATGTGTAAATCTAATTCAAGGGTATTCCCATCCAAGCATGTTTTTTTTCTAATAATTCACTAAATACCTAGAAATTCATGTGATTTAGCACTAATCAATGATGGGTAATTTATATTAAGAAACCTTACAATAAAATTCAATCCCATCTTACAATTAAATAAATTACAATTTTCTATTTGAAAAACAATATGGGGTTTTAATCAAAACATTCCATTTCTAAGATAAAACCCGAATGTTTATATCAAAACCATTTTAAGCCATTTTTACAAAATAATAATTTAAAGTCATTTCAAAAATCAATTTCCAAAATTAAATTCAACATTTTAATATAAAAAAGTCCATAAATTCCACAATTTAAATTTTATAATTTAAATCTATACAATTTTTCATTAATTTCACAATCACACCCCAATTTAATAGAATTTGGAGTTTTCTCAATTTTATGAAAAAATTCAATTTTCAAAAACTGCATTTCAATGGATTAATGTTTTTAATTAATTAATTGAAATCAATTTCATATATAATAGAAATTGAATTTAAATAAACAATCAAATTTAAATCAAGAATTTTAGTGTTAATAAAAATTTGGCATCATGATATAACTACATATATTGAAATCACTAGATATCGAAACACCAAACCCTAATTGGGATTTTCTAATAGGGAACAACAAAAAAGGAAAAAAATCAATAAAACATAGGTTTAAGATCCCAAAATAGTGGGGTTTAAATCCTCCAACAAACCAAGAGATCCACAATAGCCTAGGAAGGAAAAGAGAGAGAGTGGAAAATAGAGAACCAAAAGAGGGAACTAACCAGGAGAGGATCAAACAATGTTCTACAAATTTCAATCTTCTTCTGGGATGATTTTGATTGGCCAAAAACATCTCTTAGGATCTCTATTGGAAGGAGAAATTGGTTAGGGGTCATAGTAGTCTGTCAGAGACCCAAAATAGGGGTTTCTTGATTTTAAAACATAAATTCATATTGAAAAACTAGTAAATATGGTTTCTTGGGTAGGGTCACACGGTTAAACCAAATCGGGAACCCTGACTATGTTGCTGTTTTAAATGGTCTGCACAGTTTCTCCTTAGCGGTTCTCCAGTTTTTCAAATCATATGCTGACTGTGGAAAAACTCACTTCTTGGGGTTTCATAGTTTTCCTTGAGAGGGATATTAATTTTGGAAAACTATGTGCTGACCATTCACTAGCCCAAAAAATTATTTTAAAAAAACACTTTAGTCACCATTAAATGAAACCCAACTAATTCATGATAAAAATTGGGGTTTGGGAAAACTTAAAAGTAGTAAAAAGATGTCAAAATGTTATATTATAATGTCTAAAAAATAAAAATTTTGATAAAATAATATTTTTATTTTTATTTTTTGGATTTGTTTAAAATTTATAATCTCAATTTTGATTAAAAACTATTTTATGTAAATATTATAGTGATTGGAAATTTGGTCCACTTCCAAATTAATTATTGATTTTTTTTCATTTTCTATAATTTTATGCTTATATTCAAGAAGTATGATACATTATTCTAATTATATCATCTACATTTCCTAATCCATTTTTATCATGGGAATATTTAATATACATCATTATATTATCATCATTGACATTATTATTTCTCCCATTTACTTTTCATGGGGTTTTGTTTTGCTATGATTCATCTATTAATTAATTTCTCTTTGGAAATAATATACATGGTAAATATTGATTCAATAGGTGAGAATTTTTTTTAACATATAATCAATTGACTAAGTAGTTATTACATCCCATTTGATGTTATCTATGGTTCATAGGATGTTATCCTATAACATTATGTGATTGTATCTTGGAATTGAACCATGATTTATGTTTGTGATGAAATACCTTCAGTTTGGGGAACATTTTCTTAATTACCATGTTATTTTTATGCTTTTTCTAGATATACCTTTATTTTAATTTTTTGTTCCCCCTTTTATTAATTTTTTTCTGCAAGTTATCTGATGTAGTAATATGAATAAAATGAGATTTAGGAGATATATTGAATATATAAATAATATATTACTGTATTTTATTTTAAAATTATCTTTGGTGTAGTTAATCTCCTAATTAAACAAGTATTTTATATTTTGGGTGTATTTAATTATATGGTTTAATGTAAAAACAGAAATAATAATAGGATTATAATATTTATGTTTTTATACAAGTGAATTTCATTAAATGTTATCCAAAATAAAATATTATTACTTTTTTGAAGGGATCATATAGTATGGTTTTTAATTATTATTTCTTAAATATATAAATGAATTATTAAATGAATCCTTGGAAATAAATGATGAGTTAAATTTTCATAGGCCTTATTACACCCATTTGTGTTATATTATACATGATTATGTAAACTAAAACCATTTTATAATGTTGAATAAAGTATATTATTTATATTAATTTTGATTTATAATTCTTAGTTTTATACCATGTTGTTTATATTATAAAAATTGACTAATGAAATTTCATAAATAAAGATAACAAATCCACATAACATCATGAATTAGTTTAAATAAATCTATATGGAATTTTTCTAGTATAATCTATAGGGTAGTCCTCATACATTATTATATTTCTTGATAACAACAATAAATATGGATATTGTTTCTCCAAGAGGATGGAAATAGGGATAATTTCTTTTATAAAAAATAAAATAACCATTTTAATCTTAAATTTAATTAAAAGAATTTTTTGGAACTAAAATTGAGTTTGTAAAAGAAAAATTAAAATTTAAAATTTTATGTAATATTCATTAAATATCAATCAAATAATTTCTGTACATCTCATATCCTTGAGGGATTAATGGTTCCCATAATTGCTTATATTTAGTGTTATGTGAGATACTAAAAAATATAAAAATACACCTATTTTTAATGCTTTTAGAAAGAAAACCCAACTTCTTAATTTTTTTGTTATAAGAATTGAAAAAATAAAACTGAGGAGGTTGTATTGAGTTAATGTAATTTTTTTGAATCAAAATACTTAATTTCTCCCAATTTTATTAAATATAGTAGAATTGAAAGAGAGAATTCTATATAATATATAAAAATTTAATAATATATTTCAAAGAGACACAAAAGTGTATAATATTTTTAACTAACATCAAATAAAAAAAATCAGAAATTTTAAGATTATCATAAAAGTTTATTTATAGATTCATATCCTTTCATTGGTTTACCAGAACCAATATATTTCATGTAGAGTCATTAGTGGAGAAATATAGTCCTCTGAGACTTTAATTCATGTTAGTTGAAAATTCTAAAAACTTATATAGTTGTAATATTAACCTTTGTAAGAGAATAGTTTCAATTATATGAGAGGTAATTTATTACTTGAATCCACTAGAACACTAGTTTACCCACTAGATTTCTTGTTATAGTGGATGTTTCTACACCTTTTACCACCAAACATATAGTGGGAAGGGGAAAATACAAACATGAATTTCCATCAAGATGGATTCCATAATGAAAGTATGGCTAATTGATAAATATTTTATGTTAAAAAAATATATACAAATAATACTTATATATGTAATATAATTATAGAAATTAAAGAAATAATTACTGATCAATAAACCAAAATTGTTGTTATGAAATCCTTAAAAAAAAATTTCTTCTTTTTTTTATGATAATGAAATATATGATAATTGTGCACAAAAAAGTGAAATTATTACTTTATTATACAAATTAATAAAGAGAGACATGATATTTGTCCTTGAAATTATAAATGGTTTTAGAAATAATACAAAATAATCATAAACAATAGATATTATTTTGGTTAAATTTGAATAAATCACAATAAGATTAATATTCAATAAAAAATCAATTATGAAGTTAAGATAATAATGCATGTGATGGGTAATGGAAGATATACCTTGATGTGTAATTTTATCACTCTTATTTATTATTATAAAAAATAAAGGAATTAAAATAATTATATAAAATAAGGAAAAAATGTTAGATATAGTATAAGATAAAGTCCAATATAAAAAATACGAACTAAATATAATAATTTTTAAACAAATAGAAACATGTCAATAGAAAAAATAGTGAAAATGGTAAATAAAATTAAATCTCTATGTTCTTTAGGATTTATTTGATCACAAACATGGGGTATCTCTTTGCTTGAGATGAACAATCCCCTGAGTTCTTTCAATGTGATTCTATAAAAAAGAAATTTATTTTTTTAACTGAGTTTTTAAGTATACATATTCATTGATTAATGAATCATAACCATCATGTTTTCAATTTAAATTCATTTTTCTATCTATGAAATTGGATAACATGAAGTTAAATGAGAAGTGAATGCTCTTCCCATTGAATGATAATTTATATTCATGGTAGAATAATTTTTTATTTCTATTTTATGTTAAAAATTAACATTGAGTTCTTAGATGATTCTTCAAATTTCAATTTTTGTACATCTTATATATAATTCATTTATAAAAAATATGTGGGGTAATACTTTTATAAAACATAAAATAGAAAAGATTTATTTTTAAGGTATTTTGAGGGATGTAGAATGTATAACTCTTAAAAAACAAGAACAATGATGATGAAATCAATTAATAAAGTTGAGAAAATGGTACATATTTTACCCAAAATGAGAAAAACTGAAGATAATCTATGATGACCTATAAAAGACCAAGTGATGTTTTGGGGATGGGTTATATTAGTTAGGTAAAGTAAGAGGATCCAAATAAAAATATTCATAATATCTTATTAATTATTTTTTGGGCTAACCACCATAACACGATTGTGGCTCATTGGATGTTCGTTGAAGACACAATATTTATTTTCTTCTATAGTGGAAATGTTAAGAAATTATACTAGAAAATGGTTATTTTCTTCATTTAATTTTTGGAAAAAAATATCAAATTTGAATAAAGTAATAAGAAATAGCAGTTGAAACCATCATCAAAATATCTCAATAGAATTGTTATCCATTATAAAATCTATATCGATTTAAATAAATCTAAAAAATACCATTTCATCAATGTGACCATTGGTGGGATTTTAAGAACCCAAATCTTATTTTTAGGTATGTTTTTCTTTTCTGGTGTTTTCAAGGAAAATGAAGAGTTTATAGAAATTTTTAAAGTACACACCGTGTACTTTATGAGTACTCTCCATGTACTCGGTTACCGCGGGTAGCCAGGTGCTGGCCATGTTGTGTCCACGCACACGACCGTGTGTGTTGACCTAAAGACTGCCTAATGTAGGGGCCAGTAAAGGTGAGTGCGTGCTGTTTACTTCTGAATTACACGCCATGTGCATTCTTTTTTTCATTAAATGTACCGGGGTCACGTCTAATCTCCAGAAAGGGATTCTTCTCAATCTAGTTCTTCTATGAGAACCCGTATGGCCGCGATCTTCCTCCAAGACCCTAACTGATCATCTAATCACTGATTCGACCGCCATCTATTGTGTTCAGATCGCCTCGATCTACGGTGTTCTTGGGCTATTCAAGGCTTCTGGTTCACGTATATCGATCTCCCTACACCGAGGGAGGTAGTTTATGCCTTTCTGTTGAAAGTCTTGGAGTTATATGTGAAATGGTTTCCAATACCCTTGAACGGGTGTTGCATATTTACCATTTAACCCTATTAATTTCCTACCATGATTGTATGATTTATTAGAGGTTAATTGAATTTGAATAGGGTTGGTTTATATGTTTTGGAAGTGTTTTCTCATACATGTTCTATTTATTACCGTTTGGTCTTGTTTATCCCGTTAGGCTTTATTGATGTTTTCCCATGCCTAGTATTGTAGGATGAAGTGATTATTTTATCTGACATGCTTGATATTTTGTATACTGTTCAGGCATGTAGTTCTTGAGGTTTACTTTGACCGTATTGCATTTGTATTCTCATTTGACTTACACAGGGCTATGAGAACCTGGTGTAGCAGACTATAAGGGTAATCGACCGTGTGAGCTTCCTGAGAGAGTCTTTGACCACTTTTGACTATATGGGTAATTGACTGTGTGAGCTTCCACAGAGAGCCTTTATCACTTTTGACAATAAGGGGAACTGACCGTGTGAGCTTCCTCCAAGAGTCTTTATTGCTTTGGACTATAAGGGGAATTTCCCGAGAGATCATCCTCAGAGAGTCTTTATAGTATTCTTGTTTTGGTTGAACCATAGAGGTTAGGATGAGAGTACTACCCAGAGGGTTAATTTCTTTTATTAGCAGTTGTTGATATATGGAACTAGTTGCATTGAAACTATGGTTTGTTTTCTGCTAAGTAATTCCTTGTTTACTGGTTCCTTTTACTTGTTATCTGCCATATATTCACTAACTGTTAGGAATAAATATTGTGGTGGAAACCTAATGGGATTTATTCTCACACCCTGTTGGGGCCATTATTTTTGGGCCAAACAGATTATATTCCTACTAGTATATATAAGGGAAATCACCCATTTACATCAATATTTTGACTGCTTTGTAGCTAGAGATCATGGGACCAAGTATAGGCTTGCGATGCTGTGGTGTTGTTACTGCTTTTCATGTATTTGGGTTTTGTACCATATTTCATCATTGTGACTTGTTTGGATGCTTACCTAGACACATGTATCATGCATCATATATATATATATATATATGTGTGTGTGTGTGTGTGTGTGTGTGTGTGTTCTAGTTGTTTCTTTCATCATTCTTCCACTGTTAGTATTATTTAGTATGTTTACAGCTTCTGTTATTGTATATCTATTTAATTTTGTTGTTTTACTCTTCCAATGAGGGAATAGTTTCCCCACTATCACATCCAAGTCCCTCACAGCTAGTTGGAAGTCTCTGTCGTTCGTGGAAATATTCTTGAGGCCATGTGAACAACCAGGTATGGGGCGTCTCTGGGAAGATTTCGGAACCAGGATGATACAAAGTGGTATCAGAGGAATTATTTTCTTCTTGACTTATAGTTTGGAGCTTATAGCTAGGGATTGGAAGGAATAGGTACTTGGTAAAAAGCTGTGCCTGGGAGTAGCTAACCTGTGTACAGGGAAAATCCAATCTACATCGTTTAATGAAACTTTTCTAGTTTTCAATTTTACAGTTTATTTGACTTCACCTTGAGTGATTCACATGTTTCATGTTGTTATAGTTGATGTTATTTAGGTTCAATTTCTATCGAAACCCGATGAGATGAGGGTATTCCATCTCATTCATCATATATGCACTTGCTAGAAATCACATGTCATGCATTCCTTCCATTACATATAGGATGCATTAGCGATTTCATGTTGTTGTGATAGGTATTTTGTTTGATATGCATGTTGTTGTGATAGATGCCTTGATAAAATACCTTTTTTTCGATAGGGTATTTTTTATGGAAGGGTTTGTTTGAATGAAAGCCAAACTTTGGTTCTTAAGGTGTTATGGGCCCTCATGGACCATAATTTGGTGGATCATTGACTTTTTTTCTTGTATATTTCATGTATAAGATACCAAACTTCAATTCATGGGGATTATGGGCCCTCAAAGATCAGAATTTGGCACTTTCAATTTTCATTTCAGTGTTTTTTGGGCTTCAGAGTAGTTTCTGAGGCTTACTTTCTAGAAAAACCTAGAATACATGGCATGTGATGTTAAATACACACCATGTGTTCTTCTGTTTGGGAAGAAAATGTTTTTATTAAGTAAATGTTGGGTACTTTATGTACACGTCGTGTAGTATATAACTGTGTCTCATACTGTGTGGGTAGATACATGGGGTATGGAATCTTGGTAGGACACACCATGTACCAGATGTACATGCTGTGTTGTAGAACTGTGTAACTAGTCGTGTCACTAACAACATGGGTTGGTTGAGTCACTTCATGTACACGCCGTGTAGAGCGAGCTGTGTATCCGACCATGTCACTAACAACACGGGTCAGTGAAGCTCATCTAGTAATGTTCGTGTCTGGAGAAAATATTTCGTGTAGTCTTTTTTCTAGGAGAACCATGCCGGTTACCTGTGTAAGAGAACTCAGGCTGGGGAAGAGAAGCCAAGTACACGCCGTGTGTTAGGAAAACACACCGTGTCTGGAGAGAACATGCCATGTAGTCTTCTTCTAGGAGAACCATGTGGGTTATCCAAGTAAGAGAACTCAGGAAGGGGAAGAGAAGCCAAGTACACGCCGTGTGTTAGGACAACACTCCGTGTGTTAGGACAACACACCATGTCAAGGGCTTCAGGGAACACACTTTGTAGTCATTATACATGCTGTGTATATATGTTTTGGAAAACATAAATTTTTTCCTTCTCTTTTTCCCTTCTTAAACTTCAAGTTTCTATCCCTGTTAATCATGATCTAAGATGTGTTCTTGACCATGCAGAGTCATTCCAACAAGATGTCCTCCGTTTGTACTACAGTTACAGGGTAGTGATCAAACACCATATATGGATGATCAGTGACTACCGGATGATCCTTCAGTTGTTCCAGTCTTGGAACCAGCTGTTATACCAGACACAGGTGCCTATGAATAGTTTAGGGAGGGATTTATGAGGATGATGCAGACCTTTTAGGGGGCACCGCCTCCTACCCCATCGATGACAGAATTGATGCGAGGCTTTCAACAACATCATTCTTCCACATTCTCAGGGGATGTAGGACCCCAGACTGCAGAGTAATGGCTAGATGCCACATTGAAGATCTTTGAGCATCTGGAGATGCCTCTATAGAGGAGGGTTAGTCTTGCTACCTACATGCTTCGAGACTCCGCCAAGAGGTCTTGGGATGTGATCTCACAGGCAGGGTTCCAGTAGAATATGGATTGGGATGAGTTTCAGTGCACCTCCAATGATTACTTCTATTCAGAGACCTTGAGGGACGATCAAGCCTGAGTGTTTTTGAGTCTGGAGCAGGGAACTATTTCTGTTACGGAGTACTCTTCTCGCTTCACCGAGCTGCTTTTATTTACACCCTTTCCAGGGGGAGATGAGTTTTTCCTTGCACTCAAGTTTGAGGATGGTCTTAGGCAGGATATTCCATCTCAGGTAAACATATTCAGGTTAAATTAGATATCTTCAATATTCAACCAGGCACTAATCACCGAGCAAAATTTGAGGGATTCTAGAGTTGTGGGCCAGGGCGGTTTAAGATCTAGAGTTAGTGCTTCACCAGCTGATAGTAGGAAGCACCGCAGGGAGACTGCACATGGAGATCTGAGTAGGCGATATGCATCTTATTTTAGCTAGGTGGTGTGCTACCGGTGTCGGAAGAGCACGAATACGAGGCTAGATTGTCTGAGGGACCCAGTGGAGTGCTGATCTTGTGGCAAGATGGATCATCTTCAGCACTTCTGTCAAATCACATCACCAACAGCTGGTGACAGGGGTTCTTCGATGACTCTTCTTTCAAGAGCAGCACCACCAGTTCTTCACCAGTCTGGAAACTAGATTTCTTTTGGTCATTTAAGCTGAGGTGGAGGTCATGGCCATAGTAGTCAGTCACTCGGATTCCGGTGACAATAGGTTGGATCAACTCAATTGGGTTAGGTAGGGTCACAGGGCTGCGATGCAAGCCAGACTTTTGCAGTGGAGCAGACCCAACAAGAGTAGGATCCCAGACCCTCTACTGTTCGAGGTACGATTCAAGTTACCTCAGTTATAGATTATTCTCTTATTGATATAGGGTATTCCCATAGCTTTGTATATGTCACTGTTGTGAAGAGCCTTGGGCTCTGTATCTTTTCTTTTGATGATATCATGATGCTAGACACTCCGTTGGGGACTAGAATGAATAGTGCACGACAGTGCAAGGAGTTCCCCCTAGGGGTTTGTGGGTGTCACTTATTATGGGACCTCTATGTCCTAGAGATGAAATGCTATGATTTCATTCTCAGAATGGACTATTTAGTTCCCTTATAGGTATTTTTTGATTGCTATCACTGTAGGGTGAGTTTCATGTCACCATAAGGAAGATAGTTTCTTTATAAGGGTGAATGGGATGTCCAGGAAAGCAGAGCGGGACCCGAGCATCATGGGTTGTGAGGAGTTACATCCTAGATTTCTAGTCTATATCTAGATGACCAGGGGACTTCACATAAGTAATTTCCTTCAGTGGTGGATTGTTTTAGGTATGTCTTTCCATAGGACTTTTCAGGTTTTACTCTAGAGCGTGAGGTAGACTTTTCTATTGATCTTGTGCTAGGAGTGGCACTAGTGTCCATTCTTCTTTATAGGATGGCTACACCAGAGTTACAAGAGCTCAAGAAGCAGTTGGAGGAGTTGCAGGAAAAGGGTTTCATCTGACCCAGTACTTTTCCTTGGGGTTTACCTGTCCTGTTTTCAAAAAAGGTGGAATATACCCTCAGACTTTGTGTGGATTATTGGAAGTTCAACCAATTGATGGTCAAAAACTTCTATCCCATACCAAGTGTTGATGATCTCTTTGATCAGATTCAAAGAGCCTGAGTGTTCTTGAAGATTGACTTGAGATCTGATTATCATCGGTTGCGTGTTAGATTGTCAGATATACCTCTTATGGACTTTTAGAGTAGGTATGGTCTATATGAGTATGTGGTTATGTTGTTCGGTCTCACGAACACGCCTACAGTCTTCATGGCACTGATGAACCGAGTATTCCATCCATACTTGGATTATTTCATGGTAGTCTTCGTGGATGATATCTTGGTGTACTCTCACACTCAACACGACTATGCTACCCATCTTGAGATCATTCTGATTACAGTGAGAGAGTATCGGTTATATGCTAACCTCAAAAAATGCTACTTTTAGATAGACTAGATTCACTTCTTGGGTAAATTTATCTCAGATAAAGGAGTATTAGTAGACCTAGAGAAAGTAATAGTAGTAGTTTATTAGGAGAAGACAAAGAACATATTCGAGGTGTAGAATTTTCTAGGGATGGATGGATACTAAAAAAGTTTCAAATAGGACTTATCTCACTTTGAAGCACCACTAACAGACCTGACTAAGAAGTGTGCAATGTTTTGTGGTCATATTTTTGTGAATCAGCCTTTCAAGATTTGAAAGCGAGGTGGAGTTCAACACTGATACTAGTATTTCCAAAGCTGGGAAAGAGCTATACTATGTACTGTGATGCTCCAGGTTTCAGTTTGGGAGCTGTGATTATGCAGGGGAAGGGGTCGTTGTGTATGGGTCTCAGCAGTTGAGGCCACAAGAGAGGAACTACTCGACACACGATCTCGAGTTGGCTGTTGTTGTTCATGCTTTACACTGTTGGAGACATTACCTTCTAGGAGAGCATTTTTTGGTTTTCACCAACCACAAAAGTTTCAAGTACATCTTCACTCAGCATGATTTGAATGTCAGACAGTGAAGGTGGGTTGAGTACCTTCAGTACTTTGACTTGGAGTTTTCCTATACACCTGGGAAAGACAATGTTGTGGCTCATGCATTGAGCAGGAGGACTCAGATATAGGAAGTTCAGGAGGCCAGCATTGAGTGGAAGCTTATGGATCTGTTCTCTGAGATGCATTTGGAGGTGCATGAAAAACAGGGAAATACTTTTCTTTCTTTTGTAATTATTACTTCTACTCTTCTTGATCGAGTGCGAATGAGGAATCTATTAGATTCTGAAGGCTTACTCCTATAGGAGAGTGCATCAAGAGAGGACCCTATTCCTTGATGGACCATATGTGAGGATGAGATCTTGAATTTCTAGGGGAGTGTATGGGTGCCAGTAGACATACGCGAGGAGATGATGTGGGACTTTCATTCATCAGTTTGGGTAGCTCATCTGGGTACATCGTAATCTACACCATTATTATTAGTGGTCTGGTATGAAAAGATATGTTGCTGGTTTCGTCATGAGGTATTCTACCTGTCAATAGGTGAAGGAAGAGCATCAATGATCAGTAGGGATTTTGCTATAGTTACCCATTCCTAAGTAGAAGTGGAATGATGTCGGGATGGATTTTGAAATAGGGTTTTCGAGGTCGCCTTGAGGGAATGATGTAGTATGGGTTGTCATTGACAGACTCACGAAGGTTGATCACTTCTTGCCGATCAAGGAGACTTTCAGTGTTGATGATATGTGACGGTTCTATATCTGAGAGATTGTACGTCTACATTGGGTTCCACACTCCATTGTTTCAGATAGAGATGCACATTTTACTTCTCAAGTCTGGCAGGGGCTTCAGAAGACTTTGGTTACACTGGTGCTTTGGAGTACAAATTAACATCCCCAGACAGATGGATAGTCCGAGCGTACAATTTAGGTGCTTGAGTATATGCTGCGAGCATGTATCCTAGATTTTGGAGGTACTTGGGATAATCACATAACTCTTGTAGAGTTTTCGTACAACAATAGTTTTCAAGAAACTATTTAGATGGAACCATATGAGGCTTTGTATGGTAGGCCATGCCGATCACCCTTTTTTTGGATGGAGGTAGGAGAGGCCGCTATGCTGGGACCTTGTACTATCCAAGAGACTATAGAGCAAATAGAGTTGATTTGGAAGAGGATATCTACTGCACAATCTCGACAAAATTCTTATGCTTATCGTCGGAGACAACCTATGGAGTTCGATGTCCGAAATCAGGTTTTCCAATGTGTCACACAGAGGTTGGGGAATAGAAGGATTATGAGATAGGGTAAGATTTCACCGAGGTACTTTGTTCTATTTAAGGATTTAGAGAGAGTCAGACCAGTTACCTATCTGCTGCAATTACCTTAGAGGTATTGGGATATGCATGATGTCTTCCACATTTATCAGCTTTGACGTTACTCCTCAGACTCATGTCATGTTTTCCATCATGTGGAAGTTGAGTTGTAGGTGGATGCATTATTCAAAAAGCATCCTATCTAGATTGTTGATCGAAGTGCAAAGGTTCTCTATGGTTAGTCTGTTCCTCTAGTACGAGGGCTATGACAGTACGAGCGAGTACAAGATGAGAAAAGGGAGAGGGAGGCTGATGTACGATCGCAGTGGCCAAAGCTATTTGGTGTTTTTTCTTCTACACAGCTTTTCTAGGGAAATTTGGGGGCAAATTTCTTTAAGGGGGGAAGTTTGTAACAACCCAAATCTTCTTTTCAGGTATTTTTTTCTTTTCAGGTGTTTTCGTGGAAAATGAGGAGTTTCTGGAAATTTTTGAAGTACACACTAATTACTTTATGAGTACACGCCGTGTACTCGGTTACCATAGGTTTCTGGGTTATGTCCATGTAGTTTCCATGAACATGGCTGTGTGTGGTAAACTAGAGACCACCTAATTCAGGGGATGGTAAAGGAAAGTATATGCCATGTAATTCAGAAGGACATGCCATGTATTTTTTTTCATTAAATGTATTGGGGTCATTGTTGAGTCAATAAGGTTTTCCTTATGACTTTTCCATTCCTTCTTGTTTTGAAAATCACAAACACCTTATCTTTAGGAAAATCTCTTTTATAAGGAAAATTTCTTTTATAAGGAAAATTTATTTTATAAGGAAAATTGCTTTTATAAGGAAAAATTGCTTTTATAAGGAAGATTTCTTTTGTAAGAAAAATCACCCTTATCACATTTTCATTCATATATTTCTTAATTATAAGATTCAGATTCATTTCTGTTTTCTCAGAATTGTTTGAAACTTTGATATGAAGTATTCTATTTTAGGATCCGAATTCTGGATAAGAACTGTACTAAAGTTTCACTCCGAAATCCAGATGAGAACTGTGATAAATTTTCATTCTGAACTCTGGATACGAACTCTGATTAAGTTCTACTCCAGATTCAGGATACGAATCCTTATGAAGTTCGACAATGAATTCTCATTACGAATTCTGATGAGGAATTCTCCTTACGAATTCTGATGATGAATTCTCATTACGAATTTTGATGATGAATTCCCATTATGAATTCTGATGACAAATTCTCATTATGAATCCTGATGAAGAATTCTCATTACGAATTCTGATGACGAATTCTTATTCCGAATTCTGATTCCGAATTCACCTATTAAACAGAATCTGATCATCTTTGTTTTATACACTCTGTATTTATTTAGACTCTGAAAAATTATTTTTTTTACACTCCGAACATTCATTCCGAACTTTTGAGTTATATTTTTAAATGGTGTCGCACATTCTGTTACACTTGTTTTGTTATAAAACGATGTCGTCTATTCTGTTATAAACTAACCGTTGGCTAAGTGACACGTGTACAAGTCCCTCCGATTTTTAAGGAAAATATGACCGTTGGGAAGGATGCCGACCTAACCTATAAATAGGAGCTCATTTGAAAGAGCTCTAGAAAAAATGAAGTTGATAAATCTAGAGACCACACGCTGCTAAGGTGATTTCTAGAGAGAGAAAGCTTTTCATACCTTGTGCATACTGAACCGCTCATTCAGTTTTTGCTTCGTGTGACTCTAAATGTTGGTGATTACATTCGAGGACTTCCGGGGATAGGAAGACAGAGGTTACGACTACCTTGAAGTTTGAGGGCTTCCTTTCTGAGGAAGACAGAGGTTTCCAACTACCTTGAAGTTGAGGGCTTGCAGGGATAGCAAGACAGAGACTCCGATCTTCATATCGAGGGCTTACCCTGGTGTGGGTAAGACATACTTTCTTGAAAGTATAAATCAAGGGAGCTTTATCCAAGGTTGTTGGATACCCTTCTCTTTGGGTTAAAAGAATTATATCTTGTTACTTTTAGTTTTACTACTTGTTTATTTCCGCTGCATATTGTATTGTAAGGAAAGTATAACTTTCTTATACTTCCCTACTTATACTCTATTTCATTTAGATTCTATACACTTTAAGGTAGAATCTCATATTGTAATCTTTTGTTATGTTTCAATTTCCGGAACCATATTTCTGGAACCTACTTTCGGAATCTCTTTCCAAGTTTTCATTTGGTGTTGGAGGTGTTGTGAATTTTCTTAGGTTAACTTTGTTAAACATAGCCCTTTCCTTTGCTTAAGGAAAACACAGTTATTCATAACTAACTTTAAAGGTTCCAAAGGAAATTTTAAAGTATACAATTCACCCCCCTCTTGTATATTGAGCATCTACATGATTATTTCGATCCTACAATTGGTATCAGAGGAGGTCTCTGAAATACTTGTACTCACGTATAAGTTTTTTTTGCTCACTTTATCATTCCTAACTTTATCATTCCGAACTTTCTCATTCTGGACTTTCTCATTCCGAAATTTGTTATTACGAACTTTTTCTACTAACAAGTTTGTGTTCCAAAGGTTTATAAGTATGGAAAGAATTAATGTTGGTTCTATTGATAATATAAATCCTACAAGACCACCAATCTTTGATGGTAATGATTATGAGTACTGGAGAGATCGAATGAAGACTTTTGTTATCAATACAGGAGTAGACAACTTTGTTATGCTTACTGGTGATTATAAAATTCCTGATAAGGAAGTTAGAACTTTTACTAACCAGGAAAAGCAAGAGTATCAACTCAACTATAAGGTACGCAATACTCTACTGTGTTCAATGACCAGAAATATATATAGCCAAATTTCTTCTTGTGAAGCAGCTAATTGTATCTGGAAGAAGTTAGAAGTTACACACTTTGGAACTTCTAAAGTAATTGAGACTAGGAGAGCTATGCTTAGAGCTGAATATCATGGATTCAATTTTCCTTATGGTGAACCAATTTGTAAAGTTCAATAGATATTTATGACTATCGTTAACAACCTACAGTCTATGGGAGAGAAAGGTTTAGATGATGAAGCGCTTGTGGATAAGATAATTGATATTATGCCTAACGAGTTGGATTCGAAAAGAACAGCTATAGATGAGAACATGAAGGTCACTCAAATTTCACTTGATGAGTTATTTGGAACTCTTCTCCAACATGAAACAAGAATGAAGAGAGATGCTGACAACATCAAAAAGAAAAATGGAAATGGTACAGTTGCTTTTACAACAACATCAAATCATATTAAAGCTATGACTCCTGAGAGAGTAACCAGATCCAAGTCTAAGAAGATGGTAGTTCAGTCAGATTTTAGTGAGAGTGAAATATCAGAAAATGAATTAGCGAATCTTGCTCGAAGGATGAACAAGATAGCTGGCTTGAGAAATTTCCAATCCAAGTATAAGAAAAAGGACAGGAAAGATAAGAAAGATGGAGAAGTTACTTGTTATGAATGCAAGAGAGCTGAACATATTAGACTAGATTGCCCTATGTTCAAAAAGAAAGAAAGGAAAGAAAGACATTCAGATAGGAACAGAAAGAAGTATTATAAAGAAAAAGCTAAGAAAGTTTTGAAAGCTAATGATACCTGGAGTGCCAGTGGTGGTTATTCTTTAGATGAATCTTCTGATTACGAATCTTCAGGACAGAAGAATCTTGGTCTTATAACCAGATTACCTATTGAAAATCATTGTTTTATGGCTAAGGTACGAAATGCTGAATCATTGACCAATGTTTCTTTAAATTCTAATGATAGTAAGTATTATAACTCTTCTGAAGAATAATCCTCTTCTAATGAAGAAAATACTTTACCTACTTATGAATAAGTCTCTAGGTTTGCTGAACTTCTTGAAATTGAGAATTCCAAACTCAATAAAAAACCTGATAAGGCAAAATCTAGGAATTCTATTATTACAAAAGAGATATCAGATCTTTCTAAAGATCTTGATAGGAAAAATGCTGATTTTGAATGTATTTAAAAAAATCTTGAGGAAGTAAGTTCTGAGAAGAAAAAACTTCTAAAGAATTAGCAAAAGTAATTTCTAAGAAAAATATTCTCGTGCCTAGCTCTAGTTCTAAAACTAATGATTTTGAGGATAAAAACTTGGTTATAAAACTCAAGTCCGAAATTTTTTCCTTAAAGAAGTGTTTATCAAACTTTACACATGGTAAGGAAAATTTTGATAAAATGTATTCCCAAATACGACCTTTAAGAAATAAATCCGGATTTGGTTATACCCATGAAAAACCAAATTTCAGTAACATTTATTTTATTCCTCAAAGTGCCCCATTTTGTACCAAGTGTCAATATGGTGGTTATTGGACAAATAATTGTTCCTTAAACAAATCCTGATCCTTAGGATTTCACAAAGCTTACTTTTATAAGAAAATGTGGGATCCTAAAATTTTGTTATCTGGTAATCTCGGATCCAAACAAGTTTGGATATTGAAAGTATAATTCTCTTCTTGATTTTAGGAAAATAAAGAGAGTACCGGCAATAATACATGGTACATGGATAGTGGATGTTCCCGGCATATGACTGGTAACAAAAGCTATTTTGAAAAGATCATCAAAACGAAAGGAGGAAAGGTAAATTTCGGAGATAATGCTAAGGGAGAGATTGTGGGTATTGGTAATATTGTTCTTCTTGGTAAAACCTTGATTTCAAAAGTTCTTTTTGTTAAGGGTCTTAAGCACAACCTCATTAGCATAAGTCAGTTATGTGATGAAGGTTACCTTGTGAATTTTAGGAATGATATGTGCTTAGTTCACAATTCCAAGGAAGAATTTATTCTCTCAGCCAATAGGCAAGAGAATGTTTACACTTTGAACTTAGAAGACCTTAGAAGCCAAGATTTACCTTGCCTAAGTGCAATGGAAGATCATTCCTGATTATGGCATAGAAGACTAGGTCACTGTAACTTTAGAAACCTATGTAAACTCTCTAAGAAGAAACTAGTTAAGGATCTACCGGAGCTTAGATTTGATTCTTCTAAAGTTTTTGATCCTTGTCAATATGGAAAGAAACATAAATCTAGTTTTAAATCAATTGGTGAAGTCTCAAAAACCGATTCATTACAGTTAGTGTACATGGATCTTTTTGGTTCAACACAAACTGGAAGTATTGGAGGAAAATACTATGTGTTTGTTCTAGTTGATGATTACACTAGATTCACTTGGGTCTATTTTCTAGAAAAGAAGTCTGAAGCTTTTTCTTATTTCAAAAGTTTTAGAGATCAAGTTAAAAATGAGAAAAACTTTCCTTTGAAAACTATTCATAGTGATCATGGAGGAGAATTTCAAAATTCTGATTTTGAAACTTTTTTTTGTAGAAAAGGTATTACTCACAATTTCTCAACACCTAGAACTCCTCAACAAAATGGTGTAGTTGAGAGAAGAAATAGAATTCTTCAAGAGATAACGAGAACCATGTTGAGTGAATATTCTATATCTAGACATTTCTGGGATGAAGTTGTAAGTACTGCTTGCTATACTATAAATCGAGTTTTGATTAGACCTTTTCTTAATAAAACTACTTATGAGTTATGGAATGTTATAAAACCAAGACTATACTACTTCAAGGTTTTTGGTTACAAAGTATTCATTCTGAATACTAAAGATAACCTACATAAATTCACACCAAAATCTGATGAAGGAATTTTATTAGGTTATTCCACAACTTCTAAGGCTTATAGAGTTTTTAATAAAAATACTTGTACTGTTGAAGAAACAGTACATGTAAAATTTGATGAGTCTGACCCTTTTGTTTTTAAACCATCCCAGCCTACATACTCAGATGTGTTTTCAAAAACTGATTATCAACCTTTGGTAGAAGAACCTTCTGATAAGGATAATGTTCAAGAAGATATTCCTGAAATATTTACCCCAGAAGAATTTCTACCCTATGTTGATGAACAGGCTTTTCAAAACCCAAATCAGGTGTTTCTTAAGAATCATCCCAGTGATAGTATCATTGGTGTTGTAAATCAACCTGTAAGGACTAGAAGTTCCTTAAGAAATGAAGTAGAACATCTAGCATTTCTTTCCCAATTAGAACCTAAAAGCACTGATGAAGCTTTAGGTGATGATGATTGGATCAAAGCCATACAAGATGAACTAAATAAATTTTAAAGGAATAAAGTCTGGACCTTGGTTGAAAGACCTAAGGAAACTTCTGTTATTGGAGTAAAATGGGTTTTCAGAAATAAATGTGATGAAAATGAAGTCATAGTAAGAAATAAAGCTAGGCTTGTTTCAAAAGGCTATAATCAGCAAGAGGGAATAGACTATGAAGAAACCTATGCTCCAGTAGCTAGAATTGAATCTATCTGTATCCTACTTGCATTTGAAACATTCTTTAATTTTAAACTTTTCCAAATGGATGTGAAATGTTCTTTTCTTAACGGTTATGTTCAAGAGGAAGTTTTTGTTGAACAACCTCCTGGCTTTGAAGATACAAAACATCCTGATTATGTTTTTAGACTTACCAAAGCTCTGTATGGCCTTAAACAAGCCCCACGAGCATGGTATGATAGACTCACTGGATTTTTGCTTCAAAATAACTATGTTAAGGGAAATGTAGATCCAACCCTTTTTATAAAGAAAGATAAGAAATTTTTTTTGATTGTTCAAATTTATGTTGATGACATCATATTTGGTTCAACTCAGCAATCTTTGACCGAATCTTTTGCAAGTCTAATGAAATATGAGTTTGAAATGAGTATGATGGGTGAGTTAACATTTTTTGTTGGTTTTCAAATTTCTCAAAAACCAGAAGGAACCTACATATCTCAACATAATTATATTAAAGATCTTCTCAAAAAGTATGGTTATGACAATACTAAGAGTATAAGTACTCTTATTGGCACCTAAAACTCTTTAGATCTTGATGAAGCTGGGAAACCAGTAGATCCAACATCTTTTAGAGGTATGATAGGAAGCTTACTTTACTTGACATCTAGTCGACTAGACTTAATGTTCTCAGTATGCTTATGTGCAAGATATCAATCCAACCCTAAGGAATCTCACTTAAAGGTAGTAAAAAGAATTTTTCGCTACCTTAAGGGATCCATGGATCTAGGATTGTTTTATACTTCTGGAAATGATTTTATTCTAAAAAGATTTTCTGATGCTGACTTTGGTGGATGTAGAATGGATAGAAAAATTACATCCGGAACTTGTCATTTCTTACGAGATTCATTAGTTTCTTGGTCTTGAAAGAAGAAACATTATGTAGCACTCTCCACTACTGAAGCTGAATATGTAGTAGCTAGAAGTTGTTGTGCTCAAGTGTTGTGGATGCAACACACACTCACACACTATGGCTTGAGTTTTACAAAAACTCAAATTTTGTGTGATAACACAAGTTCCATTGCCTTAAGTAAGAACCCTGCACATCACTCTCGTGCAAAACACATAGATATTAGGAATCAATTTCTTTGGGATCACACACTTAAAGGAGATATTATTCTTCAGTTTATCAGAACGCAAGATCAACTTGCTTATATTTTCAAAAAATCCGTGCCTTCTGATAGATTTGAATACATTAAACAGAAGTTAGGAATGATAACCGTAAGGTAATCCTTCTTAATTAACTTTCTGTTAAAAAAGTTTCCTTACAACAATAAACTCTTCTTCATAGGGGGAGTACATTTGATTGTTAGAGTAATTTTTTTTTTCAAAGTTAGTTTTTTAAACTTTTCGGAACTAAAATTCCGAAATGGGAATTTACAGAACTATAATTTTCCAGAATGAATATTTTCGTATAGAAAACTTCTGGAATGGAAATTTTCGTATTGAAAACTTCCCGAATGGAAAATTTTGTACTGATATTTTCATAATGGGATTTTCGTACCGAATCTTTCATAAAGAGTATTTTATTTTCAAATTTTGTAATGAAATTTTTGTACTGTGTTTTGCGTACTGAATTTGTTTTTCATAGTGAGTTTTGCGAACTATGTCTTTTCATAATAAAGATTTTTCATAGTCATTTTTATATTACCCATTATGAATAATTCTCCTAAGCAAATACGAAAGGTATGATTTCCTTACTCAAGTTTTCGTAGTCATACTTTACTTGCTGGAATTTTCTTATATTTTGTTTTCGGATTATAATTTTCTTAATTCTTTGTTTTCATAAAAATATCAAAATATCGGATTCAAGTTTTCTTGAGAATTGGTTTTCGACCGTCAGATCTGTTCTTAGCTTGTCACAACCGTTCGATCAACCGTGGAAGTTGAACCGTTTTCTCGTTGCCTATATAAAGGGGACCCCAAATAGTTGTCCCACATCGGTTTTCAAGCTCCAGCATCGTGAAGCTCTTCCTCTCTGTTTTAAGACCGTTCCGAACCTCAACTTTTTCCGTTCCGAACTTCTCAGAGGTCTTCAGATCCGAATGTCTGTGGAAGTAGTTTCTCAAGACATGTCTTCATCTAAGCCGATTTCGAAATGGTTGGTATATAGAGAAAGGCTGGTTCATCCTGATTTCTTCCACAAGTATGATTCTCTTATTTCCAAGAATATTAAGCTTAATGGATGGGAAGATGTTGCGGTGTCAAAACCTGGGAATCAAGATGAAGTGTATTCAGATTTTCTTATAGAGTTCTATGAAATAGTCTCCTTTCATAAGGAAGATGGAAGGGAGAAATTGTCTTTTAAGTCTTATGGTAAGACTTATAAGCTTTCATATGCCAAGGCAGCCAGCTTGGTAGGGCTGAATAATGAAGGTGAAGCTGAATTCATATCTCATGTGTTGCCGGATTCAAAGGGTAGCTTCGACAAGGAAAAAGCATTAGAAACTCTCGGACTGTCAGATGATAAGGCTCCGAAGATTGCTTCTCTTTCTACAAATTTTCGGATTCTAGAATTATGGGTACAAAGTCTTATCATACCGAGAAAAGGTGACAAAGATAGTTTGAATAAGAGTGAGATTTATATACTAGATTTTCTGATTAATCTAAGGAAGTTTAACCTAATGAAGCACATTCTTATTACTCTTGATAATGTGAAGAAAGGAAATCTAAGAGCTCATATTATAATGTATCCAACAATCCTCTCAAAGTT
This sequence comes from Viscum album, assembly GCA_963277665.1. NCBI lineage: Eukaryota > Viridiplantae > Streptophyta > Magnoliopsida > Santalales > Viscaceae > Viscum > Viscum album. Next base: position 1,463,503 of record CAUJRU010000088.1, read on the forward strand.
GATAGTTTGGTGCCTTGAGTCTTTCAAGGAGGCTTGCAAGTCTAATCCAAGAGTTTGCAAGATTATGTTGGTGAGTGATGGTACACTCAAAAGGATGGATGTAGCTTTTGATAATAAGACTAGTCAGTTTATTGATTTACCTGATCAAGAAGAAACAATTCCAAATGTTAATGATCCGGAATCTTCTAAGCCAGTAAGGAAGAGAAAGCTGAAAGAAGTGGAAGTAGAAGCAGAGAATCCCAAGTCTAATGAAGTTCATTCCACTCCTCCAAAACCAAAGAAGAAGAAATCATACCCAGATGAGGTTATTGCTAAATGGAGGGAGATCAAAGAGAAGAGAGTGCAAGGGGAGCCTTAGTTTGGCTTGGATCCTGCGGAGGCTAAGACCTTGAAGGAAAAAACTGCAGATGAGCTCGAAAAACAAGCGAAAGAAAAGAAGCTCAAGAAGAAGATGTCCGAGGCAGAGGTAGCTCAGGCTTTGTTGAAGTTTAATGAGATGGTTTCAGCAAACATTCCTGTTCTGAGATATTTTTCATTGGAATCTCTACCTGAGACTCCATAAAGAGACTTTGTCGCTCTGGAAGAGACAGCTGTTAAGCCTGTTGAGGAAATAGAGAAGATTGAGCAAGTAGAAGAAGAAGAAGCTGTTGCTGAAGGAAGTGGTGAAACCGGAGATGTTTTAAAACAAGTAGATGATTATAAGGGGGCTCTTTCGGAACATTTGTCTCTCCGAACTTCAGAAGCTGAATCATCGAAGCTAGTCACTCCAGCGATGGATGAGGAGAAAGGAGAAGAAGAAGTAGCTTATCATGCAAAGGAAGAAAAACTTCTACATGATATTGCTCAAATGGATAATGTAGAGGTTGGTTCTCAGAAAGTTCTTGATGAGGAATAAAATGTTATGCAAGTTTCTGATAGTGAAAAGAGAACTCCGGAACATGACTCTATTCCGAAAAAGGACAAGGGAAAGCAAATTGTTGTTGATACTCCGAGCTCAGTAGTGGTGAAGAGAAAGGAAGTTGGTAGTTCTTCAAAGAGAAAGCTTGACCAAGTTGAAGAAAAAATTTATCCAAGCAGAGTCTCGGATTCAGAGTCATCTTCATTGGGGCATGATTTTGTTGTTCAGTCTTTAAAGAAGCTGGTAGGTTCTATTCCGACTTTCTCAAGCATTGATTTAAGATGCCAAATGCTCCAACATGATTTGAATCAGAAATCAGACTCCGTATCCATGGTCATGGATAAGTGTGTTGAGATAGAAGCTCAATTCAAATCTTTCTTTGTCGGCTATGAAGCCCACAAAAGATCTTTCAAGAGGATGACTAGCTGGTCGAGGAAGACTCTAGAAGTGATGATGCTCTTTAATGAATTTCAAGATAATGTAGAGGATTCTTTTGAGACTGAGGACAGAAAGATAAATGAGCTGACTTCTTCCTTTGAAGAGAAGCTGTCAGATGAAAAGAACTTCCAGATTCAAGAAGTCAGAGATCTGAATGGGAAGCTAAATTCTGTCTCTCAAAACTGGAAGTTTGAAAGGGATCATCAGATTGATTTTGAAGAGAAATTGAAGGCTCAAGAATAAAAGATTAAAGCTCAGGAAGAAAAGATTCCAGACCAAGAAGAAAAGATTGAAGACCGAAATGCAAGAATTATTGTGTTAGAGAAGGAAGCTGAAGAAGATCATAGACTTAAAGAAGATAAAGACTATTCTTAAGGGTCTCATGGCGAAGGAAAAAGATCCAAAATAGATAGATCTGATCTTTTTTTGTATCTTTCATTCTTTAAAATTAATGAAAATCTCGGTTGCTCATTTTTTTTGTTATTATTACTAATTTTTCAGGTACTTTGTTAGTATTTTCATTCCCTCGAATTCTTTTTGAAAATCAAAAAGGGGGAGAAGGAAAAGATCCTTAAGGAAAAAGAACTCTAATAAGAGCTTATCTAAGGGGGAGTTTTTCATTAAAGAAGAATTTCTTATTCGTAATGAAAAGTCATTATGGAAATCTAGAATACGATCCTTAGAGTTTCAAAGCCTAAGGGGGAGTTAGTCGTATTCATCAATATCCTTAAAGAAAAGGGAGATAAGACTTAATGTTTTTCTTTCTTCTTAGAATTTCTTTTTCGTAAGGATGTTTGTGCTTTCCAAAAAGGGGGAGATTGTTGAGTCAATAAGGTTTTCCTTATGACTTTTCTATTCCTTCTTGTTTTGAAAATCACAAACACCTTATCTTTAGGGAAATCGTTTTTATAAGGAAAATTGCTTTTATAAGGAAAATTGCTTTTATAAGGAAAATTGCTTTTACAAGGAAAAATTGTTTTTATAAGGAAGATTGATTTTGTAAGAAAAATCACCCTTATCACATTTTCATTCATATATTTCTTAAGTATAAGATTCAGATTCATTTCTGTTTTCTTGGAATTGTTTGAAACTTTGATATAAAGTATTCTGTTTTAGGATCCGAATTCTGGATAAGAACTGTAATAAAGTTTCACTCCGAAATCCAGATGAGAACTGTGATAAAGTTTTATTCCGAACTCCGGATACGAACTCTGATTATGTTCTACTCCAGATTCAGGATACGAATCCTTATGAAGTTCGACTACGAATTCTAATTACGAATTCTGATGAGGAATTCTCATTACGAATTCTGATGAGGAATTCTCATTACGAATTCTGATGATAAATTCTCATTACGAATTCTGATGATGAATTCTCATTGAAAATTCTGATGACAAATTATCATTACGAATCCTGATGATGAATTCTCATTACGAATTCTGATGACGAATTCTCATTCCAAATTCTCATTCCGAATTCACCTATTAAACAGAATCTGATCATATTTGTTTTATACACTCAATATTTATTTAGACTCTGAAAAATTATTTTTGTTTACACTCCGAAAATTCATTCCTAACTTTGGAGTTATATTTTTAAACGGTGTCGTACATTCTGTTACACTCGTTTTTTTATAAAACGATGTCGTCTATTCTGTTAGAAACTAACCATTGTCTAAGTGACACGTGTATAGGTCCCTTCAATTTTTAAGGAAAATATGACCGTTGGGAAAGAGGCCGACCTTACATTTAAATAGGATCTCATTTGAAAGAGCTCGAGAAAACAATGAAGTTGATAAATCTAGAGACCACACACTGCTAAGGTGATTTCTAGAGAGAGAAAGATTTTCATGTCTTGTGCGCACTGAACCGCTCGTTCAGTTTTTGCTTCGTGCGACTCCGAATGTTGGTGATTACATTCAAGGACTTCCGGGGATAGGAAGACAGAGGTGCCGACTACCTTGAAGTTCGAGGGCTTCCTTGCTGAGGAAGACAGAGGTTGTCAACTACCTTGAAGTTGAGGGCTTGCGGGGATAACAAGACAGAGACTCCGATCTTTGTATCGAGGGCTTACCCTGGTGTGGGTAAGACAGACTTGATTGAAAGTATAAATCAAGGGACCTTTATCCAAGGTTGTTGGATACCCTTCTCTTTGGGTTAAAATACTTAAATCTTGTTACTTGTAGTTTTACTACTTGTTTATTTCCGCTGGATATTGTATTGTAAGGAAAGTATAACTTTCTTATACTTCCCTACTTATACTCTATTTCATTTAGATTCTATACGCTTTAAGGTAGAATCTCATATTGTAATCTTTTGTTAAGTTTCAATTTCCGGAACCATATTTCCGGAACCTACTTTCGGAATCCCTTTCCAAGTTTTCATTTAGTGTTGGAGGTGTTGTGAATTTTCTTAGTTTAACTTTGTTAAACTTAGCCCTTTCCTTTGCTTAAGGAAAACACAGTTATTCATAACTATCTTTAAAGGTTACAAAGGAATTTTTAAAGTATACAATTCACCCCCCTCTTGTATATTGAGCATCTACATCATCATTTCGATCCTACAGTCATGTCTAATCGCCAGAAAGGCCTTTTTCTTGACCCAGTTAATTCGAGAGAACCCGTATGGACACGATCTTCCTCTAAGCCACCGACTGAGCATCCATTCTCTAATTTGACCACCGTGTATTGTGTTGTGATTTCCTCGATCTACAGTGTTCTTAGGCGATTCAAGTCTTGAGGTTCACGTATATCTATCTCCCCACACCGAGGTAGGTGGTTTGTGCCTTTCTATTGAAATGATTTCAGTTATATGTGCAATTTGGTCAAGTACCCATGAATGAGTGTTGTGTGTTTACGGTTTAACCCTATTAATTGATTGCCATTAATGTATTCATGAGTAGAGGTTAATTGAATTTGAATAGGGTTGATTTTTATGATTTTGAAGTGTTTGCCCATGCATGTTCTATTTTCTACCATTTGGTCCTGTTTAGCCCGTTAGGTTTCCTTGGCGTTTTCCCATTCCTGATACTATAGGATGGAGTGATTATTTTATCTAACATGCTTGATATGTTGTAGACTATTTATCCAAGTAGTTCTTGAGGTTTACATTGTCCATATTGCATTGCTATGATCGTTTTACTTACACAGGCCTGTGAGAACCTGTTATAGTATACTATAACGGTAATTGACCATGTGAGCTTCCTTAGAGAGTCTTTGACCAATTTTGACTATATGGGGAATTGACCGTGTTAGATTCCTCATAGAGACTTTTTCACTTTTGACTATTAAGGGAATTAACTATGTGAGCTACCTTAGATAGTCTTTAACACATTGGACTATAAGGGGAATTGACTGAGAGAGCTTCCCCAGAGAGTCTTTGTAGTGTCATTATTTTGGTTGAACTAGAGGGGTTAGGCTGAGAGTACTACCCAGAGGGTTACCAGCTTTGATTAGCTATTGTTGATATATGGAACTGATTTCATTGAAGCTGTGGATTGTTTACTGCTAAGTAATTCCTTGTTTACTATTTTCTTTTACTTGTTACCTACCATATATTCAGTGACTCTTATGAACAGATCTTGTGGTGGTTGCCTACAGGGATTTATTTTCACACCCTGTTTGGGCCATGCTTTTCGGCCCAAACAGATTATATTAATACAGGTATAGATAAGGGTAAGTGCCCTTCTATTTCAGGATTTTGACTGCTTTGGAGATGGAGAGAATGAGACCAAGATTAGTCTTGTGATGTTGTAGATTTGTTATTTCTTTTCTTTATACTTGGGTTTTGTACTTTATTTCAGCATTGTGACTTGTTTGGATGCTTTCCAAGACACATGTATCATGCATCATATATATGTGTGTGCTCCAATTGTTTCTTCCATCAGTCTTCTAATGTTACTATTGTTTAGTGTGTTTATTGCTTCCAATATTGTATATCTATTTATTTCCAATGTGTTACTATGCCAATGAGGGCATAGTTTCCCCACTATCACACTTAAGGCCCGCACTGCTAGTCGGCAGCCTTTGGCATTCATGGAAATGTTCTTGAGTCCATGTGACCCACTGGGTACGGGGCGTCTCTGGGCATCTTCCGGAACCGGGAAGTTACAAACATAAGTTAAATTAATGTTTGAATAAAGTAAATAAAATTATACAACATAAATAATTATAGATTATTAAAATAATCATAATAATTAATAATAAATTATTAACATAAATCAGGAACTAAAATTATATCCAAATAAATTTACATCATGCGAACAATCATTCTTTAAAAAGTGAACAAATTTTTCAAAATATATAAATTTTGATATCAATTTCATAAAATGTTATGTTAATGGTTGAGTTAAATTATATCAATTCCTTAATCTCCATTAACAAAATAATTTTTTTCTTGAGTGAGGGGTATTTTTATAATATGTCCCAACATGGACCATTCTATGACTACCCCAAGCCCTCTTCGAATATTCCATGTGTTGGAGACCAACATTGAGTTGATATATCACAAAAATGAGAGGCCATAGCCTAATTTACTAGTACACATGAACACATATTCACTCCCATAAAAAACTACAATGTAAAAAAACTAATAACCAACCATTAACATATCTAAAATCCAACCATCAGAGTATGATAACACGGACCGTAATGTAATAGGTCCAAAAAAATCCCACCAAAAATAAACTCAAAAAAATATAACCTATTAAGTGTGAGAGGAAAATTGTCAAGGTAACCACATGAACACACTTTAGTCTATCCTGATCGCTGTGATCTTCCTAGTCATGGTCCCACTTGGAATCCCTTAAAAGGTCGGTCTTCTACAGAAGACATGAAACGTGTGGGAAAAGACCATGTAGGGTGAGTATAACATACCTAGTAGGACCCACAAAAATTTCTAAGCTTATATCATCAATAATTATAATTATATTATCATAGGAATATGTTAATAGAATATAAAAATAACACAAATATATACTCATATTAGACACAAAGTCTCAAGTAAGATCCCAACCATATTTTTGGGATAGTATCCTTGCTCGAAGGTATGACATATACCTCATTCATGATAACAAACCCCATGAGTCAGATTTCACTGATATAAATATTGTTATATGTCATGATTATCAGGTTTCACCATAAAATGTACACACTGGATGTTTGAAAGGAATGATATATAGATGGGGAGCATAGCCATGGCCATGGGGTATACCAAAAACCCAACCCATATTAACCTTTTATATATGGGATCAATTCATATGTAGTGTTGGTAATGATGATACCAAGAACCCCACATATTGAAAATATGTTGATGATATAGGATCCCACTTTGGGCCTCATGAAAGGATTTCAACAACACTATGCTATGACAGAGGTTCCTCATAGGGGACCACCATTCTAAACATAAAACATGACTCTATACAATACCCTAAGGTGACGGATCAAGGGAACAAACCCTAATGAAACTTATCTATGATGAGTGGTAAAAGTTATCTAATCCATATTTTAATGAATACACAACATGTACTAGTAATACATGATGTATCCCTCCAACACTAAGTCTCTCCCTTGTATATTTTCCAATGCAAGTTTCTGTGTTTGAATACATGGCATATTCAATCCCATGTACTCCATACCATTTCTATGTTTGGACAACCATGTCTATGACTAAGTACATGGTGTTTCCAAGTATATATACTCCTACCTTTATATGTGTTCCCTTTGTGCTACATTCCTAGACACAAAGTTAGGTCCACACACTGTGAGATAACATCCACATTTCATCTTATATTTATCTCTACACACTTACCATATCACTATACATGGGGACCCACATGGTGTGTAATTATAAATTAAGCACCGTGCGTCTCATAATTTCCCATGTTTCAATATTCTTCCTTTGAATACACCCATTCTATCATTTCTCTTGATTCATCTTCCAATCTCACCCTAAGATTGCAGAACTAGTCTGACCAAGGCACATCATCACTTGCTCACTGAAGATCATGCCTTGATATTCATGGAAACCATCCATCAATCTACACCATCATGCCATGACAAAGACACAAATAATGAATATACAAAAATATATTTTGATCAATCATCTATCATCGCAACACAATACCCTTATTAAAATTATAAGAACCTAGATCTTCTTTTCCGGAATGGATATTTGTTTCACGTTGATTTTTAGGAAAAAGGATGAAAGGGGAAATTTCCTATACAAATTCCATGTAATCTTGTGTAACACCCCAAGCTTCCAGTGTAGCTTCCTTTTTAAATAATTCAATGGCATGCGATGTACGCAATACCGAGTTCATGCGCACAATGATCTATCAAACTAGCAATTTAAAAAGGGGTTATGAATAGTAGTAACCACATTTTGAATTTAATATATCCCATATAATTTTAAAATTGGTATTTTTTGTTTTTTAGACATAATATAAGGAAAAAATCATTTTTTAGATAAAAGCATTATTTTTTAAAAAATGAAGTTTTTCATTTTTTAAGGGAGAACCCTTTTTAAATCAAATATTTTCACTTTAACATATTAAAATTAATGAAATTAAACTCTTCTTCAGAATTTTGAAATAAAAATTTGGTTTGGATAATTTTTTTGTACTAATCTGATAACTTTCTCATTTGGATGAATAGTGAAAAAATACTAAATTTTAATTGAAAAAAACTTTTATAATCAAAAATAATTTATAGTGTTAAATTATATATTTGAGTGGTTTTAAAGTATAATTAAATTATATTTTTAAAATTTAATCCAATGTTAGTCGTTGGAAGTAATTTCACATTTAACTTTACATAAACAATGTCAATCTTTTGTCAGTTTTATTTCTTAAAAACTAGTTTTTTGGTTTTGGCAATGAGAATTAATTTTAAATTAATTATTAGAAATTATGTATTTTGAATTTTGAAATATGGATTTCATATTTGGAATCATTAGGTCAAAATTTTGTAAATAAGTAACTTTTATTGTTAGACATTATGAATAGAAACATTAGTAAATATTTTATTTACCATAGTTAAAGGGTAAATTTGGTAAATATGGGTAAAGAATAATATTATAATAAACTTAAATTACCCTAACACATGTCCTAAACCTATTGGATGATATATATCCGACCATGGTCATCCTTGGGTAGATTTTAGGACCCCATGGATCCACTTGTGTTTGAAAATGACATTTAATCATTTTTAATTTAAATTTAAGGAAATTTAACTTAATCTTGTATCTTTTACTAAAACAATTTTAATTTGGATTTATATAAGTTATATATTCGATTATAAATATTAATTATAAATATAAAAATATTTACAACATTATGGTATTTTATTTATAATATTTATACATAAAATAAATAAATTTATTTATGACACAATGGTGATGTAGTGATTACCTTATTAATGAAAGAATTAAATAAATGAGATTATAAATATTAAAATAAATTTATTTTGAAAATATATATTCCATACACGAATTTTATGGATGATTATGTCTTTTTATATTTAAATTAATCATTTTTATTTTGAATTAATCAAGTTAATAATTTTTAAAAAGTCGTGATATGAATAGTATAAAAATTCAAAGAAATGAATTTTTAAAGTAATTAATATTTTTTAAAGGATATAATATTCCTAAAAATATAAGACACAACCAAAGGGAATAAATAATGTTATATATGTCATTAATTATCTTCTTTAGGTTATGTTGGTATTTTATAGTAAATATATTAACCATGTATTATAAAAATACATGCAGACATAGTAAAAGTTAAACAACTTATCTAAGAGTTAAATATGAAATATAAGGTCAATATGGTGAACTAAAATTATCTAAAACCTAGTTTTTGAAAGGATTTAAACCCAAAACCACCTTATAATATAAATAAATCTATTTGGAGCTATTATAAACCCAAAATAATTTTATAATAAAATAATATTTCATGAATTTCCTAAAGTGCCTCTCACCTCTCTTATAAAAGGGTACATCCCATTTCTTAAATTCACACCTCCAAATCTATTAGTATCGGCCAAAACCTGGCCAAATATCCTCTCAACTACCCTCACATCAACTTAGAGGACTTAATTTTATCATAAAGCCAACCACATAGCATTTTTTTTAAATCAAAAGGAACCACTTGAAGAAAAGGTAATTATTTCATCACCTGTTTGAAAGTTATTTTCTACTTTCACTTCCTCTTTCATTGTTGTTTAGATAAAAAATAATAAATATATTAAATTCTACACACTAAGATGTTATTATAAATATGGTACAACCACATTCATTATTCTATCCATCCTATGAATGACAAAGTCACTATACGTGCGTATATATGACTTACCATCTCCACGTCATGGTGTAGTTTCTTATTCACCACTTCATTTTTTGGATGGGTATAATAATGATAATAATTGATATAAATAATAAATATAAGATGTTAATTATTGTTTATATATAATATAAAATCCAATTACATACGATTTCTCCCTAAATATAATGATATTGTCGCTCGTGTGTACACACGACTTACCGTCTCCACGATACAATGGGACTCATTCTACACTTTAACCATCCAATAATGATTATAAAAAATATATTATTAATAATTACGAAATAAATGAAATAATAAGTATACTACAATGATATATATATATATATATATATTCATATATTTTAGTCACTTACATCCATTCAGTATGATAAGAAAACAGAAACAACGTTCATTCATAAGTAGGTCCTACCATCTCTATGAATAGTGTATTCCATTATATATATCTATATATTAAATATATTTATATTATGAATATATATGATATATAAATCAAATTATATATTATTTAAGTAATTAAATCATTATCTAAGTAATATGATTAAGAATAACAAGTCAAAACACGTACGATAAACAAAGTGATATTACTCGAAATGTTTCATTAACCTGGAATTATTAATAAATGGGTAATATGAAGTCATTAAGGAATCATATATGATATCATAAATATTATTATGATTCTGTTATAAGTTAATAATATGTTTAGATACATTATATAGTAGTTTCATAGTCGTATAAAGAATATCAGACTTAAGTTGTGGGTTAATTCCTCAATCTCATTATTATTTGAGATTGTTTATGTGTAAGTATTTACTGGGACATATTTATCATACATTTCCATGTTACATTAAAAAGTTTTCAAAAAGAATATTTTATGTTTTATGGAAGGGAATATTTAACTATATGATTATTTTAAATGATTTAATGATTTATTTTTCTAAATCTACTTAATTAATGTCCATGTTTTTCAAAATGGTTATAAGGATTTATTTGTGTGGACAAGATTGTTTTAAAATTTTAATTCCATTCACAAGTTTCAAAGTGGTATGAGACACTTTGATTCAAAAATCTATTTTAAATGACTTATTTTATAAATTATTTGACTTTTAAATGATTTCATGAAAAAGTTATATTTCTCTCAAAGTGTTTTACTGATCATTTTTTACTATGTCAACATCCATAACTGGATATTATTATTTATTAAGTATGATTTATTATAATATAATATTTCAAGTTGTATTGAATGAGTTATGATATGATTGATTGTGTATGTATTATTTTTATACCATTAATGGTTTATGGTAAAGGTATTGAGATTTTGTATACTAGTTTTAATAGGGATGATTATGTCATGTTTTACCCTTTTCATATGAGGAATGTATTAGACTTAGTAAGTGATGAGTGGGGCTCACAATAGCCCTTCAATGCATTGGTAGGTCTCAAGAGACAAACTATTTCCTTGGAAGAAGGCCCTGAAAAAATTAATATTTAGGGTCTTGGAATGAGGCCTTGAATTTGTGGTTAAGATGTTCGGAATTATACATTCTGTAACACCCCAATATTTCATAGCACGTTATTTCTTCAAAGTAATTCTATAACATGCGCTACATGAAACAACGAGTTCGAGCGCACCACAGCTTACCAAACTAGTCGTTCAAAATAAGGTTATGAATAGAATTAACTGAATTTTTAATTTTATATATTTCCTAAATAATTTTAACAATTATATTTTTTGTTTCATTGACATAATATACGGAAAAATTCCATTTTTCAGATAAAAGAAGTATTTTTCAGAAAATGGATTTTTACAACCTTTTAATGGAGAACCATTTTTAAATACAATATTTAACACTTTTATATCTTCAATTTAATGAAATGAAATTTTTATTTATAAGGAGGACATAAAAATTTAGTTTGGATAAATTTTTGTACTTTTCTGATAAATTTCATATTTTGATGAATAGTGAAAATTACTATGTTTTAATTAATTTTTTTTAATAAAAATAATATATAGTGTTAAATTATGAAATTGAATGTTTTTGAAGTAAAATCAGATTATATTTTTATCATTTAATACAATTTAGGTCATTATAACTAATATCACATTTAAATTTGGCATAAACACATTTCAATTTTCTTATACTTTTTGCTTTTTAAAAAATCCGATTTTGGTTTTGACATCGGGAATTAATTTTAAATTAATAAATAAAAATTCTATGTTTTGAATTTGGTAAAATAGAATTTATTTTGAAATTCAGAATATCAAAATTACTTAGGGTGAATTTTTTCTATTCTTCTTAAAACATTCAATTTTTGATGAATAGTGAAAAACTATATGTTATTGTTTGAAACCAACTTTTTATAATTATTTATTTTATTTAAATTTATTTTAAGTCAAAATAGATAAAAAATAACTATATAATTTCAAATTTAATTCATTGGAGTCATTTTAAAATAAAATTATATGTATAATTTTTTTTGAACTTTTTACCGTCATTTTCCCACCTTATAGGAGCATTTGAAAATTTGCATGACAATTAATTTTACCACTTCTATGAGTTGAATTTCAAAAATCCAAGAGACACGGTTGATATTATTAAGTAAAATGTGGTTCAATAAGATGAAATTAATTTTTGGTTAATAGTAACTTTTGACTTTTATTTACCACGGTTAAAAGTAAATTGTGTAATTAGGTGATGGCTCGACCCCAGAAGCTGAGAGCTAGTGAATTATTAAATAAAATTGGCATGATACAAGAAAATCATGTCCCGAATGACCAATCAGTTTAGTATCCTTGGAAGTACCAGATACATTCATAATTTTTACATTACATTATGAAATGAAATACAACAACGACATAGTCTTCATAAAACAAATTCATATCTCATAGACTATCCCTGAAGGTTAGTCATAATATACCTCTTCGCATCCTGGAAAATATAATACATAGAAAGGGTTGAGCTCAGATGCTCATTAAGGATAACAGTATAGCGGAAAAATTCATAAATAAGCATAAACATTTTAAGGTAATGTATAAGACTTAAAACAAAAGCCTTTTAACCTTAAGCATCAGCATAATATGGAAATTTAAAATCAAGTAATTACATTTACTTATTCACATGGATATTATACTAGTCAAATAATCACATGTAATATCGATATCTATGTTCATAATGATGGAATGCATTATGTCAGACTTCATAACCACATATTCAAGGCCTTATACCAAGACTAAAAATAATATTTTGTCAAGGCCTTGTTCCAAGACACTAGTTTGACTCATGAGACCGACTGATGCATCGAGGAGCTATACCGGGCTCCACCCGTCACTTACTATGTCCAATGTATTCCTCATATGAAAAGGTTTAAACATAATATAAACATTCATATCAAAACTAACCTACGAAATGTCTATAAGTTATCTATAAACCAAGAATGGTCTAAAAATAACACATCCATAATCAAACATATCATAAAACCTTCAATAAAATAAGGAATATTTTTATCATAATAAATCAACTTCAAACAATCTTAAAATCCATCAAATGATGTCGACATAGATGAAATCAAAACTTTTTTTGATAAATAACCCTTTCTATTTTGATACCATTTAAGATTCACATAATTATAAAAGAAAAAATTTATGTTGAGAATATTCTTATAATCTTGTAAGGGAAGCTTCGATGATGTTATTATGGAGGAAAATAACCGCACCCACCATATAAGTTAAAAAAACATTCTTACCTTAATTTTTGTGGAAAAGGTCATAAAGTACCTTGTTTGGAAAACAACTGAAAGATTCCTTTCAAAAAATATAATTTCAAATAAGGGTATAAATGACTTAAACCCATTTTATAGTAAATATAAAAAATGTATTTAAATACATTTTTAAGAAAACACGGATGTGGATGATAAAGAGGTCACAATAGATACTTATGTAAAAACAACATCAGATAATAAATAGATTGTGAAATTAACCCATACCTTGTACTTTTCCTTAGTCTATGGTATGTTAACCTCTTATGTAATAGTTAAAACATTTTTATTAAATTATAGAAGAACTATATACATAAATATGATATCATATATGATCTTATAATATTGCCCTGTTAATAATATTTTAGTAGTATCTTTGTTTCAGGTGTTAATTGATTCGTTTTCTTTTATATGCCTGGTTATGTAAGCCATGTTTTTTATGGATAGGATGTATCATATTCATATAAAAAATTATATTATGTTTATCAACATTATTTTTAATCATAAAATTAAAATTATTCTTGAATGATTACGATGGAGAATTAATATCATCACGTTCGTGGAGATAGTAATCCGTATGTACGCATGAGCGACAATATCATTATATTGAAGAAGAAATAATATGTAATTGGATTGTATATCATATATAAAGAATCATTTACATGTTATATTTATTATTTACATCAGTTATACACCTTATTATACCCATCCAAATAATGAAGTTTTTGAATAACAAACTACACCACGACATGGATACGGAAATCCGTACGTATGCACGTATGCCGAATTTTTCATTTATAGGATGGATAGAATAATGAATATGGTTGTAAAATTTTTATCATAAAATCACAGTATATATAAGATATTGGAGGTATTATTTTATAATGGAAACAATAAAGAAACAGGAAGTGGAAGAAGAAAAGAACTTGAAATAGGTGATGAAATATTTACTTTTTCTTCAGGTTATTCCTTTTGATTTGATCAAAAGGGATCATTAGGTTGGATTTTGCACCAAATAAAGGCCTCTATGATTAAGGGATGAAAATTTGGAGGATATTTGGGAAGGGGTTGGCTGATCCAAAAGGCTTTGGAGGTGTGAAATTAAGAGAAGGGGAAGTGGCCTTTTATAATAGAGGTGAGGGTCACTTTTGGAAAAGTTTGAAATATTATTTTATAATAAAATCATTTTCGGTTTCTAATGGTTACAAAATATTTTATTTATAGAATAAGGTGGGAATGGGTCGAAAACATCTCAACCAATAGGTTTTATACAGGTTTAGGTCACCATATTAACCTTATCTTTTAGATTTAACTCTTATTTAAATAGTTTGACATTTACCATGTCTCTTTGTATTTTTATATTATATGGTTAATAAACATACTATAACAAGCCTAGAGAACCCCATTTGGTTCATTATTAATATTTATAACTTTATCTAAGTACTTTGACCGAACCTTATATTTTTTATGAATATTATATCATTTAATAATATAATATTTGTTTTAAAAACTCAATTATGTCAATTTTACACTATTTAGTATTTGATTTTTTAGAAAGCCATAAAAACTTTATCACTTAAAATAAAATTTATTTAACCAATCCTAACATCTAATATTAACCGAAAAAATTAGTTGAATTCATCTTAAGTCTCAATTGACATTTATTTATATATTTATAATATCAATTATTTTAATATTTCATTAATATGGTAATTACTTCATCATCATTGTGTCATAAATAAATTAAATTATTTAATGTCTAATTTTTTTTAATAAAATAAAATTATATAGGAAATATTTTTAGATTTATAATGAATATTTATATTCTAATATATCAATTAAATAAGCCCGTATAAAATGTTGTACTAAAAGATACATGCTCTTGTTATTTTTGTCTTTACTTTAGATTAATTAATGTAAAATGTCATTATCACTCCCAAGTGGCTCCATGGGGTCCCAAAATCGACCCAAGGATACACATGGTTGTACATGTATCAACCAATAGGAATAGGACACATGTTAGGGTAATTTAATATTATTATAATATTATTTTTACCCTTATTTACCAGATTTACCCTTGAACCATGGTATATAAAATATTTACCGAAGTAATTATTCATAATGTCTAAAAATAAAAGTTAACTATTTACAAAATTTAGACCTACTTATTCCAAATATGGAATCCATTTTTCCAAATTCAAAACACAGAAGTGGCAGAAATTAATTTAAAATTAAATCTCGTTGTCAAAACAAAAAGCGCGTTTTTAAGAAATAATAACTATAAAAAGATCAACACTTGTTTATGTTTAAAATAAATGTAAAATTATACAAAATGACATAAGTTATATTAAAAGATAAAAATATAATCTAATTATACTTTTAAACCACTCAAATTTATAATTTAACACTATAAATTATTTCGATTAAAAAAGTTATTTTTAATTAAAATTTAGTACTATTCATCAAAAATTGAAAGTTTTTAGAAAATAAACCCTAAGATAATTTCAGCATTTCAAATTAAAAAATGAAGTCCATTTTAAAAAATAAATTTTATATAAATTTGAAAAGTTTGTATCACTATTCATAACGACTAGTTTGATTGGTCACAATGTGTTTGAATCTCGAAGTAGAGTACAATGAAAGCTACTACATTATTCAAAGGGAAACACACCATGGAATTATGGGGTGTTACATTCTTTCCTAATTCAAATAATTTTGTCCTCGAAATTTCTAGAATACTACCACACAAAGAGATTTGGGTGTTTCTTCATCATAAGTTCCTCTAGTTCCCACATTGCCTCTTCCATCTTATGGTTTCTCCATAAAACATTTACCAAACAAGTCATCCGGTTTCTCAGCACTTGTTCTCTTGTATCAAGAATCTTGATAGGATCTTCACAATAAGATAGATCAGGTTCCAGTTCAATTTCCTCATAGGTGAGTACATGCGTTGGATCAGACATGTATTTTCTCAATAGTGATATGTGGAACACATCATGATCTTTGGAGAGACTTGGCGACATTTCCAAACGGTAAGCCACAACCCCAATTTGTTCTAGAATTTCAAAAGGTTTGATGTACTTGGGACTTAATTTACCATTCTTACTGAATTGTATAACTCCCTTTCATGGAGATACCTTCAAGAAAACATGATCTCATACTTGAAATTACAAATCCTTCCTTCGGTTATCTACATATATCTTCTTCTTACTTTGAGCTACTTTGATGTGGGTTTGGATAACCTTCACCTTTTCCATTGTTTCCTCAACAAGTTCTTAGCCTACGAGTTTTCTTTCACCAACATCATCCCAACAAGTTGGTGTACGAAATCTCTTTCCATAGAACTCTTCATATGGTGCTTTTTGAATACTTGAATAAAACCTATTATTATAAGAAAATTCTACCAGAGGTAAATATTAACCCCACATACCTTGAAAGTCATGTGAGAAAGATCTCAACATGTCTTCTAAGGTTTGAATAGTCCGCTCTGATTGTCCATCGGTTTGAGGGTGGTAGGCAGTGCTCAAAAAAAGTTCAGTATCCTGGGCTTTATGAAGACTTTTCCAGAATGTTGATGTAAAATGGGGATCACAATTAGAAACAATAGATAGGTTTAATCCATGAAGTCTTACAACTTCATTAATATACAGTCTTTCAAAATGTTCAAGTGGAAAATTTTCTCTTATCGTAACAAAATGTGTTGAATTGGTAAGATGATCAACAATAACTCATATTGCACCATTCCTTCTAGGATTCTTTTGTAGCCCCATAAAAAATTCAATCGTAATATTATCCCTTTTACATTCTAGTATGTGAAGAGGTTTCATGACTCTTCTGGGTTGTTTCTTTCTAGATTTTACTTGTTGACAAACAAAATATCTCAACACAAAATCTACAATCTCTCTCTTCATGTTGTCCCATCAAAAATGTTCTTTCAAATCTCTATACATCTTAGTGCTACCAGGGTTTATAAAGAAATTGGAGCTATGAGCATCATCCAACAAGTCCCTTTTAAGATCATTTATATCGGGAACACAAAGTCTCTTCCCAAATTTCAAAATTCCATATTTATATACAAGGTCGATCAATCTCCCCTTGTTCACAGCTTTAATTTTGTTTTGAAATTCTTCAACATCATTCTGAGAAATTTTTACCCTTTCTAGAAAAGATGGTTTAGCATACATTTGAAAAAGAATTGATGTTTCACCTTCCATGGTTATTCCCATATCCATCTTTACTAGATCTGTGAAAATAAGATCCTTTTAAACTCTTATCTTGTTCAAAACTCCATGATCATTTCATCTCAAATAATCTTCCACCTTATTTTCCTTCCTCGGGTCATAGTGTATAGCGCAATCATAATCCATGAGTAGTTCAATCCATCTTCTTTACCTCATGTCGAGTTATTTTTGTGAGAAAATATACCTTAAACTCTTGTGATCATTATAAATCTCAAAAGTTTCACCATAGTGATAGTATCTCCATATCTTAAAATAAAATATTACAGCTGCTAACTCAAGATGACGAGTGAGAGAGTTTTGTTCATGAATTTTTTGCTGTTGTGATGAATAGGCAATAACTCTATCATTCTGCATACAGACACAACCAATTACTTTCTTTTAAGCATCACTATAAATAGCAAACCCATCATTATCTAATGGTATAGTCAAGATAGGAGCATTACCTAATCTTCTATTCAGTTCTTAAAAACATTTTCCCCACTATTTTTTCCAAACAAATTTAACCCCTTTACTTGTGACCTTGGTTAATGGGTTAGCCAATTGGGAACATTTTTGGACCAAATACCGATAATAACCTGCTAAACTAATAAAACTGCATACCTCAGTTATACACATTGGTTCTGGCCATTCTTGGATTTCCTTTATCATATAAGGATCAATAGAGATTCCATCCATAGAGACAATATGTCCGAGAAAAAAAATCTCCTGAAGCTAGAATTCACAATTTCTAAACTTCCCATATAATTCATTTATTCTAAGAGTCTTTTGGATAATGTGCAATAGATTTTCATGTTCTTCGTAGCTTTTTTAGAATACCAAGATATCACCAATAAATACCACTAAAAAGTCATCAAGATATTCCATGAAAACTTTGTTCATTAAATCCATGAAAACAGAGGGTGCATTAGTCATCCAAAAAGGCATTATTGTAAACTCATAATGCCCATACCTGGTTCGAAATGCTATTTTCAGAATGTCTTCCTTCTTCACAAACAAATGATGATATGCAGATCGAAGGTAAATCTTTGAAAAATATTGAGCTCTATTAATTTGGTCGAATAAATCTTCAATGCGAGGTAGGGGATACTTGTTATTTATTGTTATAGCATTGATCTCCCTGCAGTAAATGCACAACCTCATGGATCCATCATTCTTCTTAACAAAAAGGATAGGGGATCCCTAAGGAGAAACGCAAGGGTGAATAAATCCATTATTACTCAATTCCTCTTTTTGTTTATTTAGTTCCACTAATTCCACAATGTCCATTCTATAAGGGGTCTTCGATATGGTCCTTGAACCAAGAATTAAATTAATGGAAAACTCAATTTCTCTTTTTGGGGGATGTCCAGGTAAATCCTCTAGAAACACATCAACATATTCTTGCATAATAGATACGTCCTCTGTTCAAACATTATTTTCATCACCCATAATTATTTCATTCTTATCCTCCCCAATAATTGAATTTAGTAGAGCTATTGGGGGTGGATCTAGAAAAGAACCATGTTGTGACATTTCTGCTATAAAGATAAGGTACTCATTATCATCATCGAAAATTGTAACCTCTTTCTTCATACAATAAATTTTCGCATCATGGACTAAAATCCAATCCATTCCAAGGATTATATCAAATTTAATCATGGGTATGACGATGTGATCAGTAGAATAAGAACATTTCTATGCCCTAATGGGAACTAATTCCCAAAACATTGTTGCGATGACACTTCCCTTAGGTGTTTTGACTGACAAATACCTTCTTAAGTCAAATTGAAAATATCTAATTTTCTCATCAAAATTGGAAGATATGAAACAATTTGATGTTCCAGAGTCAAATAAAGCATTTTCTAAACTTGAAGAAACCATTAAATTACTAGCCACAATGTCTTTCAGAGCATAAAAAACAGTAGTAGTGATTGCATAAGCTTGGATTTTCTCCCTTGGACCTTTATGACGTAAGTTTCCTTGGCTATTAGGACATTCATTTTCATATTTCCCCTTTTCTCTACAATTTTAGCATTCAACATCATCTTTCTTCCCCTTGCAATCATGATCTTGGTGGCCTTTTTCACCACACTTGTAACGGACACACATTCCCTTCATGAAAGTACCATGATTTTTCTTCCTATATTTACTATAGGATGGATATTAAACTTTAACTTCTTCCCCTAATTTTCATATTTAGAGTGTTCTGCAGATCTCTTCTTCTCCTGCTTTACTTTAAAGTCGTAAGACATAGAGAATTCTTTTTCTATCTTGATAGCACATGAGATAATATCTTCATATAATTAGAAGGATTGTGAGACTAATGATTGCTGGATATATGGTTTTAACCCATCAAATAATCAATCAATCTTACTCCATAGGTTATGTATATAATATATTACATGCCTTGATAACCTTGTAATGTTATCCTTATAATTTGTGATATTCTGTTCAACCTTTTGCCTCAAACTCAGAAATTGTCTTCCCATATCCGCTCGATGGTCACGCGGAAAGTATTTTTCCAAGGAAATCTCTTTAAATCACTCCATTCCATGTTCAATACTTATTGATCTTCCTTTGTATTTTGGATTAATGACCACCATTGATCTGTATCTCCCTTGAGGCTATAAACGGCCCTGGAAACTTTTTCCCTTTCACTACTCCCCAAAGCATGAAATATTTTCTCTAAGAAATTTATCCATTACATAGATAATAATGGATTTATACTCCCATTGAATGTTGGTGGGTTTTTCCTCATGAAGTTGTCGAACATTGATCCTCTGCATTGTGGATAAGGGTGCTCCATACGGTTTCGGTTATTATTCATAACCCGAGTGAGTTATCCCAGTATGGTGATAAGTTGATCAGCACTAGTTGCATCAGTAGCTCCACTATAATTATCTTGAGTAGGATAGAAATCCCTCCATGGATTACGTGCATTGATACAGTTCCCATTACTTCCACTAGGTTCCATTTCTAAACAATGGCATACATTATATTAGTTTATGAATTGAAATACATAATTCCAAACATGTAAAACACTTAACATAAATTGAATAGTTTATGGATATAATCCATAATCATAAAAATGTTTTATATGGGGAATTATTTACTCATAAACCCTTCATAATTGTTTTTATAGAAAATGAGAATTATCCTAAGCATATACGCCGAGAGTGTCGTAACCAAAAGTGCAGCAAGGCTCATTGTCATGCACCAATTCCCATTCGAGTCTAGCTAAAAGCAGTGTTTTTGGGTTTTACCCCTAGGTACATCTGTTCTAAAGCCAACTCAACCAGCTTGTATCCATAAACGGATTTATTTCTTGGAAAACTCACAAAATCTCAGCAATACCAAAATTCTAGGATGTTCCTCTATAATAATCCTCAAAGTCTATCTTGGCATAATGTTATGTAATCAAAGTTTTTCTAAATATAGTTTCCAAGGTCTGTACTAAACTTCCTCTGACACCAAATATAACACCCTGACCCCAGAAGCCCAGAGTCAGTGCATTAGTACATAACATTATAATGATACAAGGAAATCATGTCCCAACATACCGATTAGTTTAGTAGACCTGAAAGTACCAGTTACATTCATAATTTTTACATTACATTATGAAATGAAATACAGAAACAATATTTTCTTCATTAACCAAATTCATATCCCATATACTATCCCTGAAGGTTAGTCCTAATATACCTCTTGGTATCCTGGGAAAAATAAAACATAGCATGGAGTGAGATTAGATGCTCAGTAAGGATAACAATAGATTAGAAACTTTCATAAATAAGCATAAACATTTTAAGGAAATGTATAAGACTAAAACAAAAGCCTTTTAAACATAAACATCTACATACTATGTAAATGATAAAATTAAATAATTATATTTACTTATTCACATGGATATTCTACTAGTCGAATAATCACATTTTATATCAATACCTACTTTCATAATGATGGAATGCGTAATGCCAGACTTTATAATCACATAGTCAAGGCCTTGTGCCAAGACTACAAATAATATATTTTAATGGCCTTGTGACAATACACTAGTTTGTCTCATGAGACATACCAATGCATTGAGGATCTATAGCAGGATCCACCTATCACTTATTAAGTCCAATTCATTCCTCATATGAAAAGGTTTAAACATAAATTAAACATTCATATTAAAACTAGCATAAGAAATGTCTATAAATTATCCATAAACCATGAATGGTGTAAAAATAACACATCCACAGTAAAAAATAACACTAAAACTTCAATAAAATATCGAAGTTTTGTATCATAATAATTCTACTTCAAACAAGCTTAAAATCCATCAAAGGATGTAGACATAGATGAAATAAAAACCTTTTTAGAGAAATGTCTCTTACTATTTTGAAATCATTCAAAAGTCATATAATTACAAAATAAAACATTTATTCTAAAAATATTCTTATAATCTTCTAAGGGAAGCTTCGACGATGTTGTAACGGCAAAAAATATCCACACCTGCCGTATAAGTTAAAAAACATTCTTAGCAAAATTTTGTCGAAAAGGTCATAATGTACCTTGTTTGGAAAACGACAGAAAGATTCTTTTCAAAACATATAAGGAAAAATAAGGGTATAAATGAATTTAACCCATCGTCTAGTAAATAGTAAAAATATTTTGAAATATATTTTTAAGAAAGAACATAGGTGGATGATAAATAGGTTCTAGTAGATACTTACGTGAAAACAACATCAGATAATAAAGAGATTGTGAAATTAACCCTTACCTTGTACTTTTCCTCAGTCGATTGTTTTTTATCATCCTATATAATAGTTAAAACATTTTTATTAAATTATAAATGAACTACATATATAAATATGATATCATATATGATCTTATAATATTTATTTGTTAATGATATTTTAGTAGTATCGTTGTTTCGTGTGTTAATAGATTAGTTTTCCTTTAAATGAAAGGTTACATAAGCCATATTTGTTATGGATAGTATGCATTTGATTAATATACAGAATTATATTATGTTTGTAAACTTTTTTCTTAATGAAAAAATGAAAATTATTATTGAATGTTTACGATGAGGAATGAATATTATCACATTCGTTGAGATGGTAATCTGTATGTACGCACGGGCGAAAATATAATTATTTTGATAGAGAAATCATATGTAATTGGATGGAATATCATATATACATAATAATTGACATTTTATATTTATTATTTACATAAATTATACTCATTATTATACTCATCCAAATAATGAAGGGTTTTAATAAAAAACTATACCATGACGTGGAGACGGTAATCCGTACGTACACACGTATAATGACTTTGTCACTTATAGGATGTATAGAATAATGAATATGGTTGTACCATTTTTATAATAACATCAAATTATATAGAATATATTGGAGTTATTAGTTTATAATGGAAACAACAAAGAAATGGGAAGTGGACGAACAAAAAAACATAAAAGAGGTGATGAAATATTTACCTCTTCTTTAGGTTCTTCCTTTTGATTTGATCAAAAGGGCTCATAAGGTTGGATTTATGATCAAAGTAATGCATCTAGGATGAATTTAGGAAATTGGGAGGATATTTGGGTATGGTTTGGCTGAGACAAAAGGCTTTGGAGGTGTGAATGTAAGAGAAAGGGAAGTGCCTATTTATAAGAGAGGTGAGGGTCACTTTAGGAAAATATTGAAATATTATTTTATAATAAAATAATCTTCAGTTTATAATTGCTCTAAAATGATTAATTAAGAGGATAAGGTAGGTATGGGTCTAAAACCACTCAACCAATAGGTTTTAGACAGTTTAAGTAAATCATATTAACCTAAACTTCTAGATTTAACTTTTAGTTAAATAGTTTGACATTTACCATGTCTCTCTGTATTTTTATATTATATGGTTAATGACTTACTATAATAAGACAAGATACACCCATGAAATTTATTAATAATATATATAACATTATCTAAGCCATTTTTCATAACCTTATATTTTTAGGAATATTATATCAATTAATAATATAATATTTGTTTTAAAAACTGATTCATCTCAATTTTGACACTATTTAGTATTTTATTATTTTGAAAGCCATAAAAACTTTATCACTTAGAATAAAATTTATCTAACCAATCCTAAAATTTTATATTTACCTATAAAATTAGTTTAATTCAACATAATTCTCCATTTACATTTATTTGGATATTTATAGTATCAATTTTTTTTAAATATTTCATTTATAGTGTAATTACTGCATCATCATTGTGTCATAAATAAATTAAATTATTTAATGTATAAAAATTATTAATAAAATACGATTATGTATAAAATTGTTTTATCTTTATAATTAATATTTATAGTCGATGAGATCAATTATATAACCCCATATATAATTTTTTACTAAAAGATACAAGCTTTTGTTATTTTTGTCTTTACTTTAGATTAATTAATGTAAAATGTCATTATCACTCCCAAGTGGCTCCATGGGGTCCCAAAATTGACCCACGAATGACCATGGTCAGATATTTATCAACCAATAGGAATAGGACACATGTTAGGGTAATTTAGTTTAATTATAATATTATTTTTTTATCCTGATTTATCGGATTTACCCTTTAACCATGGTGAAAAAAATATTTACCGAAGTAATTATTCATAATTTAAAGAAATAAATGTTACCTATTTACACAATTTGGACCTTCTAATTCAAAATATGGAGTCCATTTTTCCAAATTAAAAACATATAAGTGGAGGAAATTAATTTAAAATTAATTCCAGTTGTCAAAACAAAAAGCGTGTTTTTAAGAAATAATAACTATCAAAAGATCGACAGTTGTGTATGTTTAGTTTAAATGTGAAATTAAACACATTGACCTAAATTATATTAAATGATAAAAATATAATATAATGTTACTTTAAAACCACACAAATTTATAATTTAACAATATAAATTATTTTGATTAAAAAAAGTTTTTAATTAAAATTTAGTAATATTCATCAAAAATTTAAATTTTTCAGAAATGTACCAGAAATTCACCCTAAGATAATTTTGATATTCCAAATTCAAAAATGAAGTCCATTTGGAAAAATAAAATTTATAAAATTTCAATAAGAAGGTATTACTATTCATAATGGCTACTTTGATTGGTCGCGGTATGTTAGAATCTCGACGTTACGTACAATGCAAGCTATTGCATTTTTCAAAGGGAAACATACCCTAGAAGCTTAGGTGGTTACAAATTAAGGGTAAAATGATATTATAATTACCCTAACACATGACCGAATTCTATTGGGTTATTGTACTTCGACCAAAAAATCCTTAGGAATAAAATATTATCATTTTTGGTCCACTTGGATAAGATTGGGACATTTATTATTATTTTATTTAAAGGAGAGTTAAAAGTGTTAAATTCAAAGTTTAATAACTAAATCATTTTTAATATAGGGATACACACAATTTAAATTAGAATATAAATATTAATTATAAATCTAAAAATATTTTCTACATAATGGTATTTTATTTATAATTTTTAGACATTAAATAATTTAATTTATTTACGACACAATGATGATGCAATAATTACCTTACTAATGAAATATTAAAATAATTGATATTATAAGTATCCAAGTAAATGTAAATTGAGACTTTTGATGAATTCCACTAATTTTTTATGTTAATATTTCATGTTAGGTATTATTAGATAAATTATTTTTCCATTTTATAAGGCTATTATAACTTTCAAAAAAACAAGCAAAATACCAAATAGTGTCAAAATTGGCATAAATTAATTTTTAAAACAAATAATATATTATTGGTTGATATAATATTCTAAAAAATATAAGGTTCGACCAAAGGTCTTAAATAATATTATATATGTCATTAATGAACAAATTGAGTTTCTATTGGAAGTTTATAGTATGTTTATTAACCATATAGTGTAAGAATACAATAAGACATGGTAAAAGTTAAACTATTTAACTAAGAGTTAAATATAAAATATAGGGTTAAATGGTAACCTAAACTTGTCTAAAACCGATTGGTTTAGAGTATTTTGACCCATAAACACCTAAGGATATAAATAAATTCATTTGGATCCATTATAAACCAAATATTATTGTATAATAAATTAATATTTTAATCTTTCCCTAAAATGACCCTCACCCCTCTTATAAAATGGAACTTCCCCTTCTCTCAAAATCACCTCTCCAAATCTATTTTTCTCAGAAAACATCTGTCCAAATATCATCCCAAATTCCCTAAAATCAACCTAAAGTCATTAATTTGATCATAAATACGACCTAAGGATCCCTTTAGATCAACTCAAAAGGAAACACCCTAAGAAGAGGTAATAATTTCACCACCCTCTTTCAAGTTCTTTTCTTCTTCCACTTCATCCTTCTTTATTGTTTCCATACCAAAATAATAACTCTATTACCTAGTACATAATGTGATTTTATTATAAATATGGAACAACCATATTCATATTTCTATCCATCCAATAAATGGAAAAGTCACCATACTTGCGTACGTACGACTTACCATCTTCACGTCGTGGTGTAGTTTGTTATATGGAAACTTTATTATTTGGAAGAGTATAATAATGAGTATAACTAATTTAAATAATAAATATATCATTTTAATGATTCTGTATATATGATATACCATCCAATTACGTACTATTTCACCACCAATATAATGATATTTTTTCTCGTGCGTACGTACGGATTACTTTCTCCATTACGTGATGAGATTCATTTCCATGTTCACCATTCAATGATGATTTTAAAAATATATATTATTAATATGTATGTAATATATGACATAATAATGCAACTGTATATATATATATATGTATACATGTATATACTTACATATATCTTATTCACTTCTGTTCAATGCGATATGAAAACGGAAATGACGTTTATGCGTACGTACGACCTACCATCTCCATAAATGGTGCATCACATTTCATAAATATATCAATTATAAATATTTATATTATAAATATATATGATATATAAATCAATGTTTATATTCTGTAAGTATTTAAATCATGATCTAAATGATATGATCAAGAATAACAGGTTAAAACACGTAGGATAAAGAAAGTGATTATTACCCAAAATGTTAATTTAACATAGAAATAATTTTTAAATGGGTAGTATAAAGTCATAAATGAATCATTTATGATGTAATAAATATTAATATGGTTCTATTATAATTTAATAACATACTATTGTTATTATAAATGAGGTTAAATGTTCCCTCAACTAAAGGAAATGCATGTTAAGGGTTAATTTTACAATCTCTTCATTATCCGAGGTTGTTTTTAAGTGAGTATCTACTGGGACCACTTTATAATAAATGTCCTTATTTCTTAAAAATAGTTTCAAAAGGAATATTTTATGGTATTATGGAAGGGACTCTTTAACTATATCATCATATTAAATGGTTTAAATATTTATTCTTCTAAATAATTTTCATTAATGTCCATATTTTCAAAATGGGTTTTAAAGATTTATTTATATGGGCATGAATGTTTTTAAAATTTTAATTCCTTTCAAAAGTTTCAAAGTGGTATGTGACACTTTGATTCAAAAATTTCTTTAAATGTATTCGATTCTAAATTGTGTGACTTTTAAATATTTTTATGAAAAAGGGATATTTATCTCAAAAAGTTTTACAAATCATTTTCATTTGTGTCAACATCCTTTGATGGTTTTTAAACTTGTTTGAAGTTGATTTATTATTATACAAATATTACGTATTTTATTGATGTTTTTTTGTAATGTTTGACTGTGTATGTGTTATTTTTATACCATTCATGTTTTATGGATAATGTTTTGACATTGTGTTTGCTTTTTTAAATGCAAATGTTTATGTTATGTTTAAACATTGTTATATGAGGAATGAATTGGACTTAGTAAGTGATATGTGGAGTCTGATATAGCTCCTTGATGTATCAGTAGGTCTCATGAGACAAACTAGTGTCTTGGAATAAGGCCTTGACAAAATCTTATTTGTAGCCATGGCATAAGGCCTTGACTATGTGGTTATGAAGTGTGGAATTATGCATTCCAATAATATGAAGTTGGATATTAATATTACATGTGATTATTCGAATATTATAATATCCACATGAATAATTAAATATCATTATTTGATTTATCTTTGTAATATTATGCATAAGTTTAAGTTTAAAATACTTTTTTTAGTCTTATAAATTGCCCTAAACGTTTATTTTTATTTATGACAGTTTTGCTATATTGTTATGCTTAATGAGCATCTAAGCTCACCCCTTTCGTTGTTTTATTTTTCCCAGGATTCCAAGAAGTGTATTATGATTGATAGGCAGGGTTAAGCTATGGGATTAATGTTGTTATCAAAGGATCATTGATGTTTTGTTTTATTTTCTAATGTATAATGTAACGTTCATGTATGTAATCTATTTTACAAGACAGCTAATCTGATCAGTCTTTTGGGACATGATTCATTGTAATCATGACAATGTATTAAAATAATGCACCGACTCTAGGAATCTGGGGTCAGGGCGTTACACATTCCATCATTATAAGATTAGTTATTGATGTAACATGTGATTATTCAACTAGTAGAATATCCATGTGAATAAGTAAATGACATTATTTTATTTATATTTTCTATATTATACTAAATTTTATGTTTAAAGGTCTTGTATTTAATTTTTATACCTTTCCATAAACGTTTATAATTATTTATGATAGATTATTCTATATTGTTTATCCTTATTGAGAATCTAAGATCACCCATTTCATATATTTTATTTTCCCAGGATGCCAAGAAGTGTATTATGATTGATATGAAGTGTTAAGCTTGGGGAACAATGTAATTATCAAAGGATTATTTATGTTGTGTTTTATGTTAGAATGTGTAATGTATCGTTCATGTATGTAATCTATTTTACAATACTGCTAAACTGATCGGTCTGTTGGGACTTGATTCCTTGGAATAATTCTAATGTATTAAAATAATGCACCATATCTAGGCTTCTTGGATCAGGGCATTACAGTTGATATCAGTGGAATTTTAGCAACAAACTTGGAAATATATTTAGAAAACTTATATTATGTTTCATAACTATAAGATAAACGTTGAGGTTTTGTATAGAAGAACCCCCTAAAATTTTGGTAAAGTAGGGATTGCATGTATTTTCCAAGAATTAAATCCCTGTCTAGATACTACATGTGGACGTGGTTCTGGAACAGATTTACCATGGAGTGAAAACTATGAAAAGGAGTTCTGGACTTAACTTGGGGTAACCTGGTACATGACAACGAGCCTTACTACACACCTAGTTTGACACTCCTAGGGGGTATTCTTAGGATAATTCATATTTTCTTTAAAAACCATTATGAAAGATTTGTGAGTAAACATGTACTCTAAGGAACTATATTTATCATTATGGATTAGATATGTATAAATTTTCAATTTTTGTTAAGTATTTTACTAGTTTTTAATTATGCATTATGATTCATAAATTAATCAATTGTATGCCACTGTTTAGAAATGGTTCCGAGTGGAATAAATGGAAATCTTATCAACCCATGTAATCAATGTAGGGATTTCCCTCCTATGCAAGATAACAATAGTGGGTATGGTGACACAACTGGTACTGAATAGATTATAACTATACTCGGATAACTCACCCAGGTTTTGAATAATAACCTTACCCATATGGAGCATCCTGATCCACAACGTTGAGGATCAATGTTAGACTTCTTCATGAGACAAAATCCTCATACAATAAATAGGACTAAAAATCCTTTCTAGTGGAGAAGTGGATAAGTTCCTTAGGGAAAATATTTCTTTCTTTGAGAAGTAACAAAAGGGAAGACATTTTCATGGCTGTTTATTATCTCTTAGGATATGTGGATCAATGGTGGTCATTAATTCAAAAAAAAATGATGAAGAAGTGGAAAATATGGAATGGGGGAAGTTTAAAGATCTTTTTCTTGAGAAATAATTTCCTTGTGGACAATGAGATGATATGGAAATACTATTTCTGATCTTGGGGAAAAA
This sequence comes from Viscum album, assembly GCA_963277665.1. Classification (NCBI taxonomy): domain Eukaryota; kingdom Viridiplantae; phylum Streptophyta; class Magnoliopsida; order Santalales; family Viscaceae; genus Viscum; species Viscum album. The sequence goes on from CAUJRU010000088.1 coordinate 1,493,216, forward strand.
GGAAGATGAGAATTATTCAAATTATGAGCATAACATCACAAGGTTAGAATGGTATGCTCAAACTACATACATAAATCTAGAAGTAAGATTGATTGATTCTTTGATGGGTTAAAATCTTTCCTCTAACAAGAATTGGTCTCACAAACATTCTCATCGAATGAAGATATAGTCTTGTGTGATATCAAGATAGAAAAAGGAATTTTTTATGTCTTATGACATTAAAGTAAATAAAGATAAGAAGTGAACGATGGATAAATATGTAGATAAAGAGAAAAAGGGAAAGAAGGATTTTGCCTTATGTGATAATTGTGGGAAGAAACCCCCTGACACTTGCCTAAAAAAAAAGAGAGTTTGTTACAAATGTGGAGAAAAAGGTCACCATGTTCAAGATTGTAATGGAATGAAATAAGTTGTGGATTATTATAATTATGAAGATATGGGACAATATGAAAATGATTGTCCAAAGTGTTAAGGAAATATAACTCAAAAAAAGAAAATATAACAAGGTCAAGATTATGTTGTAACTACAGTATAAGTTGAATAATTAATATATTTGTGTCTTTGGATTCAAGAATTATATTCTTCTTATAAGAAGAATGTGATATATATAAGAATTGTGTTACAGTACGTTTTGTTTTCATTATCATTTTAATACGATAAAGGTAATCATATTTTTAGTTTATATGGGTAACCTTACTTTGTTTTGAGAATCTGATGTTACAATAGATTTTGGAAATATAGAGGCCATTTAGAGAGAGTTTGTAGAGAAGTATTTTAGATTACAGTAAATGTTTGAATAACTTAAGATGATATTTGGATAGTATTATTTAAGGTTAAAACATTTCTTAGGATTATTAATGGAATTTTATAATACTATAGTTTTAGAAAAATGATAACCTGTAGGTCAAGAGATAACCCATCATGTCAGAAAAAGTTGCGGGAATCAAACCCACAACCAAAGTGAGACAAGACTTTATCACCTACCATTAGCCTACATGAAGTTCTTGGTTATTATAAAATAGTTTTCTTTATTTAAATAGTAAATGTTTATATTTGTAACATTATATGATTGAGATAAAAAGAATATTTTTTAGATTTATATTTTGAAGAAAAAGATGTGTTTGTGGTAATGTATGAAACTGTACATATGATTCCTTATGTTCTTATTCTATGAATTAAATAAATTCTACAACACTAGGTAAAGGATTATAAAACCAAAAATAATTTCCTAGTACTTTATTTTGCGATGAATCAAATGGTCCCTTACATCATCGTAGATTTATAGCTTTCTGGTTGTTAACTTTCTCCAAATAATATTCTCTATCTATCTCCATCAAAACATGATATTTAGTTGTCTCTTACATATCCATGTTTTACTACACGGAACTCCAATATGTTTTATTTCTGATAATATCCATAGGCACCTTTCCTTATTTTAAAATAGAAGTCCCATTAATCCATTTTATGATGTGGGATTTCAACAAATATATTTTGAAATGTGAAACCCATAGTTTTGAATCTCGAGTTTAAATTGTGAGGACACTATTTATCGAAGGATGGGGATAATGTAACACCTCAAGCTTCCATTGTACACTTCATTTTTAAATAATTCAATAGCATGAAATTTACGTATCATAGAGTTCAAGCACACCACGACCTATCAAGATAGACATTTAAAAAGGGGTTATGTATATTATTAATAAAATTCTGAATTTCATATATCCCATATAATTTTAACATTTATATTTTTTGTTTATTAGACATAATACATGGACAGATTCAATTTTTCAGATAAAATAAGTATTTTTCAAAAAATACAGTTTTCCACCATTTAAGGGAGAACCATTTTTAAATCCAATATTTGAAACTTTTTTATATTCAATTTAATGAAATTAAATTCTTCTTTAGAAATGGGACATAAAAATTTAGTTGGGATAATTTTTGTGAACTTTTATGATAACTTTTATATTTTGATGATTAGTAGAAAATTGTAAATTTTAATTGAAAAAATCTTTTTTAATCGAAATAATTTATAGTGTTACATTATAGTTTTGAGTGGTTTTAAAATATAATTAGATTATATTTTTACCACACAATATAAGATTTGTCATTATAATTAATTTCACTTTTTAATTAGACATAAACACATGCCAATCTTTTGGTAGTTTTTATTTCTTAAAAAATCATTTTTTTGGTTTTGGAAACGAGAATTTATTTGAAATTAATTTCATCCAATTATGTGTTTTTAATTTGGAAAGATAGATTAAATATTTGGAATCTAGAGTTCCAAATTATGTAAATAAGTAACTTTTATTTTTGGACATTATGAATATTAACTTCAGTAAATATTTTATTTACCATTATTAAAGTGTAAATCTTGTAAATAATGGTAAAAAATAATATTAAAATAATATTAATTTACCCTAACACTTGTAATAACCCTATTTTATGAGATATTTCTAAACATGGTCATCCTTGGGACGATTTTAGGACCCCTTGGATCCACTTGTGTTTGAAAATGTCATTTAATTACTTTTAATTTAATGTTAAGGAAAATATAACCTAATTATGGATGTTTTACTAAAAAAAATTTATATGTGGTGATATAAGTGATATATTAGACTATAAATAGTCATTAGAAATATAAAAAATTTACTAAATCATTTTTTAGTTATAATTTTTAGACATAAAATTAATTTATTTTTTTATGACACAATGGTTATCTAGTGATTACCTTATTAATGAATTATTTAAGTAAATGTAATTATAAATATTAAAATAAATTTATTTTGAAACTTTTCACACTATACACGAATTTTATGGAAGGTTATTACTTTTCACCTTTAAATAAATAAAGTTTTATTGAATTAATCAAGTTGTTAGGGATTTTTAAAAAGTCATGATATGAATAGTAAAAAATTGACATAAAAGCGTTTTTAAAGAAATTAATATTTTATTAAATGATATAATATTCCAAAAAATATAACATTCTCCAAAAGGACCAAAATAATGTTAGATATGTCATTAATTAACCACTTTGGGTTCTCCAGGAATTTTATAGCAACCGTATTAACCATGTATTATAAAAATACAAGAATACATGGTAAAAGTTTAACTATTTAACTAAGAGTTATATCAGAATGATAAGTTTAATATGGTGACCTGAACTTTTATAAAACCTATTTTTTGAAAGTATTTAGATCCATAACCACTTATAATCTAAATAAATTCATTTGGAGCTATCAGAAACCGAAAATAATTTTTTAATAACATAATATTTCAAGGTTTTCTTAAAGTACCCTTCACCTCTCTTATAAAAGGGTACTTCCCCTTCACTTAAATTCACACCTCCAAAGCCATTAGGCTCTGACAAATCCTACCCAAATCACCTCCCAACTACCCTAAATTAAAATTAGAATATTTACTTTTATCAGAAATCCAACCTAAGGAGCCCTTTTGTTCAAATTAAAAGGAAGCACCTGAAGGATAGGTAATTATTTCATCACCTCTTTCAAAGTTATTTTTTTTCTTACATTTCCTCTTTATTTATTATTTAGATACTAAAATAATAACTCAAGTACCTTATAAATAATGATATTTTATTATAAATATGGTACAACAATATTCATTATTCTATCCATCCTATAAATGACAAAGTCACCATACCTCCGGACGTACAGCTTACCGTCTCCACGTCACGGTGTAGTTTGTTATCCACCACTTAATTATTTGGATGGGTATAATAATGAGTATAATTGATATAAATAATAAATATAATATGTTAATGATTATTTATATATAATATAACATCTAATTAAAAACTATTTCATTATCAATAGAATGATATTTTCACTCGTGCGTACGTACGACTTACCGTATCCACAACGCGATGAGATTCATTATCCACTTTAAGAATCCAAGAATGATTGTAAAATATATATTATTCATAATTATGAAATAAACGAAATAATAATTCTACATGAATGATATATATATATATATATACATATATTTGATTTACTTACTTCTATTCAATATGATAAGAAAACAAAAACTACGTTCATGCGTACGTACGACCTACCATCTCCATGAACGGTGTATTCCATTATATATATATATTAAATATATTTATATTATGAATATATATTATATATAAATCATATTATACATTATTTATGTAATTAAATCTTTATCTAAGAAATATGATAAAGAATAACAAGTCCAAACATGTACGATAAACAAAGCAATATTACCTGAAATGTTGCATTAACTAGGAATTGTTAATAAATGGGTAATATAAAGTCCTAAAAGAATAATATATTATATCATAAATATTATTATGATTCTTATATATGTTAATAATATATTTATAAAAATTATAAAGGAGTTTCAGATATGTATGAATAATATCAAACTTAAGGTAAGGGTTAATTCAACAATCTCATTATTATTAGAGATTGTTTATGTGTAAGTATTTGCTGGAACATATTTATCATCAATATCCATGTTACATAAAAATGTTTTCAAAATGAATATTTTATTGTTTTAGGTAAGGGAATATTTAACTATATCATCATTTTAAATGATATAATATGTATTTTTCTAAATCTTTTTAATTAATGTTCATGTTTTTCAAAATGATTTTAATTATTTATTTATATGGACATGATTGTTTTAAAATGTTAATTCCTTTCAAAAGTTTCAAAGTTTTATGAGACTCTTTGATTAAAAAGTCTCTTTTAAATGAATTCATTTATAAATTATTTTACTTTTAAAAGATTTCATGAAATATGGATATTTCTCTCAAAGAGTTTTACAGATAATTTTAAACTATGTCGACATCCTATACTGGATATTATTCAAGTTTAAGGATGATTTATTATAATAAAATATTACATATTGTATTGAATGAGTTATTATATGTTTGAATATGGATGCACTAATTTTATACCCTTAATGGTTTACGGTCAAGGTATTGACATATCATATGTTAGTTTTAATATGGATGATTATGTTATGTTTCACCCTTTTCATATGAGGAATGCATTGGAATTAGTAAGTGACGAGCCTGGCCATCTATAGCCCCTTGATGCACCGGTGGGTCTCATATGAAAAAATAGTGTCTTGGCAGATGGCCTTGACAAAATATATATTTAGGGTCATGGAAAGAGGCCTTGACATTGTGGTTAAGATGCCCGACATTATGCATTCCATCATTACGATATTATTTATTGATGTCACATGTGATTATTCAACAATTAGAATATCTATGAGAATAATTAAATGGGATTATTTGATTTATCTGAGCCATATTATGATGTTGTTTATGATTAAAGGTCTTGTGTTTCAATTTTATACCTTTCTAGAATAGTTTATGATTATTTATGATAACTTCCTATATATTTTTTATTATTACTGAGCATCTGAGCTCACCCATTTCAAATGTTTTATTTTCCCATGATGCTAAGAAGTGTATTGTGATTGATATGTAGGGTTAAGATAGGGGAAGAATAGAATTATCAAAGGATTATTTATGTTGCGTTTTATGTTAGAAAGTGTAATGTATCATTCTTGTATGTAATCTATTTTCCAAGACTGCTAAACTAATTAGTCCTTCAGGACATGATTCCTTGTAATCATTCCAATGTGTTAAAATAATGCCCCAGATCCGAGATTCTGGGGTCGGGGCGTTATATTTCATTACACCCCATATACCCGGTTTCCACGGGTAGCAGTGTACATGCTGTGTAATGGCTGAGTACATGGCTGTGTGGGTGACCTGGATGACTGCCTAAAGTGGGATCCGGTTGAGGCTAGTATATGGCGTGTACATTAAATGAACACACCATGTATATTTGTTTTTAATTTTTATGTTAGAGCAGGGTCATGTCTCATCTCCAAAAATATATTTTTCTAACATTGGTTCATTCAAGAGTGACCTGGAGCAACGAACAATTTACAAACCACCATATTTCCATCCAAGTTTTGATTTGAACTCTGATGGGTGTGTTAGAATCCCTTCAGTGTGTTGTTCCTTCTTCTTGATCCTCTCTTTCAGATTCCTTTTTTCTCAGGGGATATTCAAGGTTAAACATTTTTAACCTCTTTTAGATCTATGTTGTTCTAGGTCGATTCAAGGGCCGACGTTCAAGAGTGTTTATCGTACAACATCGAGGTAGGGTTTTATGTCTTTATTTGGTTTTCTTTGGATTTTGTATTCTAAAAGTGCCAAATACCCTTGTTTAGTGTATTGAGTATTTTAGAATTATACCCTAATTAATACCTGTTATGGTGTGATTGTTTGAGAAAGGGTTTTTGTTTATGCATAAGGCGTATTTCCTTGATTTGGGATAGTTTCCCATGTTTGATTAATTATGACTGTTGGGTATAGAAATCAAGATAGGATTTATTTGTTTTCCTTGACTAGTGTTGTTAGGATGGAGTTAATATTTATATATGATGCATTTTTTTGCATTGTGAAAGTATGACCAAGGGGAATTTACTGTAGAGATTCCTGAGGTAGGATCATTTATTGTATAATTTATTATTATGTTGACCAAGAGGTGTTGACTGCAAGAGATACCGGATGGTCATAAACTAGGGGTATAGACCATGAGAGCTACCTAGAGGGTTGTTATTAAATGAACGTTGACCAAAGGGAAATGACTATGAGAGCTTCCAAGTGCTCATTATAGTTATTTTTTATTATGTAGAAAAAAGGGGTATTGACTGTGAGAGATTCCCTAGTGGTTGTTTGTAAATGTTTAGTGTTATATGGGACTATATGGTTTATACTATGAGAATTTTACCAGTGGGTTGTTTATTTAATGATTGTAAGATGATGATGAGTCTACCAAGACAAATCACAAGATTGGACTCAGTCTTCTTGATTGTTTAGATAGTCTTTTGGATGTCTGTTTCTCGTTATTATATAATGGGATATAGAGCTTAGGTTAGATCCCTAGGATAAAATATTCAATGATTGAATAATTAATAAATGAAAATGAATGTAATTGAAAATTATAGGATTGTTTATATTTGAGTACTACTTAGTTTATTGCTTCATTTCGGCATATTACATGACATATATATTCACTGACTATTAGGAACAAATCTTTTGGTGGTTTCACACTGAGATTCATCTCACACCCTATTTGGTTCATGATTTTGGAACTAGAAAAATTATATGGTTGCAAGTATAGATAATGCTAAGCGCCATTCTTTCTCAAGTACTAGATTACTACTGAGATGGAGAGAATAAGACCAAGCTGAGGCTTGCGATACTATTTGAGTTTACTTTTTTCTATAATTTGGTTTCAATATTGTATTTCTAGCCTATGACTTGTTTGGATATTTTAATAGATACATGTGACATGAATCATTTACTTATATATGATTTTGTTTTTATTACCACATTCTTCTTTTGTATAATTTTGTTGTAAGATATTACTACCTCTGCTACATTTTAATATTTGTTTCTACTGTTTTAGTCACCCAATAAGGGAATAGTTTCCCCATTATCACTCCCAAGGCCCTCACTACTATTTGGAAGCCTCTATTATTTGGGGAAATTCTTTTGAGTCCATCTGACCTACCGGGTATGGGGCACCATTGGGAAGCACCTGAAACCAGCACATTACAAAGCTGTACCAGAGGAGATTCTTTTCTTGTTTGTCTTATATTTTTAGAGCCTTTAGATAGGGATAAGAAGGAATAGGTAGTTGGTAATATGTTGTTCCTAAAAGTAGCTATCCTGTGTATAGGGAAAAGCTAATTTACCTCAAATATTGCAATTTTTCTGGGTTTTCAATTGTTACAGTTTACTTCATTTCACCATTGAGAGATTCACATATTTTGAACTTCTATAATTGATTTTATTGAGGTTCTATTTTTGTTGCAACCAGATGAGATGAGGGTATTCCATCTCATGCATCATATATGAACTTGATAGAGAACATGTGTCATTCATTTTTTTTCATGCCATTTTGGGTGAATTAATGATTTCTTGTTGTTGTGATAAATGTTGAGCAAGATATGCATGATATTGTGATATATTCTTCGATAGAATTCTACTATTTTTATAGGGTATTAGAAATTATAAAATTTCATTTGGATGGACGCCAAACATTGATCCCTTAGGTGTTATGGGCCCTTTGGGATCAGAATTTGGTGGATCACGTTTGAACATTAAATTGAATTTTGTCAAGTTATGTTATGAATAAGGATGAAAAACTTTGCTTCATTAGAGTATGAGCTCTCAAAGGTTATAAATTGTCATTCCTTGGACAAAAGTACATGTTTTTAGGGGTTTTAGAGGAGTTTCAGAGGCCTACTATCTGGAAACCTAAAAAAAACGTTTGATGTTGTGAACACATGCTATGTGGTCTTATATTATGAAAGAAACAACATTTCTTATGTAAAAGTCATGTAACATATATACACATTGTGTAGTTCATGACCATGTGGTTGATTGTGTGATAAGAGACACAGGGTTTGGGAACTTTTGGTAGAACACTCCATTTAGGTGTTATACACGCTGTGTTGTGAAGGACCATGTATCTGGCTGTGTGACCAAAGACACAGGTGGATGAAACATAAGTTGTACACACCTTGTCTTGATTGTACATGCAGTGTAGTTATCAACTGTGTATCCATTCGTGTGACCAACATCATGGGTGGATGTAACTTAACTATTACATGTCATGTCTAGTGTGAACACGCCATGTAGTGTAACCTAGGAGAGAACCATGTAGTTCATGCCATATAGAGGAACCTGGGTAGGAAGAAAAATTCAAGTACATTCCATATCTCAGGAAGAACACGCCGTGTGTAATGATGTTACACGACCAGGTTTGGAAGAGGTACACGCAATGTTAAAAGTTTAAGGGAACATGTTTTGTAGGTATTGTACAAGCCATGTAACCTTGTTTTGTAAAACTTGAATGTTTCTTCTCATGTTCCTTTCTTTCACTTCTAACTTGTTGTCCTTGATAATATTGTATTAAGGTGTGCACTTGACCTTGAAGAGTAATTCCCCTAAGATGTCCTCTGGTTGTACATTAGATATAGTGAAATTATCAGACATCATAAATGGTAGATCAGGGACTACCAGTAGATCCTCGTGTCATGACCATTTTGGCAAAAGTTGTTATACTGGATAGAGGTGTTGATGAACAGTTTCGTGAGGGCTTTTTGAGGATGTTACAAACTTTCTAGGGAGTACCGAATCCTGCCCCGTCTATGGTAGAGCTGACATGGGTGTTCCTAAAGCAGCATACTCCCTCTTTTTCTGGGGATGGAGGACCACAACCTGCATAGTCATGGATGTAGGCCATGATTTCTATCATTGAAAATCTGGAGATGCCTCCTTAGGGGAGGGTAAGTATTGTGATGTACAAGTTACATGATTCTACAAAAAGATGGTGGGATGTAATCTCACAGGGAGGACTTCATCAGGATATTTCTTGGGAAGAGTTTTAGAGGACCTTGTATGACTACTTCTATCCCATGACATTGAGGGCCGATCGATCCTGAGGGTTCATTTACTTAGAGTAGGAAACTCTTTCAGTGATGGAGTATTATTCTCTCTTTATAGAGCTTCATCATATCACACCTATTATGTGAGGTGACAAGATATATTTGGATTGGAGATTTGAGGATAGTCTTAATTATGACATCCTATCACAAGTGAATGTCTTCAGGATGACTTCAATGACTTCTATTATGAACTAGGTGCTGATTAATGAGCGCAATACGAGGTAGTTGAGAGCTATGAACTATAGCGTCGCAACATCGAGGGATGGTACTATTTCAATAGATAGTAGGAAGCTCCCCAGGGAGCATTCATATGATGTTTATTCAGTTATCCTGGTGGTATAATATCAGGGAGGGAAGAGTGGTCACAATAGACCTTATTGCCTAAGAGACCCAATTGAGTGCCGAGCTTGCGGAAAGATCGATCATCTTCAGTTTTGTTTCTAGGTGATTTCACCAGCAGCGAACGATATGGGTTCTTCTATGACTCCAAATTTAGGAGCAGGACCACCAGTTTCTCAGCAACCAGGTAACTACAGTGGTCAGGCCATTTAGGCTGAGGAGGTGGTTGTGTCCATTGTAGCCAGGCTACAGGTTTTCAGGGACAACATGGTGGATCAGCTCAGAGTAGTCAGGTTGGGTCACAGGGCCGGAGTACTAGTTAGACTTTTGTAGTGGAGCAGACCCAGTAGGAGGAGGATCCCAGAACTTCTACAGTTAGAGGTATGATTATAGTGGCCTCAATTTTAGCTTCTGCTATTTTTTATACAGGGGATTCCCATAATTTTATATGCTTTTCTATTATGGAGAGCCTTGGGCTCTGTCTCTTTACTTATGAGGATATTATGATGCGATACACTCTATTGATGCTTAGGATGGCTAGTGTATGTCAGTTTAAGGAGTTACCTATTGAGGTTGGTGGGTGTCACTTATTATGGGACCTCTATGTATTAGATATGACAGACATTTATTTCATTCTTGGAATGGACTGGTTAGTCTTTTTTCAGGCCTTTGTCAAATTCTATCACTGCAGGGTGAGTTTCATGTCACCATGGGTAGGTATCTTCTTCAAAAGGCATAATGGGATGTTTATGAAAGCATAGATAGACCTAAGCATCATGGGTTATGAGGAATTACAACCCCGATTTCTAGTTTATATCTTGATGACTAGTGGAATTCATAGATGAACTTTCCACCAGTGGTGGACCATTTAAGAGAAGTTTTTCTAGATAAATTTTCAGGTTTACCCCTAGAGAGTGAGGTACATTTCTCTACTGAGCTTGTTCCAGGAGCGACACTGGTGTCCATTCCTCCTTATAGGACGATTACATCAAAGTTACAGGAGCTCAGAAAATAGTTAGTGGTGTCATAGTCAAAGGGTTTCATCTGAACCAGTACTTCTCCTTGGAGTTCGTCTTTTCTATTAGAGAAGAAGGAGGATGGTGCCCTTAGACTTTATGTGGATTATCAGAAGCTGAACCAGTTGATGGTCAAGAACTAATATCCTTTGAAGATGATTGATGATATATTTAATGAGCTTCTACTATCCCAGGTGTTCTCAAAGATTGACTTGAGATCTGGTTATCATCATTTACATGTCAGACAATCAGATATACCTCTTTCATCATTTCAGAGTAGGTATAGTCTATATGAGTATTTGGTTAGGCCGTTCGGTCTCACAAACACGCTGAAATTTCTCATGGTATTGATGAACCAATTGTTCCATCCTTACTTAGATTCTTTTTTGGTAGTCTTTGTGGACGATATCTTAGTGTAATTTCACACTCGACACGATCATGATACCTCTCATGTGATTCTTTTGAGTACACTTGGAGAGCCTCTATTATATGATAAGATCTCAAAATGTTACTTTTGGATAGACCATATTCACTTCTAGGGTCATCTTATTTCATTGATAGGAATATCAGTAGTCCTAGAGAATGTGGGAGCAGTATTTTTCTCGGAGTAGCTGAAGAACATCTTTGAGGTACAGAGTTTTCTAGGACTGGTTAGTAACTACAAAAACATTATTCAAAAATTTTCATGCATAGAATCACTTCTTACAGGACTAACTAATAAGGGTGTGAAGTACTTGGGGATATATTCCTGAGATTCATCCTTCCAAGAGATTAAAGGGAGATTGACTTCAACACCAATATTTATTTTTCCAGAGCTGGGAAAGAGTTACACTATTTACTATGATATGCTATGTAATTCTCGTATGTTTTATGAAATATTTAAATAATTTTTATTCTTCAGTATATTTCTTTTCATGCAATCATGAGTTTAAACAAATTATGAGATGTCCTTAACATAAAATTACTATTATAACCTAGCCATTATGTTAGCAGGAATAAATATAACTAACTTTAAAAAATGTACTATCAATTATATGTCTTATTATTTATTTGAGTTAAAGAAATTAATGAGGTATGTATTATATATAGTTAAAAATATATTTCTGATATTCATCAAATAGATATTTTTTTCATAGGGTATGTATAAACCCTATTTATTGTATGAAAACCTGTACATTTTAAAAGAATAGTTTTCCACCTTTTAATGGAGAACCCTTTTTATTTCAAGATTTAGACACAATAATAATTTTAATATGACAATGTTAACCTTTTCTTGGGAAGTTGGATATAAAAATTTACTTTGGTTAAAATTCTGATATTTTTTGGATAAACTTCATATTTTGATGAATAGTAAAAATACGCTAAATTTTAATTAAAAAAACAATTTTCATCGAGATAATTTATATGGTAAAATTATAATTTTGAATGGTTTTAATGTAAAAATAGAATATATTTTTTCCATTTAATTTAATTTATGTAATTACCATTAATTTTACATTTAATTCATAGGTAAATACTTTTTAATCTGTTACAATGTTTTAACTTTTAAAACACATTTTCTCATTTCAACAACGGGGTTAATTTTAAATTAATTACTGAAACTACTATGTATTTAATTTGAAAAAATGGACTCTATATTTGGAATTAGTAGGTCCATGTTATTTTAATAGACTACATTTATTTTTGGGCATTATGAATAGTAACTACAGTAAAGTTTATTTACCACAGTTAAAGGTAAATCAGGTAATTAAGGGTAAAAATAATATTATAAAATTATCCCAACACTTGTTTTAATATAATTGGATAATTATATTTCTTAGTAAAACTTAATTCGGTCTAAATGGTATATTTTGGAACCCACTTGGATGAGATTAATAGGTTTAATTTATTTTATTTAAAGAAAAGTGAAATATGTCTCCCTCAAACCTTTAAAATTAAATTATTTTTAATATAAGGTTATACATAATATACATTTGATTATAATTACTCATTTGAAAGAATTTTTTTTCTTTATCATGGTAATTTATTTTATTTTTTTTGAAATACATAATTACTTCAATAGCTTATACGTTAATGATGTAGAAATTTTTTATTTAGTGAAAAATCAGTAATATAGTTTTTATTAAAATAATAATACCCATCAAAAGGCCCAAACACTTGCCCAAATATTATTTGTCGATTATATCTAAACCATAAGAATCTAATGGTCATCTTGATAACCATTTAGAGAATTATAAAATAGATTATGACACTTATATTATTTTATTTTAAATGATGCCAAAGTTGACACCTTCATAATTTAATAAATATAAAATTTTAAAAGTAGGGTTTTTAGAAGAACAATTCAAATAAAAGTATTCTTATGAACTTTATTATATTTATAATCATCATAGTATTTTATTTTTAATTCTTATGCACAAATAATTATATTAAATAATTTTATAAAAATATTGTTGTAATTATTTTATTAAGAGAAATATCAAATAAATGGTTTTAAAAATAATAAAATAAATATTATATTAACTAATTAATGTGCTCCCAGAATTTTCAAGATTAATATGACATGTTATAAATCTATTAAATACTTTTGTTCAAATATATATTTTGTGTGGATTTTATTTATATTCAAATAAATTAATAGTGTCAAAATTGAAATTATTAATATTTTATAAAAATAAAATATTATTAAATTGTTTAAAGTTCACAAAAATATTTAAAAAGAACAAATTGAAAATTATATGGTTTAAAATTTCATAAATTATTCAATTATGGACAATTCACAACACATAAGTAAGTATTTTGACCGTTTAAAATTTAGAATATTATTACCACAAATAAAATTAAATAGATTAAATAAGGATAAATCAGAATGATAAGGTTTAAAATAAAAATAAAAAAATGTATAAATTTTATTGTTTGATGATTTTAAAACCATATCTCATCTCATATTCTATGTTGAGTCTTTTAAGAGGTTTTTACGTGGGGAAAGTTTTTATTATAAATTAATATTTATGAGGTTTTCAAAAGTGTCCCTCTCCTCTCTTATAAAAGGGTACCTTCTCCCTCTCCTCTTCACTCGATTTTGATCCTTCAAACTCAGACAAACACTATACATGACCTTCTCAACTTCCCTAGAAACATACTATATGTTTGTTTATTCTTCAAAGACCATATTTAGTGCCCTAAGAGGAGGTTTACAAGAGGCATGTCGAAGAATAGGTAACATCATTTACTGATTCTTTCAATATTCTTTCTTCTTCTAATTCCTATATATGAGTTGTTTCATTATTATGTAATAACTCCATTATCACTTGTATAATGATATGTTATTATTAATATGAAACAATCATATTCCATCTTCTATCCATCCTATGAAAAATGAAATCACCACATGTGCGTATGTACGACCTACCGTCTCCACAATGTGATGCGATTCATTCGACATGATCTTTATTAAAGAATAATTATATAAATAAATTGTATAAAAAAATATGATATATATTATACTAATACCATTATGTAAATTATATAACTATAACCTAAATAGTGGAATAATAATTTATTCTACAAAACATGCAGAAGAACATAAAGTAGTTAACACCTGAATAACGAGTAATAATGAAATGTTACTAATAAACAGATAAAAATATGACCATATATGATATAAAAAAAATAAATTTGATTCTTCAATAAGTCAATGAAATTATTTTAATCAATACAAAATAGGTTTGGATACGTACAAAAAACATTGTACCTAAGGTAAGGGAAAATCTCGCTATCTCATTTTTTTATCCGAGATTGTTTATACTTAAGTATTTACTAGGGAATATTTATCATCCACGTCCGTGTTCCTAAATATGTAATATTATTTACATCCACCAAAAAATTTTTAAATCCAGTTTTACCGATTGGTGAATTTTTATTAAAAGTTATTAATGGAATATTTTGTCGTTTTCAGTACAAGATACTTTATGACTTTTTCGGAAAAAGTACTAGAAAAATGTTTTTTAACTTATAAGACATGAACTAATTTTTATGATTTCATAGAGAATTATTTCCATGAAGCTTAGATTACAAGTTTTCATATTTATTTTCAATTAAATTCTTTTCTTTTAAAATTTCATGACATATTTATAAAAGAAAATGTTTTGGAAGAAGAAAGGAAAATTTTCCTCAAGAATTGAGTTCTAGTGTTTTATCAAAATTATTTTCCATCTAAGATGATATAGAGTTATGTTTCGATCCCTATTATTACTTTTATTTTATTATGTTATTATGGAATTATTTTTATGAATTCCTTTTATCTTATATGGATTATTTTATGATGGCATCATGTTTAAGAATCCCATTTTATTACATGGGTTATGTTGTGATGTATGATTTATGTTTTTCTAGAACACCTAAGAATGGGTTCATTATGAGATGGTTGGGACCTATATCTCCCTACAATGCATTGGGTAAAGATTGTTGAGTCAATAAGGTTTTCCTTATGACTTTTCCATTCCTTTTTGTTTTGAAAATCACAAACACCTTATCTTAAGGAAAGTTTCTTTTATAAGAAAAATCGCTTTTATAAGGAAAATCGTTTTCTTAAGGAAAATTGCTTTCATAAGAAAAATACTTTCTTAAGAAATTGCTTTTATAAGAAAAATAGTTTTTATAAGAAAAATTATCCTTATCTTATTTTTATCCATATTTTTATTAAGTATGAGATTCAGATTCATTTCTATTTTCTCGGAATCGTTGAAACTTTGATATAAAGCATTCTGTTTTAGGATTCGGATTCTGGATAAGAACTATAAGGAAGTCTCATTCCGAATTCTGGATATGAACTCTGACTAAGTTCTATTCCAGATTCAGGATACGAATTCTGAAGAAGAATTCTCATTACGAATTCTAATGAAGAATTCTCATTCTGAATTCCCACTACGAATTCTGATGAAGAATTCTCATTACGAATTCTGATGATGAATTCTCATTACGATTTCTGATGACGAATTCCTATTCCGAATTCTCATTCCGAATACACCTATTAAACAGAATTTGAGTATCTTTGTTTTATACACTCTGAATTAATTCAGACTCTGAAAAATATCTTTGTTAGACTCCGAACTTTTATATTGCTTACACTTCTAAAATTTGTCTACTCTTATTATTTTCATTACACTCCGAACCTTTACTCCGAAGCGTTCATTCCGAACCTTTGAGTCAGAATTAAAACGATGTCGTACATTCTGTTACACTTGTTTTGTTATAAAACGATGTCGTCTGTTTTGTTATAAACTAACCGTTGTCTAAGTGACACGTGTACAGGTCCCTCCGATCTTTAAGGAAAATATGACCGTTGGAGAAGGAGCTGACCTTACCTATAAATATGAGCTCATTTGAAAGAGCTCCATACTGATGACATATGAACAACTTGGTTTTGTGCATACATACTATTGAAGTGAATTCTAGAGAGAGAGGCTCTTATTAACTCTCAAAGCTTCGTGCAACTCCAAATGTTGGTGATTACATTCGAGGGATTCTGGGTATAGGAAGACAGAGGTGCCGACTACCTTAAAGTTCGAGGGCTTCCTTGCTGAGGAAGACAGAGGTTTCCAACCACCTTGAAGTTGAGGGCTTGCGGGGATAGCAAGACAGAGACTCCGATCTTTGTATCGAGGGCTTACCCTGGTGTGGGTAAGACAGACTTACTTGAAAGTATAAATCAAGGGACCTTTATCCAAGGTTGTTGGATACCCTTCTCTTTGGGTTGAAAGACTTATATCTTGTTACTTGTAGTTTTACTACTTGTTTATATTCCGCCGCATTTTGTATTATAAGGAAAGTATAACTTTCTTATACTTCCTTATTTGTACTCTGTTTCATTTAGATTCTATACGCTTTAAGGTACAATCTAATATTGTAATCTTTTGTTAAGTTTCAATTTCCGGAACCATATTTCCGGAACCCTCGTTCGGAAACTCTTTCCTAGTTTGCATTCGGTGTTAGAGGTGTTGTGAATTTTCTTAGTTTAACTTTGTTAAACTTAGCCCTTTCTTTTGTTTAAGGAAAACATAGTTATTCTTAACTAACTTTAAAGGTTCCAAAGGAATTTTTTAAGTATACAATTCACCCCCCCTCTTGTATATTGAGCATCTACATCACTATTTCGATCCTACAATTGGTATCAGAGGTTGGAAACGTCTTACTCTATATCAATCTTACATTTGGTATCAGAGAAGGTCTCTGAAATACTTGTACTCACATACAAGTTTTTCTTGCTCACTTTTATCATTCCTAACTTTCCCATTCTGGAACATTTCTCATTCCGAACTTTGTTATACGAAATTTTGCTTTTGACAAGTTTGTGTGTTCAAGGTTATTATAAGTATGGCAGGAATCAATGTTGGATCAATTGATAATCTGAATCCGACAAGACAACCTATCTTTGATGGTAATGATTATGAATACTGGAGAGGTCGTATGAAGACTTTTGTTATTAACACTGGAGTAGACAACTTTGTTATGCTTACTGGTGATTATAAAATTCCTGACAAGGAAGTTTGAACCTTTACTAACCAGGAAAAGCACGAATATCAACTCAACTATAAGGTACGCAATACTTTACTTTGTTCAATGACCAAAAATATATATAGCCAAATTTATTCTTGTGAAGCAGCTAACTGTATATGGAAGAAGTTAGAGGTTACACACTTTGGGACTTCCAAAGTGATTGAGACTAGAAGAGCTATTCTTAGAGCTGAATATCATGGCTTCAATTTTCCTTATGGAGAACCTATCTGTAAAGTTCAACAAAGATTTATGACTATTTTCAACAGTCTACAATCTATGGGAGAAAAAGGTTTAGATGATGAAGCTCTTGTGGACAAGATAATTGATATTATGCCCAATGAGTGGGAATCCAAGAGAACAACTATAGATGAGAACAGGAAGGTCACTAAAATTACTCTTGATGAATTATTTGGAACTCTTCTACAACATGAAACTAGAATGAAGAGAGATGCAGACAACATCAAGAAGAAGAATGGAAATGGTACTGTTGCTTTTACTACAACTTCAAATCAGATGAAAGCTAAGACTCCTGAGAGAGTAACCACGTCCAAGTCTAAGAAAGTTATTTTCCAATCCAAATCAAGTGAGAGTGAAGTTTCAGAAAATGAATTAGCCAATCTTGATCGAAGTATGAACAAGATAGCTGGACAGAGAAATTTTCAATCTAAGTATAAGAAAAAGGAAAGGAAAGATAAGAAAGATGGAGAAGTTACTTGTTATGAATGTAAAAGAGCTGGACATGTTAGACCAGATTGCCCTATGCTCAAAAAGAAAGAAAGAAAACAAAGGCATTCAGACACGAACAGGAAGAATTATTATAAAGCTAACGCTAAGAGAGTTCTGAAAGCTAATGACACCTGGAGTGCCAGTGGTGGTGACTCTTTAGATGAATCTTCTGATTATGAATCTTCAGGACAGAAGAATATTGGTCTTATAGCCAGATTACCTATTGATAATCATTGTCTTATGGCTAAGGTACGAAATGATGAATCATTGACCAATGTTTCTTTAAATTCTAATAATAGTAATTATTATAACTCTTCTGATGAAGAATCATCTTCTGATGAGGAAAAGACTTTACCTACTTATGAAGAAGTCTCTAGGTTTGCTGAACTTCTTGAGATTGAGAATTCCAAACTCAGTTAGAAACTTGATAAGGCAAACTCTAGGAATTCTATTCTTACAAAAGAGATATCAGATCTTTTTAAAGATCTTGATAAGAAAAATGCTGATTTTGAAAGTATTTCAAAAAATCTTGAGGAAGTAAGTTCTGAGAAGAATAAACTTTCTAAAGAATTAGAAAAAGTAATTTCTAATAAAAATGTTTTCGAGCCTAACTCTAGTTAAAAAAATAATGATTTTGAGGATAAAAACTTGGTTGTAAAACTCAAGTCCGAAATTTTTTCCTTAAAGAAGTGTTTATCAAACTTTACCCATGGTAAAGAAAATTTTGATAAGATGTATTCCCAAATACAACCTTTAAGAAATAAATCCGGATTTGGTTATACCCATGCAAAACCTATTTTCAGTAACAATTATTTTGTTCCTCAAAGTGCCCCATTTTGTACCAAGTGTCAATGTGGTGGTCACTGGTCAAATAATTGTTCCTTAAACAAAACCCAATCTCTAGGATTTCACAAAGCTTACTTTTCTAAGAAGAGGTGGGTTCGTAAAATTTTATTGTCTGGAAATCTCGGATCCAAACAAGTTTGGATTCCGAAAATCTAATTTTCTTATTAATTTCAGGAAAACAAAGAGAGTACCAGCAACTATACATCGTACATGGATAGTGGATGTTCCCGGCACATGACTGGTAACAAAAGGTTTTTTGAAAAGATTATCAAAACGAAAGGAGGAAAGGTAACTTTCGGAGATAATGCAAAGGGAGAGATTGTTGGTATTGGTAATATTGTTTTTCTTGGTAAAACCTTGATTTCAAATGTTCTTTTTGTTAAGGGTCTTAAGCACAACCTCATTAGCATAAGTCAGTTATGTGATGAAGGTTACCTTGTGGATTTTAGGAATGATAAGTGTTTAGTTCACAATTCCAAGTAAGAATTTATTCTCTCAGCCAATAGGCAAGAGAATGTCTACACTTTGAACCTAGAAGACCTCAGGAGTCAAGATTTACCTTGCTTAAGTGCAATGGATGATCATTCCTGGTTATGGCATAGAAGATTAGGACACTGTAATATAAGAAACCTATGTAAACTCTCTAAGAGGAAACTAGTTAAGGATCTACCGGAGCTTAGATTTGATTCTTCTAAAGTTTGTGATCCTTGTCAATATGGAAAGAAACATAAATCTAGTTTTAAGTATATCGGTGAAGTCTCAACAACTGATGCATTACAGTTAGTGCACATGGATCTTTTTGGCCCAACACAAACTTGAAGTATTGGAGGCAAATACTATGTATTTTTTCTAGTTGATGATTACACAAGATTTACTTGGGTCTATTTTCTAGCAAAGAAATCTGAAGCTTTTTCTTATTTCAAAAGTTTTAGAGCTCAAGTTAATAATGAGAAAAACCTTCCATTGAAAACTATTCATAGTGATCATGGAGGAGAATTTCAATATTCTGATTTTGAAACTTTTTGTAGTAAGAAAGGTATTACTCACAATTTTTCAGCACCAAGAACTCCTCAACAGAATGGTGTAGTTGAAAGAAGAAGTAGAATTATTCAAGAGATAACTAGAACCATGTTGAGTGAATATTATATTGCTAGACATTTCTGGGCTGAAGCTGTAAGTACTGCTTGCTATACTATAAATCGAGTTTTGATTAGACCTTTTCTTAATAAAACTCCTTATGAGTTATGGAATGGTAGAAAACCAAGACTTTCCTACTTCAAGGTTTTTGGTTGCAAAGTATTCATTTTGAATACTAAAGATAACTTACATAAATTCGCACCAAAGTCTGATGAAGGAATTTTCTTAGGTTATTCCACAACCTCTAAGGCTTATAGAGTTTTTAATAAAAATACTTGCACTGTTGAGGAAAGAGTACATGTAAAATTTGATGAGTCAGATCCTTTTGTTTTTAAACCATCCCAGCCTTCTTCCTCGGATGTGTTTTCAAAAACTGATTGTCAACCTTTGATAGAAGAACCTTCTGATAAGGAAATTGTTCAAGAAGATACTTCTGAAACATTTTCCCCAGAAGACTTTCTACCCTATGTTGATGAACAGGTTTTACAAAACCCGAATCAGGTGTTTCTTAAGAATCATCCCAGTGATAGTATCATTGGTGATGTAAATCAACCTGTAAGGACTAGAAGTTCCTTAATAAATGAAGTAGAACATCTAGCATTTCTTTCCCAATTAGAACCTAAAAGCACTGATGAAGCTTTAGGTGATGATGATTGGATCAAAGCAATGCAAGATGAACTAAATGAATTCGAAAGGAATAAAGTCTGGACCTTGGTTGAAAGACCTAAGGAAACTTCTGTTATTGGAGTAAAATGGGTTTTCAGAAATAAATGTGATGAAAATGGAGTCATTATTAGAAATAAATCTAGACTTGTAGCTAAAGGCTATAATCAGCAAGAAGTAATAGACTATGAAGAAACCTATGCTCCAGTAGCTAGACTTGAATCTATCTGTATTCTACTTGCCTTTGCAGCATTCTTTAATTTCAAACTTTTCCAAATGGATGTGAAATGTGCTTTTCTTAACAGTTATGTTCAAGTGGAAGTTTTTGTAGAACAACCTCCTGGATTTGAAGATACAAAACATCCTGATCATGTTTTTAGACTTACCAAAGCTTTTTATGGCCTTAAACAAGCCCCACAAGCATGGTATGATAGACTCACTGGATTTTTGCTTCAAAATAACTATGTTAAGGGAAATGCAGATCCAACCCTTTTTATAAAGAAAGATAAGAAAAATGTTTTGATTGTTCAAATTTATGTTGATGACATTATATTTGGTTCAACTCAGCAATCTTTGACTGACTCTTTTGCTAGTCTAATGAAATCTGAGTTTGAAATGAGTATGATGGGTGAGTTAACATTTTTACTTGGTTTTCAGATTTCTCAAAAACTAGAAGGAACCTACATATCTCAACATAAGTATATTAAAGATCTTCTTAAAAATTATGGTTATGAAAACACTAAGAGTATATGTACTCCCATTGGTACTTCAAACTCTTTAGATCTTGATGAAGCTGGGAAACCAGTAGATCAAATATCTTTTAGAGGTATGATAGGAAGTCTACTGTACTTAACAGCTAGTCGACCAGACTTAATGTTTTCAGTATGCTTATGTGCAAGATATCAATCCAATCCTAAGGAATCTCACTTAAAGGCAGTAAAAAGAATTTTTCGCTACCTTAAGGGAACCATGGATCTAGGATTATTTTATACTTCTGGAAATGATTTTGTTTTAAAAAGATTTTCTGATGCTGACTTTGGTGGATGTATAATGGATAGAAAAAGTACATTCGGAACTTGTCATTTCTTAGGAGATTCTTTAGTTTCTTGGTCCTGCAAGAAGCAACATTCTGTAGCACTCTCCACTGCTGAAGCTGAATATGTAGCAGCTGGAAGTTGTTGTGCTCAAGTGTTGTGGATGCAACACACACTCACAGACTATGGCTTGAGTTTTACCAAAACTCAAATTTTGTGTGATAACACAAGTGCCATTGCCCTCAGTAAGAACCCTGCACATCACTCCCGTGAAAAACACATAGATATTAGGTATCAATTTCTTAGGGATCACACACTTAAAGGAGATATTATTCCTCAGTTTATCAGAACGCAAGATCAACTTGCTGATATTTTCACAAAATCTTTGCCTTCTGATAGATTTGAATATATTAAACAGAAGTTTGGGATGATAACCATAAGGTAATCCTACTTAAGTAACTTTCTGTAGAAAAACTCTCCTTACAGCAATAAACTCCTTTTTCATAGGGGGAGTACATTTGTTTGTTAGTTTAACAAAGTTTTTTTTCAAAATTTGTTTTAAAACTTTTCGGAAAGAAGATTTCCGGAATGGAACTTCCGGAACTAAAATTTTCAAAATGGACATTCTTGTATAGAATACTTCTGGAATAGAAGTGTTCATATTAAAAATTTCCGGAATGAAAAATTACGTACTGGAAGTTTCATAACCAGTTTTTTGTACAGATTTTTTTTTCATAATGTGTTTTTCATATTGACTTTTTCGTACTGAGTTTTTTTTCATAGTGAGATTGTTTTCCGAAATAAATTTCTGATAACTTTGTCTTTTCATAATAAAGTTTTTTTTCGTAATCATCTTTTTATATTATCCATTACGAATAATCCTCCTCAGCCAATCCGAAAGGTATGATTTCCCTACTCAAGTTTTCATAGTCATATTTTACTTGCTGGAATTTTCTTGTACTATGTTTTCGGATTATATTTTTCTTAATTCTTTGTCTTTATAAAAACCTCAAAAAGATCGGATTCAAGTTTTTCAACCGTCAGATCTGATCTCAGCTCATTCTAACCGTTAAATCACCTATGGAAGGTGAACCGTCATCTCGTTGCCTATATAAAGGGGACCCAAATACTCATCCCACATCGATCTCAAGTTCTCGTGTCCCGAATCTCTGACTCTCTGATTTAAGGCCGTTTCGAACTTTAGTTTTCTCCGTTCCGAACTTCCCAGAGGACTTCAGATCCGAATGTCTGCGGAGTTAGCGTCTCAAGAAATGTCATCCACTAAGCCTATTTTGCAATGGTTAGTTTACAGAGAAAGGTTAGTCCATACGGATATTTTCGACAACTATTATTATCTTATTTCAAAGAACATTAAGTTGAATGGCTGGGAAGATGTTGCTGTATCTAAACCGGGGACTCCAGATGATGTTTTTACAGAGTTACTTGTTGAGTTCTATGAAACAGTTTCCTTCTTCCAGGAAGATAATAGGGAGAAGTTTTCTTTTAAGTCTTATGGCAAGACCTACAAACTTTCTTATACCAAGGCAGCAAGCTTGGTAGGGTTGTCCTATGAAGGAGAAACCAAATTTATTTCTCATGTTTTTCCGGACTCTAAGGGTAGCTTCGACAAAGAAAAAGCCTTAGAAACTCTCGGACTGGCTGATGACAAGGATCCGAAGATTGCCAGTTTATCCACAAATTTCCGGATTCTGGAGTTATGGGTACAAGGGCTTATCATACCGAGGAAAGGTGATAAAGATAGCTTGAAGAAAAGTGAGATCTATATCTTAGATTTCCTGATAAATCTAAGGAAGTTTAACTTGATGATGCACATTCTTATTACTATTGAAAATTTGAAGAAAGAAAATCTGAGAGCTCAGATTATTATGTATCCAGCAATCCTCTCCAAGTTGATTGTTCGGTGCCTTGAGTCTTTCAAGGAGGCTTGCAAATCTAAGCCATGAGTTTGCAAGATCATGCTGGTCAGCGATGGTACTCTTAAGAGGATGGATGTGGCTTTCAATAAGGAAACTGGTGAGTTCTTCGATTTGCCAAATCAAGAAGAAGCGGCTCCAAAGGCTGCTGAACCGGAATCGTCTAATCCAGTAAGGAATAGAAAGCTGAAAGAAGTGGAAGTACAAGTAGAGAATCATAAGTCTAAGGAAGTCCATTCCGCACCTCCAAAACCAAAGAAGAAGAAATCCTATCCTGATGAGGTTGTTACAAAGTGGAGAGCAGATAAAGAAAAAAGGAAAGAAGGGGATCCGCAGTTCGGATTAGACCCTGCGGAGGCTAAGGCCTTAAAGGAGAAAACTGCTGATGAGATTGAAAAACAAGCAAAGCAAAAGAAGCTCAAGAAGAAGATGTCTGAGGCTGAGGTAGATCAGGCTTTGTTGAAATTCAATGAAATGGTTTCAGCAACTATTCTTGTTCCGAGATATTTCTCCTTGTAATATTTACCTGAGACTCCAGGAAGAAATTTTGTTGCTCTGGAAGAGGCTGTTGCTAAGAATACTGAGGAAGTAGAGCAAGTTGAGCAAGTGGAACAAGTAGAAGATGGTGCTGAAGGAAGTGGTGAAACCGGAGATGTGCTGAAACAAGTAGATGATTACAAGGGGACACCTTCGGAACACTTATCACTCCTAACATCAGAAGCTAAATCTTTTAAGCTAGTTACTCCAGTAATGGAAGAAGAGAAAGGAGAAGAAGAAGTTACTTATCATGGAGAAGAAGAACATATTTTACTTGATGTTTCTCAGAAGGAAATCATAGGGGTTCGTGTTCAGGAAGTCGCTGATGAAGAAGATAATGTTGTTCAAGTTTCTGATAGTGAGGAGAGAACTCCGGAATAGGATTCAATTCCAGAAAAAGACAAGGGAAAGAAAATTCTTGTCGATACTCCTAGCTCAGAATTGAGGAAGAGGAAGGAAGTTGGTAGATCTTCAAAGAGAAAGCTTGAACTTGTTGAAGAAGAAATTTCTCCAAGAAAAGTTTCAGATTCGGAGTCATCTTCGTTGGGGCATGACTTTGTTGTTCAGTCCTTAAAGAAGTTGGTGGGAACCATTCCGACCTTCTCAAGTATTGATTCAAGATGCCAGATTCTCCAACATGCGTTAAATCAGAAAACGGACTCTGTATCTATGGTTATGGACAAGTGCGTTGAGATTGAGGCTCAGTTCAAAACGTTTTTTGTTGGTTATGAAGCTCATAGAAGATCTTGCAAGAGGATGACAAACTGGTCGAAGAAGACTATGGAAGAGATGAGGTTGTTCGATGAGTTTCAAGACAATGTTAAAGATGCTTTTGAAACTGAGGACAAGAAGATAAATGAGTTAACTGCATCCTTTGAAGAGAAGTTGACAGAAGAAAAGAACTTCCGGATTCAAGAAGTGAGAGATCTGAATGGGAAGCTGAATTCCGTTTCTCAAAATTGGAAGTTTGAAAGGGATCATCGTATTGATTTTGAATAAAGGATGAAGGCTCAGGAAGAAAAGATCAAAGCTCAGGAAGAAAAGATAAAATCCCAGGAAGAAAAAATTGAAGCTCAATCCGCAAGAATAGTTGTCTTAGAGAAGCAAGCTGAAGAAGATCATAAAGACCTGAAGAAGATCAAGACTATTCTAAAGGGGCTCATGAAGAAGGAAAAAGATCCGAAATAACCAAATCCGATCTTTTTGTTGTATTCTTTTTGGTGCTGAGATTTCAAATTTAATGAAAGTCGTGCTTGTCATTTCTATTGTTGTCATTACTAATTTTTCAGGTACTTTGTTATTTTTTCTATCCCCTCCAATTCTTTTTGAAAATCACAAAGGGGGAGAAGGAAAAGATCCTTAATAAAAATAAGAACTCTAATAAGAGTTTATCAAAGAGGGAGAAGAAAAATATCCTTAAGAAAAATAAAAACTCTAATAAGAGTTTGTTTAATGGGGAGCTTTTTCATTAAATAAGACCTTCTTATTTATCACTCCAAAAATCTGAATATGATCCTTAGAGTTTCAAAGCCTAAGGGGGAGTTAGTCGTATTCATCAATATCCATAAAGCAAAGGGAGATAAGCCTTAATGTTTTTCTTTCTTTTTAGAATTTCTTTTTCGTAAGAATGTTTGTGCTTTCCAAAAGGGGGAGATTGTTGAGTCAATAAGGTTTTCCTTATGACTTTTCCATTCTTTCTTGTTTTGAAAATCACAAACACCTTATCTTAAGGAAAGTTGATTTTATAAGAAAAATCGATTTTATAAGGAAAATCGTTTTCTTAAGGAAAATTGCTTTCATAAGAAAAATACTTTCTTAAAAAATTGCTTTTATAAGCAAAATAGATTTTATAAGAAAAATTATCCTTATCTTATTTTCATCCATATTTTTATTAAGTATGAGATTCAGATTCATTTCTATTTTCTCAGAATCATTGAAACTTTGATATAAAGCATTCTGTTTTAGGATTCGGATTCTGGATAAGAACTATAAGGAGGTCTCATTCCGAATTCCGGATATGAACTCTGACTAAGTTCTATTCCAGATTCAGGATACGAATTCTGAAGAAGAATTCTCATTACGAATTCTAATGAAGAAATCTCATTCCGAATTCCCATTATGAATTCTTATGAATAATTCTCATAACGAATTCTGATGATGAATTCTCATTACAATTTCTGATGACGAATTCCTATTCCGAATTCTCATTCCGAATACACCTATTAAACAGAATTTGAGTATCTTTGTTTTATACACTCTGAATTAATTCAGACTCTGAAAAATATCTTTGTTAGACTCTGAACTTTTATATTGCTTACACTTCTAAAATTTGTCTACTCTTATTATTTTCATTACACTCCGAACCTTTACTCCGAAGCGTTCATTCCGAACCTTTGAGTCAGAATTAAAACGATGTCGTACATTCTGTTACACTTGTTTTGTTATAAAACGATGTTGTCTGTTTTGTTATAAACTAACCGTTGTCTAAGTGACACGTGTACAGGTCCCTCCGATCTTTAAGGAAAATATGACCATTAGAGAAGGAGCCGACCTTACCTATAAATAGGAGCTCATTTGAAAGAGCTCCATACTGATGACAGATGAACAACTTGGTTTTGTGCATACATGCTGTTGAAGTGAATTCTAGAGAGAGAGAGGCTCTTATTAACTCTCAAAGCTTCATGCGACTCCGAATGTAGGTGATTACATTCGAGGGCTTCCGGGGATAGGAAGACAGAGGTGCCGACTACCTTAAAGTTCGAGGGCTTCCTTGCTGAGGAAGACAGAGGTTGCCAACTACCTTGAAGTTGAGGGCTTGCGGGGATAGCAAGACAGAGACTCCGATCTTCGTATCGAGGGCTTACCCTGGGGTGGGTAAGACAGACTTACTTGAAAGTATAAATCAAGGGACCTTTATCCAAGGCTGTTGGATACCCTTCTCTTTGGCTTAAAAGACTTATATCTTGTTACTTGTAGTTTTACTACTTGTTTATATTCCGCTGCATTTTTTATTATAAGTAAAGTATAACTTTCTTATACTTCCTTATTTGTACTCTGTTTCATTTAGATTCTATACGCTTTAAGGTAGAATCTCATATTGTAATATTTTGTTAAGTTTCAATTTCCGGAACCATATTTCCGGAACCCTCATTCGGAATCTCTTTCCTAGTTTGCATTCGGTGTTAGAGGTGTTGTGAATTTGCTTAGTTTAACTTTGTTAAACTTAGCCCTTTCCTTTGCTTAAGGAAAACATAGTTATTCTTAACTAACTTTAAAGGTTCCAAAGGAATTTTTAATGTATACAATTCACCCCCCCTCTTGTATATTGAGCATCTACATCACTATTTCGATCCTACAAAGATTTATATCTCATGATTGTAAAGACCAGTAAATTTCAAGGAAATGTTTTTCTTAATTTTCTTTGTAATTTTACAAGAACGCAGTTTCTAACAGCACCTGATTCTGAGGCCCGGTGTGCCCGGAATCATTTTCTGAAGTTTGGATCGGGTAGATTCAGTGAACGAATGAGCGGGTTTTTTTTAACTTTTGAACCAGTGCTCGGAATCAAATTCCGAGGGCACCGATGGAATCGTAGCACTGGTATTTTCTTAGAAACGCCTCTTCTAGAGTTGCGTTTGCTCGGGTATGGTTTTTAATTTTTGGCCATTAAGTTAAGAAATAAAATAATGTGGTATGGCAAACTTTATTTTATTTCACTTAAGGCTGCTTAAAAGCCACTTAAAGATACTTATGCTGAGTTGAAGCAGATAGGGTGGAACTCAAAAATATCCTACCCTATTGGTAGGATATTTGTGAGGTGGGGCCCGCACGAGCCCCACTGTTTCTTTTCCACTAAGTAACGCACCCGCGAAAACCCTTTTTAATGAAATTCAACTGGGGCGTTTTGTTAAACAATTAAACACTCCTATTAATTGGGCGGTTAATTCGTTGAAATTAATTCTAGGAATTAATTTGTTCGTTTCTTAACCTGTTTTCAAACCGTTGGCATATTATTAAAATAATACCAACACAACTTTCTTCTAGGGTGCGTTTTGTTGAGAGGATTTGACAGAGACATAAGATCTTCATCCTCCTTCGCGAAGAATGCGAAGAACGCGAAGAATGTGAAGAACGCGAAGAACACCAGCTTCCGACAAAGGGTGACGAAGAACGCCAAACCCCCGAAGATCAACGACGTGACGCCGACGATTCTCCCTCCGCAACGCTTCTTCCACGATGAACCATCCCCGCGACAATCTTTAATCGACATCTTGAGGTAGGGGATTGACGACCTTTTAATTCTTTGTGGTTTATAACAAAAACATGGATTTAATTGTTATAATTAAATCTGTGTGTTTCTCTAACCCTCGGAGATCGTCAACACGACGCCCTTCTGTAATGACGCGACGCCCTTCCGCGACGAGACGATCACCTCCTACCGCGACAGTCAATTCCGCGACGTACTCGCACTCGTCCGACGACAGCTATGAGGTAGGGGTTGTTTTGAAAATGATAAAACTCCATGTTTGTTTCCCTTCAAGGCATGAACGCGGACCAACTAATTAACAAGTTGGTCCGTGGATTATTATTGCGGTTCAGGGTTTATCAAATTGTTGGGAAATATTATGGTGTTGTTTCAAACCGCTAACGCGGTGGGTGCAGACCAACGAACAAGTCTGAACCACCACATTCTTTATCATTCTTAGTGTGCGGAACGGCGGACGACGACAAACGGGGCCAAAAGGGAGATTTTAGGGCCTTACAGTGAAGGTCGGCTCCCGGGAGGACCACTGGCGAAGACCACTCGTAAAACGGACCACCAGAGCACGTCCGGTGGTCCGCAGAATCTCACGCAGGCGGCAGGCAGCGGCCGGCCGCCAGGCGGCGGCGGCGCTCGGCGCGCACCTGGAAAAACCCACTGCGGCTGAAGCCGCGGTAGCAAGGCAGTTCCACGTCCACGCGGAACCGGGAGGCAGGACGTGGCCAGCATGCCGCGTCCGGGTGCTGCGGAGCGGCCCCCGCACAGGGGCCGCGATTCCTTCGCTCGGCCGAGCCGAGCCGACCCGCCGGGTCGGGTCGCGCCCAGGCCGGGCCGGGCCACCCAGGCCGGGCCGGGTTGCACCAAACCGGGTCGGACCCGGACCCAGGTCGGGTCGACCTGGTTCGGGCCGACCCAGGGTGGGTCGGGCCGGGTCGGGCTGGACCCAGACCCTCCGTTTTTGGCTCCTTTTTGGTTTTTCGCCCATATATTGGGCTATGGACCTCCGATCGATGCGCCGTCAGTGGAAACACGATCCTTCGATCGAGACGGTCGTTTAGGTATACTACACCCAAGGTATCAGAATACTTGGGTTCGGCTGGGTTGGTTCGTACACGAAACCAACCGGGCCCTCGGAGCAGAAACAGTTATAACTTGAGCTCCGGACGTCTGATTGATGTACCGTTGACTTTGATGGATTCCTCTAAGTGAGACGGATCTTTTGGATTACTCCGCCTGAGGTTTGGATGCAGGTGGAGTACAGTCGGGTTGGTTTTTCCTTAAAAACCAACCGGTCCCCTGGAACGAAAAAGACAATAACTCTCAGACCGGGCGTCCGATTGACGCGCCGTCTGTTGCGTTGAGTTCCTATTGACGATACGTTCCTTTTGGATACATCAACTCTGGACTTTGTATCAGTTGATGTATCAACCTCTCGGCTCGTGGAGCGGAACCTCCCGAATGAGCTTGCTGTGTGCAGGAACCCTCGAGCTGGCTGCGACTGTGACGATGATGAAAACAGTACGGGAATCCTCTGTGTTTTCGGCAGTGACCACTTCGGTACATCTTGGGAGACATCAAATATGGACTACATGTCAGTTGATGCATCAACCTCTTAGCTCGTGGAGTGGACCCTCCGGGAACGAGCATGCTATGTGCGGAAACCCTAGAGCCGGTTGAGACTTAACGACTGCTGATCGAACGACTCAGTGTGTTACGAATAGCCCAGTGGGAAGCGCTTGGTTGTAGCAGCAGACCCACAACGGAGGAGCGCTTGGTTGTAGCGGCAGACCCGCGGTATTCAATAGAAGGAGTACCTCTGGAGGCTATGAGGGGGAGTGATTGGTTGTAGCGGTAGACCCACGGCGGAGGAGCGCTTGGTTGTAGCAGCATGGGGGAGCGCTTAGTTGTAGCGGCATACCCACGATGGAGGAGCGCTTGGTTGTAGCGGCTGACCCGTGGTACTCAACAGAAGGAGTACCTCAAGAGGATATGAGGGGGAGCGCTTGGTTGTAGCACCAGACCCATGGTGGGAAGCGCTTGGTTGTAGCAGCAGGCCCACAGTACTCGATAGGTGGAGTAATACAGCAGTCTAAGGTTAGATGGAAGCGCTTGGTTGTAGCAGCATAACCACTGTACTTGATGGAGAAGGAATTTCCCAATAGCCATGTTTTCAGCTTCATGATCGATCCTATGTGGGTCATTGCGGTGGTTTGTACCTACTGATCCTTTGTGGGTACGACGGCTTAGATGTATCAGTGGCTACATCTGATCATTTCTATCGTCTTACGAAGAAGTATATCCTGTGTGAGCTGAATCCTGTTTTGCTTTCCTTTGTGGATTGTGTTGTGCTATCCTGTGTGGATTTACGTTTTGCTTTCCTGTGTGGACTGGGTTATACTTGAGCTTGGATGTTGGAGCTGAGCGAGAATTGGTGACTTAGGTATATGTATGTGCATATACCTAAGAAGTGTCGGATGTTACTTCGTGATTGTATCTTTCCTTTGTGGTTATCCTTTGTGGATTCTGGGATACCTTCGGGGGTCTCGGGGTCCCTACTAAGTAGCTTATACTCACCCCTGCACAGGCTATGCCCGCACTACATTGTGTTGGTTGTAGACGAAGGACAACGCTGATCGTGGTGGAGGCTTGCGGAGTAGGACGGTACCTGGAGGTGGACCACTGGACGGGACATACTCGGAGCGGTCGGCTGGACCCGAGTAGCAGTGGAGGCTTTCTGTACCCACCCTTCAGGTGGGATTTCAAGTGGATAGCTCGATGTTGCGGCTTTACTTTTCATTTGTTGTTTTCCCTTTCCAGTTGTACTTTACCTTCAGTTTGGGTTTGTATACTGGCCCACTTACTTTTCCACACTTACTGTTGTACCCATTTTTACTTAGTGTTTACTTCTTCCTGCTTACTCTGTGGTGTTTGTGGTTTACTTTACAAAGGAAATTCCTTCCCTTTTTCCGAGATTTACACCTTGGTGCTAGTCGCCAGCCCCTGGCCTATGGAAGGAGGGCTTGGGGTTGTCACGACACGGGCCCTGAGAACGGGTCGTGACAAATTGGTATCAGAGGAGTTCGATTCTACCGCAGACTCTGATCATTCTTCTATGTGAAGTAATAGTGTTAAGTGTATTGGGTGTGGTTATCAGTCCAGGGAGTCTAGTGTTGGTGCGGCGACCGACGTATCTGTACACCAGGACCCTGACTTCTGATTTCCGACTTAATACACGAAAACATTGATTGCATGCGTGTTACAAGTTTTCTTTGTGATTAATTTATGTCAGCTCACCAGGTATATTGTTCTGACCGTGGCGCACCTGTTTCATTTTTAGGATGGCCCCACGACGGCAGATAGCTAGGGTTCCGAGATTTGAGCGTGACGACAGCCTACCGAGCAACGAGGCCTCGGTGCAGGGCCCTTTGACAGCAGAGGCACCAGCGGTACCTCTACCCGCCGAGCCACCGATGCTTCTTGCCCTAGCCGCTGATGATGCACGTCACCTTAGTGCACTGCATGAGTTCCAGCGCCAGCGACCACCCAGGTTCCGCGGGGAGACGGACCCCCAGGCAGCCGAGGACTGGCTGGAGGCGGTTGTACGAGTTTTCCGGTTAGTGAGGACACTAGCAGACCTTATGGTGGTCATTGCAGTGAGACTCCTGCATGCGGCTACAGGCAGATGGTGGAGCTTGATGCTCCAGTTGCACGAAGAGGCATCACTCCTTTGGACGGACTTTGAGAGCCTTTTACACTCAGAGTTCATCCCATCCACCCTCCGAGCGGTGCGCATCCAGGAGCTACTACAGTTGCGGCAGGGCAGCATGACAGTAGCCCAGCACGCAGCGAGGTTTACCGATCTCTCGCGATATTCCACGGACACGGTACGAGACCCATTTTTCAGGTCCCGAACCTTCGAGTAGGGGATCAGGAGAGAGATCATAGCTTCAGTTGTTTCTCACAGCATTCCGACGCAGACAGGAGTGTTGGAGCGAGCCCCCTTACTGGAGAGTTTCCATGCTGAGCAGTCTCCAGTAGCAGGACCCACCACTATCCGGCATGCGGAAGAGTCTTCTGCAGTGGGCAGTAGACAGATGATGCAGGGGTCCAAGAGGACTAGACCTACCGGTGGTCGACCGCGTGACACAATATCGTTTGTGGGAGGCACCCGGGGTGGACAACGACTTACCATGAGCGGACAGTGTTACTCCTGCGGCGGGGTTGGTCACATGGCTCATGACTGTCCAACCCGCCATACGGATGACCAGAAGATGAATGAAGGACCTCTCAGGCAGAGGCAAAGGTTCGATCGAGGTGGATCACATGGATCAGGAGACCGTGGTAGGGGAGATGACCATGCAGCTGGGGGTGGACGATGCTTCGAGGTGTTGCCACCACCACCACCAGGATGTCCACCCCGACCACAGGGAGCTACTGGACATGGGAGAGATCAGCTTCAGGCAGCTGAGGCCTACGATCGTGGAGCTCTGGGAGCATATGAATAGGAGCGAGACTAGATCCAGCCCTGGAGACTTTTGTTTATGCTGCTTCTAGCATTGTTGATGTTTGTTTGTAGATGTTTTGTGTCTTTGTACTTGAGCTGCAGTAATAAAAGACACTTTTCTTGTGGCGTTTACCTTCCTATCCTCTATTTGAGTTGTTACTAAGAGGTTCCGGTTTAAAAATCGTTGACTTAACCCTCACTTTGATATACCTACTGGAGGAGACCCAGTGACCAAACACTGATGCTGACAGTGTGACTCAACCTTTGGAGGTGAGAGTAATGGTTGGATATCTTGGTAGTAGCGTCGAGGCCTTACGACGTCATCCTTGGTATGGAATAGTATCATCCATGTTAGGATTGACTGTATTAGGCGAAGAACATGCTTTATCCAGGGGATGAGACCGAATTTCTCTTATCATCAAAGAAGAAATCTCAACAGCTCTTGTAGGACCAGAAGGGTCCAAGTCATCCAAGAGCGGATGAGGAAAGCTCAGAGCCGGCATTAGTCTTATGCTGACAGGAGGCGGAGGCCACTAGAGTTCGAGGATGGCGACCACGTCTTCTTGCGTGTCTCACCTCGACGTGGACTACAGATATTTGGTCGAGGCGGCAAGTTGTCTCCACGCTTCATCGGACCATTCCAGGTCCTCAGCAGGATTGGCGAGGTGGTTTATCGCCTCGCTCTACCACCTCAGTTGCACCGGGTGCACGACGTCTTCCACGTATCTCAGCTGAGGAGATACATGCACGACCCGACACACATCATTGACCATGGGGAGCTAGACGTTGATGATGGGGCGACTTTTGCGGAGGTTCCGGTGGAGATTGAGGATCGACATGAGCGTGTCCTACGTGGATGGTCGATTCCTCTAGTGCGCATCTGATGGCAGCATGGGAACCTCCAGGAGAGCACTTGGGAGCGGGAGGCTCAGATGCGTGCTCAGTACCCACATTTGTTTCCCTAACTTATGATGTATTTTTACTGGGACGTAAAGCCCTGAGGTGGGAGTGATGTAAAGACCCTTAAATTTCAAGGAATTTTTTTCTTAATTTTCTTTGTAATTTGACAAGAACTAGTTTTCTGACGGCACCTGATTCCGAGGCCCGGTGTGCCCGGAATCATTTTCTGAAGTTTGGCTCGGGTACGTTCAGTGAATGAACGAGCGGGTTTTTATAACTTTTGAACCGGTGCTCGGAATCAAATTCCGAGGGCACTGATGGAATTGCATCTCCGGTTTTTGATTAGAAACACCTCTTCCAGAGTTGTGTTTTCTCGGGTATGGTTTTTAATTTTTGGGCATTAAGTTAAGAAATAAAATAATGTGGTACGACAAACATTATTTTATTTCACTTAAGGCCGCTTAAAAGCCACTTAAAGCTGCTTAAGCTGAGTTGAAGCGGATAGGGTGGAACTCAAAAATATCCTACCCTCTTGGTAGGATATTTGTGAGGTGGGGCCCGCACGAGCCCCGCCGTTTCTTTTCTGCTAAGTAACACACCCAGGAAAACCCTTTTTAATGAAATTCAACTGGGGTGTTTTGTTAATCAATTAAACGGTCCTATTAATTGGGTGGTTAATTCGTTGAAATTAATTCTATGAATTAATTTGTTCGTTTCTTAACCTGTTTTCAAACAGTTGGCATATTATTAAAATAAGACCAACACACCTTTCTTCTGGGGTGCGTTTTGTTGAGAGGATTTGACATAGACTTAAGATCTTGATCCTCCTTCACAAAGAACGCGAAGAACGCGAAGAACGCGAAGAACGTGAAGAACGTGAAAAATGTTGGCTTCCGAAAAAGGTCGATGAAGAACGCCTAACCCTGGAGATCGACGACGTGACGCCGAAGATTCTCCCTCCACAACGCTTCTTCCATGATGAACCATCCCCGCGACAATCTTTAATCGGCATCTTGAGGTAGGGGATTGCGGACCTTTTAATTCTTTGTGTTTTATAACAACAACATGGATTTAATTTTAATAATTAAATCTATGTGTTTCTTTAACCCACGGAGATCTTCGATGCGACACCCTTCCGCGACGACGCGACGCCCTTCCGTGACGCGACGATCACCTCCTACCGCAACGGTCAATTCCGCGACGTACTCGCACTCGTCCGACGACAGCTACGAGGTAGGGGTTGTTTTGAAAATGATAATACTCCATGTTTGTTTCCCTTCAAGGAATGAACGCAGACCAACTAATTAACAAGTTGGTCTTTGGATTATTATTTCGGTTCAGGGTTTATCAAATTGTTGGGAAATATTATGGTGTTGTTTCAAACCGTTAACGCGGTGGGTGCGGACCAACAAACAAGTCTGAACCACCACATTCTTTCTCATTCTTAGTGTGTGGAATGACAGATGATGAAAAACGGGGCCGCAAGGGCGATTTGAGGGACTTTCAGTGAAGTTCGGGTCCCAGGAGGACCACTGGCGAAGACCGCTCGTAAAACGGACCACCGGAGCGCGTCCGGTGGTTCGCGGAATCTCACGTCGGCGTGCCACACTGGCGGCCGGCAGCGGCCGGCCGCCAGGCGGCAGTGGTGCCTGGCGTACCCCCAGAAAAACCCTCCGCGACTGAAGCCGCGTGGAACTAGGAGGCAGGATGCGGCCGACATGCCGCGTCCGGGTGCTGCGGAGCGGCCCCCGCGCGGGGGCCGTGGTTCCTTCGCTCGGCCGCTCGGCCGAGCCGAGCTGAACCGAGCCGACCCGCCGGGCCGGGTCGCACCAGGCTGAGCCTCCCTGGCCGGGCCGGGTCACACCAAACCGGGTCGGACCCGGACCTGGGTCGGGTCGACCCGGTTCGGGCTGACCCAGGGGGGTCAGTCCGGATCCAGACCCCCCGTTTTCGGACCCTTTTTGGTTTTTCGTCCATATCTTGGGCTACGGACATACGATCGACGCGCCGTCAGTGGAAACATGATCCTTGGATCGAGACGGTCATTTCAATATACTAAATCCAAGTTTTTATAATACTTGGGTTCAGCTGGGTTGGTTCGTACATGAAACCAATCGGGCCCTCGGAGCGAAAACGCTTATAACTTGAGCTACAGACGTCCGATTGATGTACCGTCGACTTTGATGGATTCCTCTAAGTGAGACAGATATTTTGGATTACTCCTCCTGAGGTTTTAATGCAGGTGGAGTACGGTCGGGTTGGTTTTTCCTTAAAACCAATCGGGCCCCTGGAACGAGAAAGCCAATAACTCTCAGACCGGGCGTCCGATTGACGCGCCGTCTGTTGCGTTGAGTTCCTGTTGACGATACAGAACTTTTGGATACATCAACTCTGTAATTTGTGTCAGTTGATGTATCATCCTCTCGGCTCATGGAGCGGACCCTCCCGAACGAGCTTGCTGTGTGCAGGAACCCTAGAGCTGGTTGTGACTGCGACGATGATGAAAACAGTATGGGAATCCTCCGTGTTTTTGGCAGTGACCACTTCGGTACATCTTGGGATACATCAACTCCGGACTACATGTCAGTTGATGCATCGACCTCGTAGCTCGTGGAGTGGACCCTCCCGGAACGGGCATGGTGTGTGCGGAAACCCTAGAGCTGGTTGATACTTGACGACTGTTGATCGAACGACTCAGTGTGTTACGGATAGCCCAGTGGGAAGCGCTTGGTTGTAGCAGCAGACCCACGGAAGAGGAGCACTTGGTTGTAGTGGAAGAACCGCGGTATTCAAGAGAAGGAGTACCTCTGGAGGCTATGAGGGGGAGCGCTTGATTGTAGTAACAGACCCACAACAGAGGAGCGCTTGGTTGTAGCGGCATGGGGGAGCGCTTGGTTGTAGCGGAAGGCCCATGACGAAGGAGCGCTTGGTTGTAGCAGCTGACCCGTGGTACTCAATAGAAGGAGTACCTCTAGAGGCTATGAGGGGGAGCTCTTGGTTGTAGCAGCAAACCCATGGTGGGAAGCACTTGGTTGTAACAGCAGGCCCACAGTACTCGATAGGTGGAGTACTACAACAGTCCAAGGTTAGAGGGAAGGGCTTGGTTGTAGCGGCATAACCACTGTACTTGATGGAGAAGGAGTTTCCCTATAGCTAAGGTTTCAACTTCATGATCGATCCTATGTCGGTCATTGCGGTGGTTAGTACCTACCGATCCTTTGTGGGTCCGACGACTTAGATGAATCAGTGGATATATCTGATCATCTCTATCATCTTACAAAGAAGTATATCCTGTGTGAGTTGAATCCTGTTTTGCTTTCCTTTGTGGACTGTGTTGTGCTATCCTGTGTGGATTTATGTTTTGCTTTCCTGTGTGGACTGGGTTTTACTTGAGCTCGAATGTTGGAGCCGAGCGAGAATTGATGACTTAGGTATATGTATGGGCATATACCTAAGTAGTGTTGGATGTTACTTCGTGATTGTATCTTTCCTTTGTGGTTATCCTTTGTGGATTCTGGGAGACCTTCGGGGGTCTCGGGGTCCCTACTGAGTAGCTTATACTCACCCCTGCATGGGCTATGTACGCAATACATTGTGTTGGTTGCAGACGACGGACATCACTGATCGTGGTGGAGGCTTACGGAGCAGGACGGTACCTGGAGGTGGACCACTAGACGGGACGTACTCGGAGCGGTCGGCTGGACCCGAGGAGTAGTGGAGGCTATCTGTACCCACCCTTCAGGTGGGATTTCCAGTGGACAGCTCGACGTTGCGGCTTTACTTTTCATTTGCTGTTTTCCCTTTCTAGTTGTAATTTACCTTAAGTTTGGGTTTGTATACTGGCCCACTAACTTTTCCACACATACTGTTGTACCCATTTTTACTTAGTGTTTACTTCTACCTGCTTGCTCTGTGGTGTTTGTGGTTTACTTTACAAAGGCAATTCCTTCATTTTTTCTGGGATTTATGCCTTGGTGCTAGTCACCAGCCCCTGGCCTATGGAAGGCAGGCTTGGGGTAGCCAAGGCATGGGCCCCGAGGACGGGTCATGACAATGATGTAGACATGGTTGGATCATCAAGTTAATCTGGTTCAGTGATACAGGACTGGAACAAGGAGTGAAATCAGTTCCGTAATAGACTTTGTCTACTATGCTGCTCTTGCTAATGATCCATGACTAATATGAAATGAGTATCTATGCTTACGTGTGTATGCCAAAATGTTTCATGTCTTATTTTATGATGTTTGGGATTACATTTCACTTCTATGATTTATCCCATAAAGTGATATTATGATCTCTTATGTAGGAAAATATTTTCAAACGTTATGATCTTAAGAATATGATATGATCGACATTTTCTTTGTTTACCCTTATTGAGAATTTGATCTCACCCTTTTGTATATTTCTTTTCTAGAGGTCATGAAGATGGGTATTAAATATGACATGCCAAAAGTAGTCTAGTTGTGATGAAAAAAATGGGATATAACCTAGATGCTTTATGAACCAGTTGTTTATGCTTCTTAGTTTCTAAAGAAACTGTACTTATACGGTCCTGTCATGATTTTTTATACGTTGTAATAAATATACATTAATTCTGAAGTAATGACATTGTATGTAATGTATGGGTCATTATATTTGGTATCAGAGGTGGTACCCAGCCTTAAGTGCGGTGCACTGCCTGAGTTGAGTCGTAGGGCCCACAACGAGGACGTTGTGCTCTGGGGGGGGGTAAATGTAACACTCCTAATGATAAAAGGTTAAATGAATAAATGATATGACTCATGTAAAAAAGGTGCACCTTCCTTTTCGGGAGCCTACCTGGTTAGAACTCCACAGTTAAGCATGATTGGCTTGGAGTAGTGATCAGGATGGGTGACCTTCTCGGATGTTTCGCAGGGTGTGTGTGAGTGAGGACAAAGCACACTAGAAAGGACATGTGTTGGCCTGTGGGGACTAAAATTATTCAGATGACCCATTCAGGCATGTGGGTGGGCCTCAAGGTGGGGACCATGGGTTTGTGGGGAAACTGGTGGTACATGGTGGGCCAGGACTCGATGACAATATTAAGGCGGGGTGTCTGTGCTATCACTGGATCTAATGTATAGAGTATTTAGAGACTATCTTGGTCAGATTGTGGTAGTATTTATAGATGATATTATTGTATATTAATATAGTATGGGAGAACATGAAGATCACTTGAGAATTGTATTGAAGACTCTAAAAAAGGACATGTGTTGGCCTGTGGGGACTATCATTAGTCAGATGACCTGTTCAGGAAGGTGGGTGGGCCCTAGGGTGGGGACCACATGTCTGTAGGGAAACTGGTGGTACCTGGTGGGCCAGGACTCAATGACCATGTTAAGGCGGGATGTCTATGATGTCATTGGATCTAATAAATAGAGTCTTTAGAGATTGTATTAGTCAGTTTGTGGTAGTCTTAATAGAAGTTATTCTTGTCTATTCAAAGAGCAAGGAAGAACATAAATATCACTAGAGAATTTTATTGAAGACCCTAAATAAGGAGATGATTTAGGAAAAATTTACAAAGTGTGAATTTTTTCCTCAAAAAGATTCATTTTTGGGTCACATAATCTCAAGAGAGAGGATATCTGTGGATCCCACAAAAAAAGTGGTTATTAAAAGATGGTTGAGACCAACAACAGTAACTGAGATCCGATGTTTTCTTGATTTGGCTGGATATTATCGATGTTTTGTGTAAGATTTTTCACGATTATCTAATCCACTCACTAATTTGACTCGGAAAGGATTTAAGTTCCTTTGGATGGAGAAATGTGAAGAGAATTTCAGTGAGCTAAAAAGAAGGTTATCCATTGCACCTGTGCTCACACTGCCTTGTAGTGAAGAAAGGTTTCTGATCTATAGTGATGCATCCAAGAAGGGGCTAGGTGTGTTATCATGAAAAATGATATAGTGATAGATTATGTCTTATGACAATTGAAAATCCATGAGAAAAATAACCCAACTCATGATTTGGAGTTAGCTGCGGTAATATTTCCATTAAAAATATGGAGGCATTATCTTTATTGTGAAAGGTGTGATATTTATTATGATCATCAAAGTTTAAAGTATATTTTCACCCAAGGGGAGCTGAATGTGCACAAAAGAAGATGGTTAGAGTTGGTTAAAGATTACAACTGCTCCATACATTACCACCCTATTAAAGAAAACAATGTGGCAGATGTATTAAGCC
The DNA here is from genome assembly GCA_963277665.1 of Viscum album. Taxonomy (NCBI): domain Eukaryota; kingdom Viridiplantae; phylum Streptophyta; class Magnoliopsida; order Santalales; family Viscaceae; genus Viscum; species Viscum album. Next base: position 1,533,419 of record CAUJRU010000088.1, read on the forward strand.
GACAAGAATATTCCATCTTATTCATGATGAGGGTAAAGAAATATCCAATATTTATGGATTTTCAAAGGATGGATCTGGAAATTATAATCGAAGGGGAGAAATATTATCTTTCTCAAGTGAATATTAAACCATCTATACATGTGAAGATTAAAGAGGAAAAAAAGGAAGATATAGGGTTACAAAAGATGGTGATAAATGTTCTGGAATTCAACCTTGATTGCAATGAAATTATAATGTTCAAGAATCAAGTTTGTGTTCCTCCCATACTAGAATTGAATAAGGAGATATTGGATGAGGCTCATATTTCATCATTCCCTATTCACCCTGGAATGACGAAGTTGTATAGGGACCTGAAAGAGTAATTCTAGTGGGATGGCATGATAAGAGATGTCGTTGAATATGTATCTCGATGCTTGGTTTGTCAGCAGGTTAAGGATGAAAGACAGAAGTATAAGGGGATGTTACAACCATTAACTATACCAGAATGAAAATGGGAAAACATAACTATGGACTTTGTCACCAGACATCCCAAAACATCCAAAGGAAATAATACAATATGGGTTATAGTTGATCGTCTTACTAAGTCTGCACACTTTATTTCAATTAGAGAGGATTTATCTCTTGAACAGCTTACCAATATATATGTAAAGGAAGTTCTAAGATTGCATTGAGTACCACTCTCCATTATATCTGATAGTGATCCAAGGTTTACCTCGATGTTATACAGAAGTCTTTAGCATGCTCTAGAAACAGAGTTGAGTTTCAGTACTTCTTATCAACTTCAGAAAGACGGTCAGTCTGAGTGGAAAATGAAAACTCTAGAAGACATGTTGAGAGCTTTCTCTGTGGATTTTAAAGGTGGTTGGGATCAACAACTTCCATTGGTGGAATATTCTTACAAAAATTTCTTTCACTCTAGTATTCAAATGGATCCTTATGAAGCCCTCTTTGAAAGGAAGTGCAGATCTCCAACTTTCTGGGATGAAGTTAGGGAAAGAAAGATATTAGGACCTGATCTTCTTGATAAAATGGAAGAAAATGTCAGATCTATTCAACAACATATATGAGAAGCTTAGAGTCAACAAAAAAGTTATGTTGACAACTAAATAAAATACATAGAGTTTTAAGTGGGAGATAAGGTGTTCTTATGAATATCTCCCTGGAAGAGAGTAATGATATTTGGAAAGAAGGGATAACTGAGCCAAAGGTATGTCAGTCATTTTGAAATTCTGGATCATGTTGGGATGATAGCTTACCGATTGGTGCTTCTACAGAATCTCTCTCAAGTTCATGATGTGTTCCATATATCTCTCTAGAGAATGTACATTCCTGATCCTTCACATGTACTAAGCTCAGTAGTCTTACTGATGGACAAAGATCTTTCTTATGAAGAACAACAAATAGAGATTTGGGACCATTTCGAAAAAGTTCTACGAAACAAGTCCACTCAGTTGGTTAAAGATTTATGAAGGAACGACCAATTAGAAGAAGCCACATAGGAACTCGAGGATATGATGAGGGAGAGGTATCCTCATTTGTTTATTTCCTTGTGAAGAATTTTGAGGAAAAAATTCAGTTTAAGGGGGATAAAATGTAATGCCTGTATGTTTTATGAAATATTTAAATAATTTTTATTCTTCATTAGCTTGCTTTTCATGCAATCATGAGTTTAAAAAAATTGTGAGTTTCCCTTAATATAAAATTATCATTATAACCTAGTCGTGATGTTAATGGAAATAAATATAACTAACTTTTAAAAATATACGATCAATTATATATCTTATTAGTTATTTGAGTGAATGAAATTAATGATATATGTATGTTATATAATTAAAAATATATTTTTGATTTTCATAAAATAGATATTTTTGACACATGGTATGTATAAAACCTATTTATTGTATGAAAACCAATACATTTTAAAAGAATGTTGTTCCTCCTTTTAATGGAGAACCCTTTTTAATTTACGATTTAGACACATTAATAATTTTAAAATAACAATGTAAACCGGTTATTTTAAATAAGGATATAAAAATTTACTTCGGTTAAAATTCTGATATTTTTTTGATAAAATTCATATTTTGATGAATAGTAAAAATACCCTAAATTTTAATTTAAAACAAATTTTGTCATCGAGATAATTTATATAATTAAATTATTATATTTAATGGTTTTAATGTATAAATAGAATGTATTTTTACTATTTAATATAATATATGTTATTACCATTAATTTTACATTTAATTCATAAGTAAAAACATTTCAATATTTTGCAATGTTTTACCTCTTAAAACTCATTTTATCATTTCAACAACCAGGTTAATTTTAAATTAGTTTTTGAAACTCCTATGTATTGAATTTTGTAAAAATAGACTCCATATTTGGAATCATTAGTTCCATGTTATGTTAATAGGCTACCTTAATTTTTGGGCATTATGAATAGTAACTATGATAAATTTTGTTTACCATAATTAAAGTTAATCAGGTAATTAAGGGTAAAAATAATATTATAAAATTATCCTAACACATGTCTTAATATAATTGGATTATTATTTTTATCCCTAAAACATAATTGGGTCGAAATGGTGTCTTTTGGAACCCACTTGGATGAGATTAAGACATTTAATTTATTTTATTTAAAGAAAAGTGAAATATGTCTCACTACAACATTAATAATTAAATTATTTTTAATAGAAGGTTATATAGAATATAAATTCGACTATAAATAATGATTTGAAATATAAAATCTTGTTCTTTATCATGGTAATTTATTTGTAATTTTTAAGAAATACATAATTACCTTAATAATAATATCCATGAAAAGGCCCCAAAACTTATTAAAATAATAATACCCATCAAAAGGACGCAAAACTTTTGAAAATATTATTTGTCGAGTATATATAAACCATAAAAATCCAATGGTTGACTTTTTGACCTTTTGGAGCCTTATAAAAGAGATTATGACACATATATTATTAAATTTTAAATGATGAAAATCTTGTCACCTTCATAATTTAATAAATATAACATTTTAAAAGTTAGATTCTTAAGAACATAAATTCAACTAAAATTATTATTATGAAATATATTATATATACTTTCATCATGGTATTTTATTTTTATTTTTTATGCAACAAATATGTATATTAAATAATTATACAATAATGTTTTAGTAATTATTTTATTATGAGAAATATCAAATAAATGGTTTTAAAAATATTAAAATAAATATTATGTGAACTTATTAATGTACTCCACGAATTTTATTGATTAATATGACATGTTATGAATATATTAAATACTTTGTTTCCAATATATATTCTGTGTGTATTTTAATCAAATTCAAGTAGATGAATACTGTCAAGATTGACATTATTGATATTTTATACAAATAACATAATATGAAATTGTTTAAAGATCACACAAATATTTAAAAATTAAAAATTGAAAATATATGGTCTAAAATGTCACAAAGTATCCAATTATAGACAATTCACAACAAAAACATAACTGTTTATAACCATTTAAAATTTAGACTATTATTACCCTAAATTAAATTAAATAGATTAAATAAGGATAAATCAAAATGATAAGGTTTAAAATAAAATTTAAACACATATAAATTTTATTGGTTGAGGATATTACAACCCTATAACATATCATCTTCCAATTTAATTCATTTTTGAGGTTTTTATGTGGGGATTTTTTTTATTATAAATTAATATTTTTAAGGTTTCCAAAAGTGCCCCTCTCCTCTCTTTTAAAAGGCCTCCTCCTCCCTATCCACTTCACTCCATTTTGAGTCATAAAACTCAACAAAACCTAGTCCATTTAACTTCTACATATCCCTACAAACATACTAGAGGTTCTGGTATTATTAAAATACCATATTTAGTTCCCTAAGAGGAGGTTTGGAAGAGGCACGTCGAAGAAGAGGTAATATCATTTACCGATTCATTCAAACTTATTTCATCTTATATTTCCTCTATATGATTTGTTTCATTGTTAAGTAATAACTCCAGTATCTATTGGATACTAATATGTTATTATAAACATTAAACAACCATATTCCATCTTCTATCCATCCTATGAAAAATAATATCACCTTGCGTCCGTACGTACGGCCTACCGTCTCCATGATGTGATGCGATTTGATCTACATGATCTTAATTATAGAATGATTATATAAATAAATTTAATGAATAAATATTATATATATTATACTAATACCATTCTGTAAATGATATAACTACAACCTAAAAATAGGAATAATAATTTTTTCAATAAAACATGCAGAAGAACATAAAGCAGTTAACACCCGAATAACGAGTAAAAATGAAATGTTACTAATAGACAAATATGATTATGACCATATATGATATCATAAAATGACTATAATTATTTAATAAATCAATTAAAATTCTTAATTCATTATATAATAGGTTCATATATGTATAATAAATATCGTACCTAAGTTAATGGAAAATTATTCAATATCATTTTTTTATCCAAGATTGTTTATACTTAAGTATTTACTGGGGAATATTTATCATCCTAGTCCATGTTTCCTGAATAGGTATTTATATTTCTATCCTTCTAAAATTTTTTAAATCCAATTTTACCCATTGGTGAATTTTTATTAAATGATATGAAAGAAATCATTTTTTATTTTTAGTATGAGATACTTTATGACCTTTTCGAAAAAAGTATGAGAAAAATGTTTTTTTCACTTATATGGCATGAATGGATTTTTATGCTTTCATAGAGAATTATTTCTAGAAATATTCATTTACACGTTTCCAAGTTTCTTTTAAATTAACTTCTTTTCTTTTGAAATTTCATGACATATTTAGAAAAGAAAATGTTTTTGAAGAAGAAAAGATATTTTCCTCAAGAATTGAGTTCATGTGTATTATCAAAATTATTTTCTATATAATATGATATTGAGTTGTGTTTCTATCCCTATTATTACATTGATTTGATTATGATATGATGGAATTATTTTTATGAAGTCCTTTTATCTTATATGGATTATGGTATGATGACATGATGTTTAAGAATCACAATTTTTTACATGGGTAATCTTGTGATGTATGATTTATGATTTTGTGTCACACGTAAGAATGGTTTCATTATGAGATGGGTGGGACCTATATCTCCCTCCAATGCATTAGGAAATGATTTATATCTCATGGGATAGACATGGATGGAATGACATGTTAATCTAGCTCAGTGATACAAGACTTGAATGAGGAGTGAACTTGGTTTAGTAATGGAATTTGTCCGCTACGATGGTATTGGAAATGAGCCATGTCTATTATGAAAAGATTTTCTATGCTTATGTCTGTTTTTCACAAAGTTTCATATCTTATGTTACGATGATTTAGATTACATTTCACTTTTATGATTTATCCCACGACATGATATTATGAACTCTTATACAGGATAATATTTTCAAATGTTATGTTCTTAAGAATATGATATGATTGAAATTTCTTTTGTTTACCATTACTAAGCATTTGAGCTCACCCTTTTGGATTGTTCCTTTCCCTAGGTCAGGAAGAAGTGTATTGAATATGATATTCCAAAAATCATTCTAGTTATGATGAAATAAACGGGATACAATTTAGATGATTTATGAACCAGTTGTTTATGCTTCCCAATTTCTAAAAATTCTATACCTATACGGTCCTATAATTATTTTGTTATATGTTGTAATAAATATACTTCAATTATGAAGTAATAAAAATTTATGTAATGTATGGGTCGTTATATGTTAGGTATTGGGATGGGAGCAGTGCTTATGTAGGGTGAAATAGTTGTTGTATACGGGTCTCAACAATTGAGGCCGCATGAGAGGAATTACCCGACACACGATCTCGAGTTAGCTATAGTTGTGCATGCTTTAAACTATTGAAGTCATTATATTTTGGGATATAATTTTGTGGTATTCACTAACCAAAAGAGTATCAAGTATATCTTTACTCAGTGTGATATGAATTTGAGATAGTGAAGCTCAGTTGAGTAACATTAGTATTTTGACTTTGAGCTTGCATACAAGTTTGGGAATGGAACACAGTGGATGATTGTTTGAGAAGATGGACCCCAAACAACTAAAAAAACAGGTAAGGAAAGTGATACCCCTTTATCAGCGCTAGAAAATAACTGATAAAGGGTCGTTTATCAGCGCTAAAAAAATCGATGATAATGGAGGGCCTTTATCAGTGCTAAAAAAAGCGCTGATAAAGGGGGGTCTTTATCAGCGGTTTTTTTAGAGCTGATAAAGGGGACCCTTTTACCAGCGCTTCATTTAGTAGTGCTGATAAAGGGGGGATTTATCAGCACTGGTCAAATTTATATTTAAAAAAAATCATGAAAAATAAATTATTGTTATATATGTATATTTATTCATATATAAATATAATATATATTTTTTAAATATGTTTTAGATACGTATAAATAGACTATTACAATAAATATATAATATATTTAGTGATAATGGATTTAAAATATATAAAAAATATTATTAATTATTAATTTTCTAATAATTGTTATTAAAAATCATTTAATAACAATTTGAAGAAACAAAAAATCAAAATAATTAATAAAAGATCTAAGATAAGTTGAAAATGTAATTCAAACTTCAAATGGTCATAAATTTTTATCTGGGTGTCCGTTTTTACTATAAAAAAAATCAAATCAATGCCTGTGACAAGGTCTACGTTCTAGTGACCCAAGAAAAGCTTAGGTCTCTTTTTTAAAGGCCAAAAAAGGCCCAGAGGGCCTCCAAAATTGAGTTTTTAGTCAGGATACCTTGATTTGTTAACATTAAAACAAGTATAACTTCTGATCTGGATGTACGTTTAGCCTGTACCCCATATCATATCAAATATTGTTTCATTTTCTCCAATTTGACTGGCCGTGGAGTTGAAACGGGCATCTAGATTATAAGTTATGATCGTTTTAACATTCTATGGATTTTCAAATTCACATATATATGTATTTATTCATAAATATATATGTTTCTCTGTGTGTGTGTGTCTGTGTGTGTGTATGAGTGTTGTATATAGGTATGTATATATTCATTTATTTATAAACATAGATAAAAAATATATTTTTTCATAAATGTATTTATAACTAACCTTATAATTATATATTAATATACTAATAAATATACGGATAAAAAATTCTAACTATATATATATAAATATATATTAATATATGAATGAATATATATATACTAATATATGAATACATATATTTATATTAAAACAAATCTATATCAATATATGAATAAATATAACTATTTATATGTCATTAAATATAAAACAAAATGAAATGTCTTAGTGGTAAAGGTGCAGCCGCAAAAGGGGGGAGGTCGCGGGTTCGAGTTCGGGTGTAAGCAAAGAGGTGCACACATATGAGGATGCACGTGAAGGGAAGCACACCGCCTAGCGCTAATGGGGGGGGGGCAAGCATAATTAAAAGCTCTCCCCCCCCCTCATTTAGAATTGTTTTTTATTTTTTTAAATTTTTTTGACCTTTATCAGTTCTCTTTTAACGTTGATAAAAGGGACCCCCATATATTAGCACTGAGCTTTACAGCGCTGTTAAAGCCTGTTTTTAACGCTGATAAAGGCCGTTTTTGTAGTATTTACAATACAAGTGATTCAAGAGGATAGTAGTGAGTGGAATCTTATAGCTATGTTCTCTAAGATACATTTCAAGGTTAATGACAGACATGAGCCAATGTTCTTTTCTTCTATAGCTGTTACCTCTACTGTACAAAATCAAGTGCGAATAAGGAAGCTATCATATTCCAAAGGCCTAGTCCAATGGGAGATATTGTCAGGAGAGGACCCTACTCCTCGGTGGACCTATCAGTGAAAATGAGATATTGTGTTTTCCGGGGCGCGTATGGGTGTCAGCAGACATACACGAGGAGCTGTTGCGAGATTTTCATGCCTCATCATGGGTAGTTTATCCTAGCATCACAAAGATGTATCGAGATCTAAACTGTTAGTACTAGTGTCCAGGTATAAAGAGATATGTAGTTGGGTTATTTATGAGATGTTCCAATGTCAGTTGGTAAAGGTGGAACATCAAGGACTTGAAGGGATTTTACAGTAGTTACATATTCTTGAGTGCAAGTGGGATGATGTCATGTTGGATTTTGTGACGGGTTTATCGAGGTCACCTCGAAGGAATGATGCATTTTGTGTTATTATAGAAAGGCTCATGAAGGTTGCACATTTCTTGATGATTAAGTAAACCTTCAGTGTCAATGAGTTGGGAAGGTTGAAAATCTAAGAGATTTTACATTTTCATAGGGTTCTGTACTCTATTGTTTCAGACAGGGATGCCCATTTAACTTGTTTTGTCTAGTAGGGAATATCGAGGGATTTGGGAACACATGTACTTATGAGTATATCTTACCATCAATATATATATGGTTAGTTCAAGCACACAATTCAGGTTTTGGAGGAAATGCTTCGAGCATGCGTCCTATATTTCAGGGGCTATTGGGAGAGACATATACCCCTAGTGGAGTTTTCCTACAATAATAGTTTTCCGGTGACAATTTAGATGAAACCTTATGAGGCTTTATACAGTAGGTCATTCCAATCAACCCTATGTTTGTTGGAGGCAAGAGAGGTAGCTATGCTATGACATAGTCTTGTCTAGGTGACCACTGAGAAAGTAGTGTTGATTCAGAAGAGAATGGCTGTTGCACGACCTCTCCAAAAATCTTCTGTAGATTGACGGATATCACCTCTCGAGTTTGAGGTCAAAGATCTGGTATTATTATGTGTCACACTGAGTTTGGGAAATTGGTGGATTAGGAGATATGGGATGCTTTCACAGAGATATGTTAGGATATTTATAGTTTTGGAGAGAGTTAGTTTGGTTGCGTATTGGTTGTGGTTACCTCATAGGTATCAGACTGTGCTTGACATCTTCCTCATTTCTCAGCTATGACGTTACTTTTCAGACTCGTATCATGTTGTTCAACTTGAGATGGTTGAGTTGAAGGTGGATGCATATTTTGAAGAGCGCCCTATTTTGATTGTGGATCGCAACATGTGGTTCTCCATGGCCAGTCTATTTTAATGGTATGGTTGTTATGGAAGCACAGATGAGTACAGTACAAGACATGGGAGAGGGAGGCCAACATACAATCGTAGTGGAAAGATTTGTTTGATGTTTCCTCTTCTGCACCCATGGAATGAGAATTTGGGGATGCATTTCTTTAGGGGGTAAGTTTTCAAGAACCAATATCTTATTTTAGGTATGGATTATTGTTTCGGGTTGTTTTTTAGAAAAATGGAACAAATGGGAAATTTTCTAAGTATACGCCGTGTAATTTTGTGTGCATGTCGTGTACTCGGTTTCCGTGAGTAACTATGTACTAGACATGTAATGGTTGAGTACATGGTCATGTTGGTGACCGAGATAACTGCCTAAATTGGGAGACAGTTGAGGATAGTACAAGGCATGTACATTAAATGAACATGCCATTTACTTTTATTTTTAATTGTTATATTATAGTGGGGTTGCATCTCATATCCAGAACACTCTTCTTCTAACACTGGTTCGTCCATGATTGACCGGGAATGACGATCAATGTCCGAAAAACCATTTCCATATCCAATGTTCGATTTGATCTTTAACGGAGGCATTGGAATCCCACTGATGATTTCTTCTTTTTTCTTGACCCTCTCTTCCTGATTCATCTTCCCTCTTGGGTAATTCAATGTTGAAATTTTTTAACCTTTCTGTAGATCTATGTCATTTTAGGTTGATTCAAGGGATGATGTTAAAGAGTATTCATCATACAACATCAAGGTTGGCGGTTTGTTCCTTTCTTTGGTTTTCTTTCGATTCTATATGCTAAAAGTTCCAAATACTCTTGTTTAGGGTATTGCGTGTTTTGGAATTAAACCCTATTTAATACCTATTATGGTGTGTTTGTTTGAGAAATGGTTCTTGTTTATGAATAAGGATTATTGCCTTGATTATGGGTGTATTTACCATGTTTCATTGATTACGGTTTTTGGGCTTAAAAATAATGCTTGGAACGATTTGTTTTCCATTACTAGTGTTTTTAGGATGAAGTTATTTTTTATATCATATTAACGTGTTTTCTTATTGTGAAAGTATGACCAAGGGGAATTGAATGTGAGAGCTTCTCAAGGTAGGGTCATTTATTTTATAATTTGTTCTTATGTTTACCAATACTTATTGACGCTGAGTGATACCAGGTGGTCATATACTAGAGGGGTATTGACCATGAGAGCTACCTAGAGTGTCATTATTAAATAAAAATTGACCAAGGGGAATTGAATATGGGAGCTTCTAGGTGGTCATTATAGTTATCTTATGTTATGCAGACCAAAGGGGTATTTACCGTGAGAGCTTCCCAGGTTTTTTTGTAAATGTTTAGTATTATGTGTGACCAAAGGGTTTAGATTGTGTAAGATTTTCCATAGGATCATTATATTATTTATTTAATTGATGATATTCTAAACCATAGGGGTTAGACTATGAGAAATTTCCTAGAGGGTTTTTTATTGAATGATTATATAATTATGATAAGCGTGCCAAGAAAAATCATATACCTGGACTCCATCTTACTTGATGGTTTAGATGGTATTTTGAGACATATGTTTGTTATTATTATAAAGGGGTATATATATATTAGGCTAGATCCTGAGGATACACTATTAAATGATTGAATATTTAATAAATGTAAATAAATGAAATTGAAAACTATTGGATTATTTAATTTCGTGCACTCCATAGATTGTTTCTTAATTTCTTTATATTGTATGCTATATATAATCACTGAATGTTAGGCACAAATCTTTTGGTGGTTTCCCAATGGGATTCGTCTCACACCCTATTTGGGTCATAATTTTAGACCCAAATAGATTATATCGTTGCTGGTACAGATATGGTAAAGCACCCTTCTTCTTCAGGTACTTGATTGTTGTTGGAGCTGGAGAGCATGGGACCAAGATGAGGCTTACAATGCTGTTGGAGTTTATTGTTTTCCGTACTTCAGTTTCAGTATTGTATTTCCATAATTTTTACTTGTTTGGATGTTTTACTAGATACATGTGACATGAATCATTTACTTATATGTGCTGCAGTTGTTGTTACTATCAGTCTTTTGTTGTTTAGTTATATTGTATGGTATTACTGCTTCTTCTACTATTTTCAATTTTTGTCCACTGTGTTACTCTACCAATGAGGGAATAGTTTCCCCACTATCACACCGAAGGCCCTCGCTGCTAGTCAGTAGCCTCTAGAATTTGGGGAAATTTTCTTGAGGTTATGTGACCAACCGGGTATGGGGCACCTTTGCGTGGTAAACGAAACCAAGACATTACAAAAATGAAATCGTATTTGTTTTATCAATCCCTTTCTCCATGAATCGGGTTCACAACGATTTATTTCAACATGTTCATCGAATAACATTCCAAATGAATTTCTTGTAATGAAGGATGAATGGGGTAATAAATGAACAAAAAAACATTAGGAATGTATATTTTCTAATTTTCATGTTGGAACCAGTTTGTTTCCTTTATAATGGAGAACAAAGTGATGTAACATAATCAACAATGAAATCCCCAATCCCGAATAATATCTATCCCATTACCGAAATATGCACAATTTGTGAATCAATTCTTTAGTTGATTGATTTTGTTCATCATAATAAAAAATGAATGTTGATATATTCATATAAAAAATTTCCTACCTATAATTTTTATTGATCATTGAAGAAGAACATTCCTGGATTTCCATCATTGGCGATATCCAAGAACACTAATGGAGAAATGATACAAGATCTCAATCCTGTTTGATGTCATTCGCTAAGATCTTCTCCAAAATTCCACTCCAATGGATCCTCTCGGTTTTTAGGTCTATGTGGATAACCATAAAAGTTTTCCATCGAAGTTTATTTATGATGAAATTTTAGGTTTAGTATTTTAATCAAATAATTAAATAAATATATTGAAATTTATTTAGTTACTGGTCCATGAAGGCACTCAAGCCTAACACCTGACACTAACATGGATTATATTTACCCTATGGTAAAAACCATGCTTTGAACTCAATGATGGACTCATATTTACAATTCAAGATTTAATTTAGAATTTATTCCACCTTTTCAAGAAAAAAATGCACATTTGATATATAATATATTTCTAAAATTAATTCCAGGCTCACTGGGCTTAAGAATCTCACACTATATGAGCTATTAGATCTGATAATAATAAATATAATATCCAAATGCAATATAAAAAAATCAGAGTCCTTACACTCTCCATACATTGGGGATTTACATATCAAAAATCCAAAACAATGATATGTTGATACTAAGAATGCATCTGGGTTTTCCACTCCCAGGTACTGTCTTAATGATTTTCTATTTCCACTAGACACAAACTTAAGGAATTACTCAACTATGGAGGATACTCTCATACCGATCCTCAATATTTATTAGGTAGTCTAAAATAGTATATGAATCCTCACATTATAGCTCACCCTAGTCGATAACATGTGACAGGTCGTAAATATACTTCCTCATATATGACATGTGGAAGATGTCATGTACCCGGTCTAATTGTAGAGGTAGATCTATGTAGTATGAAAACTCTCCAACTCTATGAAGTATCTGGAACGAGACAATGAATATTAGATATATAATTCCCCCTATAACAAATCTATACAATCCAAATTAATATGATACCCTTATGAACACTTAGTCTCCCTCTTTTAACTCAAAATATCTCCATCACTGATCATCATAGGAATGAAGATTGCACTGTGTTGTCCTCATCCCCTCCTGGATGTTCTTCACCTTCATTATAGTGGATCACACCAACTATGGGCCTATAATTTCTAACCCAACTAGTTTATTATATCATAGTGGTGATCTTTAGGGTCTCCCATATAGGCCTCTAAAGGTTCCATACCAATGGTGGAATATTAGTTATTGTTGTACGGAATCTATACAACTTGTAGGTGATCCTCCAAAATATGGTGAATGTCCAACATGAAAGCCCATATAATTTATTCCACGACCAAGATTGTCTTCTCAATTTGTTCATATGTATGAGTGTGAAATGATGTGTAAAAACGAAATAGATTCCCAATGGTCATTGGAAATCACTTCCAATACTGGGATGTAAAGGAATAATCAGAATCTGAAACAATTTTCTAGGTAACTCCCCGGAGTCGAACTATATCCATCACATAGAGGAATCCTAGTCTGTATAATTAACTATACCCTTGAATATCTTGGAAGTGGGATGAATTTTAGTTCCATCTAAGATCACCCAGATTAAATCATGTCTCCAATACATACATGTAAATCCCATTATAAATTCCATAGATATCCCTTCACACATTCAATCTAGAACCTCAAGGGTTTTAGATAGACCTTTTAGAACTTAGTGCTAAAGCTTCAATTATTGATTGGTATGTAATCAATATAAAAAATCTATAACTACCTTATTCATCCCTAGCCACCAAATTTAATGTTGGAGGTCATGTTATATCTTCACCATATCAAGATGTACTTCCAATTGAGATATTTGGAACTTCCTTGGAACCTCCTCTCATAATGTCACTTGTACCATCGATCTTAGTTTGAAATTAATAACATGATCTCAAAATTAATAATATCCATCAGGATCATTTCTAATAGATATCTGAGTAAATTGGGTTTCAAAGAAGGTATCCCCATGTTGTTCCTCATATAAATTCTATTAAATCTTAGTGGTAACAACCATCAACTATAGGAAAAATTTTCTATCCACATCCCAAAAGTTTAACTATATTGAAGAAAACTAATCTGACTCCTTTCCTATTAGTTGTGAACAATATCTCATACTAAGAGAATCCACTACCATTTCCCCCTCCCCATAAGTATATAAAATCTCTATGTCATGGTCCTAGAGGAAATCTACCCAACACCTCTACCTCATGTTATGATCCTTTTAAGAGATGAAATATTTACACTTTTTTAGTTAGAATATATGATTAATCTCTCACCCATAATTTTGTGTCACCATAACTAAAGTGCATAGACTGTTGCTACTATCTCATAATTTTGGGTTACATAGTTTGGTTGATGTGGTCTCAACTGATGTAAACCATAGTCCATCACCACCTTCCCCTATATCAAAACACTACCAACCCTTGTCCATGATGCATCATAAAACAATAAATATGTGACACCCTTTTCTAGAAATATCAATATGGGAGTGCTCTTGAATCTCTAGCTCAACTCCTCGAATTCCTGCTGACACATATTAGTCCACATGAATGGATTCTGCTTTTAAGTCAAAATTTTCAAGGGAGATGATATCCTAGAAAATAATGTATGATTCTCTATTATTTTCCATCCATCACAAGGAATCTCTTCACCTCTATCACAATCATGGGTCTCTCAAGACGGAATTGCATTGACCATTTCCAAGTCCACTACCACACCATATTCTAAGATAACATGTCCGAGAAATTAGACCACCTGAAATATAAATATGTAACTTTGAGAGATTATGATAATTATTTTTCTCTAGGAGTAAATCTAGAACCATCCTCAATTGTCTCATGTTCCCCTCATTAGATTCTGAGTACACTAGGATATATTCAAATAAGACTACTGAAAATGATCGAAAAAGGATAAAATATCTAGATTATGAGTCATATGAACACTACTAGGGAGTTTTTCACGATGAATGGACTCACCGATTAAGAATATTATCCATAAAGCCACATTAATGTAATATTAGATATATTCTCATCTCGTACTCGCTATGGGTGATAGCTTGATGTTGGGTGAATATTAGAGAACCATTGTTCCCATCTTAACTATTAGAAGTGTTCATTGATATGATGTAGTGGATACATGTAATTTACAATCCCCTATTTTAGGGGATGGTAATCCACACACAACCTCAATCTCCCATTTTTCTTCTTGGTTAGAAAAAATTGAGATACCTCGGTTGAGACACTGGGTTTAAAAAATTGATTCATATTCAAGTACTCTAATTGCACCCTCACCCCAAAAATCTCTACAAGAGTTTTCCAATACATTGGAATAGATATCAGGGTAATCCTAGGGTTTAGTTCAATGTATAATTCTATATCTCGATGGGGAGGTAAACCTAGTCATCATCAGGAAGGGCTTCCTAGTACTCCACCCACACATCCTGAAATTGAAAACTCATACCATACACTACAACAAGGGTCATAACAGCCAACCGAGTGGGTGATAGGATGCATTTTCCTATCCATGAGTTTGTTGTGACCTTAATGGATTTCCATTTCACCCATAAAGGAAAAACTCATCCCATAACTACAGACACACTGCATCCTCCATTTAAAAAATTATATCTATGCATTAACTATAGATTACAATTACATACCTAAGATGATGCCATAAGGACTCATCAATTCCACATAGATAGAATAAAAGAAACTCTCCCCTATAAGAGCCAGGTCACACCATCATCCAAAATCTGGGATCACTAAATCACCTCCAGTAAGAGTCTCTAAGAGCAAAGGTCGAGCCAAAAGCTGTACTAAAATCTCTATATTTTAAAATAGATAGGTGTAAATAACTAAATGACTCTAACCTATTTCTAATAGTACTGAAGTTATGGAATAAGATACATAGATCCATCCTTGTATCATACATGGAGCCCAAAGGTTATACGCCTCTACCCAATGAAGATTTCCCCAACCCAATCGCCCATCTCCTTGAGCCTTACATGTACCTCCTAGGGGTGGTTGTGGAAGTAATCCATAATGTCTTCTAACTCTAACTGATCTCCCATATTCACTTACACATCCTATGTTCTGTGGACCGACCTATTATTGATGTTTCCTCTACCACAATGGACCGTACACCATATTACTATCATCTATATAGTGGGTCATAAAATTCCACATGATATTTCCATAACCTTCACAACAATTTCAAATCCTCTCAATAAGTGGACTAGAACCATCTTGTGAGCATTGAACCATAAACCATTTATCCCCAGATTTCCTCCTAAATCGTCTTGCATGACCATGTACTTGTGTCTATCATTGACTCATTTCCTCCAAATTCTCAACTCCTATGTGCCTAATGACGACACCAAAATTATGAATCTTCTCAATGTGGAAACTCATGAAAATAAAATAATTATATATCATCCCATCATGGGTAATAATGAATAGAGCTATCACAGTAGCTGATATTTCCATTTTTTGTCCTCACATGAAGGTATTAGCCCAAAATAATTGATCACAAACATTATCCATCGATTGATGAGAGAGTTTTGTGAACCTAAATGAATACCAATATATAGTGGTACTACCTTGTTGAAGTTTTAGAAGATCCTGGATCCATAAAGATCTCAACATATCTTGAAATAAATCCTCTCTAAAAGGGGCTTGAACTTTAACAATTCTAGAGTTTCTTAATATTACAAATGGGTCACTAATCCCCAACACCATACTATAGATACATGGTGAAATCTTGATTCTAGTACCACCATAAGGTTTGTAGGTTTCCTAAAAAGATAAAATATTCACACACATTCCTCAATCTAGTCCTCATCCACGTGGGGATTAGGATAAAATTGGAACCTGAAGAGACACCAATACTGAAACTCTTGATGTTTTCTAATCCTACAAACCCCATCCACAGGTACTAATAGTACCACTTATGGCTTGACAGGTGGGGAATGACTGGTGAACCGCCTGAAAAAAAGCCTCCTAAACCTAACCCTACATCAAGGCCTTAACTCTTAGGGGTTACTTTTATGATTCTCAAGTTGAATAACAGTTGAAAAACATCTGAGAGGAATCCCAAAATAAGAAATATGCACCACCATAAATGTGAATATCATGAGAGTTTACTCAATAAGGATATAGAAACCAAAACCCATTGCAATACAAATCATGTAAAAATATTTTTTATGAAACCAATGTTTACATGTATTGAGTCACCAAGATGGTTTTTGGAGTCCTTGTGTATAGATACATCAGTCACTTCAATAACAATATAACCCCTATCATGATATAAAAACTCAAAACACTTGACACTGTTTCCCCAAACCAATCTCATAGACATTGGTCTTATGGTAGAACCAACTTCTCTAATACCACTTTATCATTTCCTGTACCAGTGGGGCCCACAGTAAGACTACCCAAATTCTTCTTCCAAAAGGCTAGGGGCCAAAAATACATCACTGAGTAGGAATATCACACACATAGAAGGCATTTTCCTAATATACTATACACATCAACACATATCCATGCCCATAAAATTCTGAAATGTAAATTAACAAAAAACCATGGAATAATTTATCTAAAATCCCACCATGAAAGTATGAAAATAAGTATTGGAAAGAAAAAGGGACAAATAAAACCTCACCCAAATAAAACTAAATTTTTTTTTAAACTATAAATTGGGTGATTACCACTATCTATTTATCTACCATAAAAAACCTCGGTCTTTCTGCCTCACTAAGATCTTCCTAGTCCTGGTCTTGGTCCCTATAGGACCCTATCAAAATGTCTATATTCTACACAATACATTAATCATATAAGAAAATTATATATAAATGTTCATAAAATAATACCCAATAGGATACCCGATAATAACTAAGCATATATAATCAATAATAACAGTCATCTCATCATAGGGATATGTTAATAATATACATAACAAGAATAATCATATATACTCAAAATAGATATTTAATCTAAATGTAATATCACAACTATAAATATATCCTAGGATTACCCCCTGACGGTTTCGTATAGTTATCATATTGGAGAATAACCTCCATGAATCTGATAGCACTGATTGAATCCATATGATATGTCATGATCATTATGTCTCTCTATAATTACATCACATTAATATTTTGAAGAGATCAATATACCGAATAGGGATCACTCCCAGAACCATGGGGTATATGAACAACTCAATCAGGGTTATTATTCTAAGTATGGGATCAATGACTATGTAGTGTTGGTCATGAAAACACCAAGAACCCCACATAAAGAACTGATGGCTACATAGGACCTCAAAATTGTATTTCCATCATAGGATTCATTCTCAATGGTTCCACACAAAAATAATCCAAGATAACACACTCTATGAGTAAGATAGAAATAATAAAGTTCATATCCTATTTTTTTCTCCTTGGGTGTCAATAAAAAATTACATACTAGAAGTCTAAAGTGAATGATAAACAAATAGGGTTCACACCCATGGCCATGTTGTCTACCAACAACCCAATATTGATTAAACCAATAATATGGGATCAATGATCATGTCATATTAGTCATGACAGTACCAAGAAACCAAAATTGAGAGATAACGATGATGATAGAGGATTTTACTTTGGGCCTCACAGAAGGATCCCTACATCTCTATCAAATGACTGATGTTTCTCATAGGGGATAACCATCTTATGTATAGGACATGGATACATAGAATACCATAAGGTAGTGGATTGATGGTTCAAAACAGAGTGATACATGTCTAAGTTGAGGATGATAGAGGGATACAAGACATATTTGAAGGTGTAAATCTTTTTAATGATAGTATATAGTGTGTCCCTGTAGCACTGGGTCCATATCATGAATCATAGACTATTCTTATTTTTGTGTTTGTGTACATGGTGTTTTAGTACATGTGTACTTAGTACTATGTCTATATTTGGTTTTTCATGTCTGTGACTGAGTATACAGTGTGTAGAATTCCATGTACACTTTTCCATTTCCTTTTACCCTCTTAGGTACAGACCAATACTCCAAAGAAATTTCACATTCCATGTGATAGATTCCAAATTTTGTGCGATATTTATCTTCAAATGGAAACTATTTCCCCACCTCAGGAATAATAAACAACACGTAATTTTGGATTATACACTATGTAACTAATAATTTCAAAGATTTCTAAACTCTCCTCCATATACACCCATGATATAATTATTCTTAATTACAATGATGATCAAACCTAGAAATATTGTAATGTGTTTCCCCAAGCCTCGTTGTTTCCTACTTTCAATATATCCTGTCTTGATCCACTAAAAAATCATTTGATCCATACTATTTTTTCGCACTAAAGATTTGAAGAATAGATATACCTAAATCCATACATGGACAATAATCCACGATCTTTGAATAATACTATCATTTGAAATAACATATATCTATGGTAATAACATGTTGGGACAAGATATGGGTTTTTAATGATTGATTTACGAGTGTTTAGAAAACTGTGGGCCAAAGGAATTTACAATGATGAAAGAAGAATGATGAATAGACCATGTATAATGTTCTTATTAACCTAGATTAATTGTTGTTAGAATCAAGAATTATGAGATGTAACATAATCAACAAATAAATCCATAATAATAGATAGTATCAATCCGATACCCACAATATGCTTGATCTGTGAATCAATTCAGTGGTTGATTGGTTCATATTATTAATATGAAAAATTAAATGGGAAAACATTATCATAAACAATGTCCTACAAGGAGTCTGGATCAATCAATAATGAATAAAGTTTATGTGTTTTCATTTTTGATGAGATTCAGGAACACTAATGTTCCAAATGTCCTTGATCTTGATATGATCTGATATCATTCTATATGATCTCCTAAAAGGTACCTATACAATGGATCCTCTTGATTTTAATGGTTATGTGACAAACCCAACAAAATTTCCATTAAAACGTTTTATTAATAAAATGTTTTGTTAATTATTTTTATCAAATAATTAGGTAAATATAATTAGAATTATTTAATTACACACCCATGAAGGCACTCAATCCCAATGCCTAATAATGACATGGATTATTTCATGTCTATGGTAAAACCCATGACCAAACTAATTAGAGGAGTAATATTTATGACCTGAGCCATAGTTTAGAAGTTATTTATACTTTTCAAGAAAACTACACAAGTATGATAGGTAATATATTTAATATATTAAAAAAAATATTTTCGAGCTCACTAGGACATTGAATCTTCCACAATCTCAGCACCTAGCTCCAAAAATAATCTATATAATATTGAAATGTAATACATGGGGAAAAAAAATAATTATATACATTTTGAAGATATATTATATTTTTTGATAAATTATTATAAACCAAATCATGAAATTAACTTTCAAAAGTGGTCTATTAAAAAATGGAATAGATGTTCAATGTGATTTTCATGTGATTTTTGAATATAATTTCGATATAATATAATCTCACTAGTATTTTCCCTCATAATAGGATAATGATAAAACTAATGACCATAATATACGAGTGTTTTATTTGTCTAAATGATTTGATTATAATAAATTCCCATATTTATGTATCCCTCTTCAACAACATAAGGTTATAATGAATTTCTCTTCTTACTACTTCATGAGACTATGTATTTTCCTTGTATAAGACAAGTCCTACATGTACTAATCTTATATAAATGGAATAATCAAAAATATTTTATCTAAAAAATATGTTTTAATAAATGATATTCCCTTTGTATTGAAAAGTACAGGCTTCTACATGCCTTTTAAATATTTAAATATCCATCCCCAATACTTAATGTTAGATTTATTATAATTTTACAATGAATGATCACAAAATAAAATACTAAAAATAATTTTTTGATTAATGCTGTTAAGGTCCAGGAGGAGAAAATTCATATGCCAATATAGCTTATTTAATATAATTTTAACTGTTTTATCAAATTTTCACTTAAAATAAGTTATCCTAAGTCTACTAATTTCCTTAAAAATACTCATTCCAACATGATAGATATGTTCATTAGTGTGTTTTATTTTTCGTAAAAAATTTCAATCTCTATTTTGAAAAATCGTGAAACCAAGAAAAATATCATCTATAAAACTCATTTTATATTATTTAATAATTAAATAAAAAACTTGAAATAAATAGATTCCATAGTTGGACCAATGACATTATCATTAAAAAATTAGAAAGAAATTTAAAATTAATTTAGAAAAAGTTATAATTGTGTTTCTAAGTTCTTTTTCTTTGTGGTATTTA
This sequence comes from Viscum album, assembly GCA_963277665.1. NCBI lineage: Eukaryota > Viridiplantae > Streptophyta > Magnoliopsida > Santalales > Viscaceae > Viscum > Viscum album. The sequence goes on from CAUJRU010000088.1 coordinate 1,554,507, forward strand.
GTAATGAGTTATTCCCAAGACTTTGAATATTGTTTTAATATGTAGAGATCATTTGTTAAGATAAAAAATTATATATAAATTTTTTAATCCTATAAATGGCAAGTATTATTAAAATAACTTTTAAATTTAATTTCATAAATTAATAATGTTACGTTGTGAGGAGAATAACAATATGATTTTAATGGATTAAATACGTTCCAATGGTGAAACATTTTCACCATAATGAATACCTTCTTCTTGATTATGAAAATTTCCTACAGGATTAACTTAATTTATTTATATACCTCCTTTTTCATCATGATTATTTTTTAGAATACATTTAATACCAATAATGTAAGGATTACTGATTCTTTAAAAGATAGTCTAAGCATTATTTATTATGATTTTCAATAACTTAAATTTCATTTCTAGTGCTTATTTTTAATCATTAATTCAATGATAAATATTTTAAGGCTCTACTAATGACAAAAAATATATTTTCTCAACTTAATAATGATATTCTTGTTTGAGTATCATATTTAAAATTACTAATACAATTTTATAATTCATTTTATTTAGATTTAATATATTCACTTGGGAATGGTGTAAAGGGTTATTCTTCCTAAAAATAAAATTATTTTGATATAGGTGTAATAGTAATTATCAAAACTATCAGGTTTTTCACATCATAATTAATGTGTGATTGTGTTTCAGTAAAAATTACATCAAATTTGAATAGATTAACATAGTTATGGTCCTATTATAAAAGATTTGGTAGGATTTACTTGAGGTAGAGTACCCAAGAAAGATACCTTCATCTAACATAGGGTAAAACATTCATGTTGTATCCTAGGTGTTAATAAAATTGAATTGACATCCAAACATAAAAAATAGTCAATTTTTTGTTTCCTACCATCCCAAAGTTCATAAGGGATATTCTTATGAAAGGGTATTATATTGACATAGTTTGGAGTATAAAATGTTTTTTTGAATACAACTGTTCATACTTTTTGAGGAGTTAAATTCATTAATGATATTTTTTATAATATCTGGAAGAGATGCATTATATCTCGTAACAACCCCATTTTTGTAGTTTGAGGAGAAAGAAAATTAATGATTATAACCTCATGATATGTGAAGTTATTTAATGAATTTATTTTCAAAAACCACTATATGATCACTCTCAATGGATATAATCTTATTACCCTTTTCAATTTTGGAAATCTTGTTAAATTTAAAGATAGATATTCAAATTTCATTTTTCAAGTTCCATGAAATAAACTAAAATACATATTTTTTAATCATTGATAACAAGAAGGTGTATGACTTATCTACAATTCATTATTCTTTGTTTTGATCAATTATATTAATACAAACCTACTTAAGACCCTTAAATGTGGAAACAACCATTTAGATCTGAAGAAATATTTTCCCTAACCAGGTTTTCTAGGCTAATACACAATGTCATTTTAAATTGTAATTTAAGAAAATCACATATAATTGTATTGTAGTTTATCTTTTTAAGTGTTTTTGGTGAAAAATTCCTAAAGTATCTATGACATATAATACATCAATATCTTATTCACTCAAGAATATAATATGTTTTACATCAAGTGATTTTATTTCAATGAATTATATATTTGGAAAATGGAATGGAGAAAATAAATATTTTCACTTAGAATAAACCACATTATAATTATCGTTATCAATGGTAAATCTAAAACATCTAAGACATAATTTAATTATTTATAGAAAATTATACTTAATTTGATGAATATTTTTTTAATTGATAATTAATATAACTAATTTACATAAACCAGTGATCTTTCCCCAAGATTTATCACCAAACATAACATGTACATCCTCAACATTTTTAAGGTGGTTCAAATCAGAATAATCACTATATATTTTACTCAAGATTCCATAACCTATATACCATTTCAATTTATGAGATATTATCTTTAATAAGTTTTCCAAAAATATAATTATGATATTGATGATTGTTTTACCTAAATTAATTTGGGTAAACTCTTGATAGATAATTTTTTTGTAACTTATATTTTTTTTCATTGAGGGTATCTAATATAAAATTAATAAGTGAAATGAATTATTTTTAGACAACAATATTGATCATTTTTTGAATTTATTTCATAAATAAGATAATTATTTTAATGAAAATAATTTTATATTTTATATTGATATGTCCCTATTAGAAATTTTGTTTTTGATGAAAAAATTTATTTATGAAAACTAATTTCAATGTGGCTCTTCAAATTATAATGATAATAAAGAATTATATCAAGACATTCTTCAACTTAGGTGAAATTTTAATGATTGAATCAAGGAACATTAATAGTGGAACAAAATTGATGAACATTGGATTGATATTTTATTTTTAATGTAAAAAATTCCATTTTTTCAAATATTTTATCCCTCTAGTTATAAATTTTATCATACATGTTTTATGTTTTTTGAATTTTGTGATATTTGAAATTATGAGGTCTCGATATATAACTTCCACTAAATTATCTAACGAGTTAAATAGTTTTCTCTACACACAACACCAAACTAAAATGAAACCGTAATATGTCTATATAGTTGAAACCTAGAATTTGAATTAGTGGGAATGAATTGGAAACCCCACATTAAGAAATATTTAATAAAAGAAAATAAATTACAATTTTAATATGAATGAAATTAAATTTGTTTATATAAAATAACTAATATTATCATTCTATACAGAGAAATGTATTTCTACAAACCTTAGCTTTTTATGTGATATGAATTTATATATCAATAAACGTGTGATTAATTATGATAAAATATATTTGATATTAAGAATTGGTAAATAATAATTTAATTAGTAAATAATAGGAAATATGAATGGGAATCATTAATATTAAAAAAAATTATATTTATAAAAATGTTTCTTCTGTATATTACATTTTTATTTATAAGTAAAATTTCTAAAATTTATAATATGAATACGAAAAAAGAACATTATTTTTGAATTCATAATTGTAATATCTTATTTGTATAAGTTTTTTTGATTCCTCAAAAAAAATATTCTTAACAGGTTAGCGTTGACTCCAGATTTTATTAGTAAAATAATCTCTTTTTCAAATAGGATGAGATGCAACCCTTACATGGATCGAATGGTCTATTACTACCTAGTCCATTAATATTTTATAGACATTAGTCCCTATGTAGTGAAAGATGGTGGAGTTGACCGAAAGACACAAGGTGAACATCCAAAATTTATATTTTGATCCCAATATTCTTGCAATGAAGCATATTTTGTATTGAACTAACCTAAAATGAATTCAAGGAAGATAATACCTATTTAAACCAAATCATGGTAGGGGTATAGATGATAGGTTTCAGTCCCCCCCATCGCTTGTTTGGTCTATCTACCTAGAAATTCCTACATGTCTCCATCCATACTTCCTACTATGATGTGTGTCTTCGCCTATCTATTCTTCATCATTAAATTTATGCATCTCCCCATCTAACAAGAACCATATTGTTGTAATAATATTTTTAATTTTCAGAAATATCACTCCTTTTTACTAACTTGTTAGAGGGATAGTGGATAACATTCCAATTCATTTATCACTATTTCAAGCATTCCACCTATCAATATTTAATGGAGCCATGTTGTAATACCTACCTAATGTGATGAACTGATCAAATGGTCACTCTATGTCACCTACTACCCTTAAGTAGGATAAGGTCCCTACATCCCAAAGGACGAATGGATTGAGCACCTATATTGGCCCTAAGGCCTTGTGGCTGGAAAGTCCAAATTTGTGGCCCATTTGCCCAATTTGGTTGAATAATTACTCTACAATAGTAACTACAATATTAACTTCTATAATAACTTGGATATCCAAAATTATATAGTTTCTAACATGAATCTTATGGATTCCAAAATGGGGTTGATAGCACTTGACCTAGTTTTTCTAAAAACATTTCATTATATGTGAATAGTGAAAACCATTTTTTATAATTAAGTTGAATTTTGCGACATTTTTGGTATATAATTATGAATTAGTTAGAATAGACTAAAGGCTTCATTTTTTATTATTTTTGATAATCCACTTTTCAAGGGGTGAGGTGAGACCCTTACTAGGCCCGAAGGCTGAGAGACAATTACATGACCCGTAGGTCTTATAGGGAATCACCCAGATATAACATCAAGGAACTACTCCTCCCCAGCATATGTTATGATATCTACATTCCTCCATCATAGGGATGGTTGGCTAGCTATCTTATGCAAAGCTACACATGCCCTGTACCGATGGAAATGACGTACCCTCTCATTCTTCCAATTCTGGTTAGCTCTGCTCTAGTGGATGTGCCTACACTGAATCCTCCTATGAAGCCTTATCCCTCGTAGTCTGACAGGTACATCTGCATTTCATGTGACCCAAAGGCCTTAATATGGCCCTAAGGCCTTAAGGTGGCCCGAAGGCCTTGAGAATCAACTGGCCCGAAGGCCTTGGGTGGCCCAAAAGCCTTACAAGACCCGAGGACCAAACTGGTGGCCCAAAGGCCCAGATGGATGAATAGTTCCGGCTGCTACAGTACCTAACAATTCTTGCTACAGTACCTACTACAGTACATCTAAACTTCTTCTATAGTAACCCTAGAAATCCTCATCCACCTGGATTTGATCTCAGGTCTCTTGGATGCACCTACCGAGTCCTCACTAACCGGGCTGGGGCTCATGTGCATTATGAATTAGAATATCATGAATTTTTTCTAAGACCAAACATTTAATTAAAAATTTACTTTATGATTTTTAAAATATTTGTTTTCATATAAAAACTGATATTTTATATTTTAGAACATATGTAATATTTTCTCAAAAAATGTTCTTAATACATTTATTTTTTTAATTTCAAGATAAACTTTTATCCCCATTATAAATTGAATCCAGTGAAATTTATTTAGAATTTATAATCAGTGGTTAAAAATTAACTAATAAAGACCACATTATTTTTAGGTATAAATATTAAGTTAACTTAGTTAAAACCTAGTAGTCATGATAAACACTAAATCGTCAAAGTTATAATTTATGGTGTAATCGGATTGAAATATGATAAAATTTGGAGGACCTAGCTATAAAAATCATATAATATGATATCTATTTATTTATTTTCCTATTATATTTAAGGATTATAATTATAGTTATTAAATGGAAAAATTTACACAATAAACCTATACATATACAAAGTGGACACTTCTAAATCAGTATCCATTTTTAGAAAAAACAAAACCGTAATAAATAAAACATTTTTTTCTTTCCTTGATAAATCCTCACAATTATCAAATTGACCTCACACAGGTCCATAATATCCTTTAAATGCCATTATGTTTTTTAGAAATTAGGGGTTATCACTAAAATATTATTAATGGACATTAAAATAGAAATTTATTTTTCTTTTGAAAAACATGAAAATCTATTTATTGTTTAACATGTATCTTCAATGTTCCTTGAGAATATGAAATAAAACATTTTCAAATGAAAACATAGATTTGTTTTCTCAAAGACACCAATTAAAACCCATATAATGAAAATTAAAACACCTTTTGGAAACATATAACAACACATTCAACAAACCCTTTCAAAATCCTTGCAATTTGAATAATTATATTTCTGACTTCCAATAAAATTCTATGGATAACATAATCATTACCCAATGAATTGGATATCTATAATGGGGATCACCAATAATATAATCTATATGGGTCTCACTCATTTCTCAGCTGTTATAATGTATTTCAACCCTTCATATAAGATATATTGATATCTTCTATTTTTCATGATCTATTATGGGCCTCAACCCTTTACATAAGAAATATCGGGCTCACCTATAAGCTATAATGGGGCTCAACCCGTCGTATAATTTTTATCTAGACCAATAATCCTTTATATATTGCTCCATGACCATATCATGAATAGAATATTTTATTCTTGTAACTTTTCATCATAAAACCATTTTAAAAACACTTTTAAGCACAAATCAAAACACATCAAAACACAATTTTATTTTAAAAATGAAAATTTAAAATCTAAAAACATCACACAACATATTAAAAACATTTATTTAAAAATATATATGTAAAGTTTGAAATTAAACATAAAATAATTTAGGATCCATGATATAATGAAATTACACTCTTATCGTATAATTTAAAAAACATTTACTCTCTATTTTGTCCAAAAACCCACAACATAACTCATTTAGAAAATGAAAAAAATCCATTAAAAATATTTTGTAAAAAGAAAAACATGGGTTAAAAAGAAATTAAAAATCACTGAATAATAATAAAAACATTTTTGAAATATTGTTATAACAAATGGAAATGGTAAAAAAAGAGAGTGTTGAGGGAAACTTTTAAAAGATAATTTCTAAAGTATAGTCCCTTACTATAATGACCCGATTTGTTATAAAAAAACCCCCCTTGTGATTTGAGCAGATGTATTATTATGTAATATGGTTATAGAAAACCTATTCTCGTATTTTGTTTTCATATCCTTATATATTTAAATTACCTTTATGAATCATTATAGTTTATAATATAGAAATTGAACAATGATCATAAGAGTAGTATATATATTGGGTTTTTAAAAATCTAATTCAAAAAGGAAAAGGAGGTGATGGAATCAACCTATAGGATCGTACCCTATGAAGCCCATATATCGATGTATATAGGGGAGGTAGAATATTTGGGATATTACCTTGACCAAACCTATACTAATATCTAAAAATATAATCATGAGTGACTCCGTTTAAGAGTGTAGTTAAAGCTTATCGAGATCAAGAACCATGTACGTCGAACCACCCTATGAAAGGCTCACCATAACACACCTTACTCTTAGGGAATTTTATGGCATACAAAGAGATATTAATCAAGACCCTATCAATATGACAACCTAAATTATTTTTTATATAATAATTAATACATTTTAATCCTATTATTTTTATTTTATAAATAATTATTATTTTGATACTATAAAACAAAAACAATATTTTTCACATAATATTAAAATTCAATTAAGGAATTTATTTTGATGAATTAGTTGATTATTTTTAAATAAATAATATTTTAATAAAATACTATCATTAAATTATTTTTATTAAATATCTATTATCATATAATCTTGATGATGTAAAATATAATTTTTAAAGTGTTTAAAAACTGTTATTGTAAAAAAACACAGCATTTCTTAATAAATGTCAATTTTATTTTAAAAGAAAAAATTAAAATATTTGGAAATTTATTTAGATAAAGTGAATATTTTTTTGGAATTATATTGTTTAAATATTCCAATAGTTAATTTTTTCATAATTCTCTAAGACAATCATCTTTTTGTTTAAAAATTATATACCGTATAAATATACCTTCAATATTATAACATCATAATGACCAAAAAGTGATGTAATAAATACTATAAAATTTATCCAAGGACAAATATATGTTTTCATATTAATATAATGAGATTTTAAGTTTATTTTATTAATTTTATAAAGCCATTATGAATCCTTCAAAATAATTAACATATTTTATTATCATAAAATAATTTCATTAAGAGTTTGACTCACCTCCACAAAAAAAAGAGACTAATTTAATAATTTCAGAAATTTTGATTATAAAAACATGAAAACCACTCCCAATTGGAATACAACATGATAAAAACCATGGGATTTGTTTTGGTTTCTGTTATTTTTTTATAGAGTCCAAAACCTATGTTTGAGAAATATTAAATAAATCCCCACTAATTTTCTACATAAACCCACCCATTATCCCATTTATCATCACTAAAAATCCTTGGATCATGACCTTACTATAATATAACCTATGTAGAGTCCTCCAAAGGCACCCCAAGCACTCAATAATCTCCTCCAAAGAATTTGGAGTCTCACACTCAAGTATGGTATATTTTACTCTCCTTTTTTATTCAATCACCTATTTTTGGATTTTCTTCTTAATTTTCATTTATTCATGTTGGAATATGTTATTATATATCCCCCTTAAATTACATTTTATTTTTATTTAATTATATACCCCTTTAAATCTCATAAAACCTCTCATAAACTATTATGTACACCCATTACCATAAAAAGTTTTAATAAGGGATCCACACATTCTCTCCTTTATTCAAGCATCCATATTATCTTTTGACTTCTATGTTCATTTACTTATATTGGGATATATTTTTGAATTTACCTATAACTAGATACCTTATTTTCAAATGATTATATACACATTTCAGTCTCATGAAATCATTTTATTAATTCATATGTGATGTCATTATGATGTCGAAATTTCACCATGATTTTATATCCAAAAAACAATTGTGTAGTGAATACCATACCCATTTATTATCAAGGGAATAAACCTTTATAGACTTATACCTCATTGAATTTGGAATTAAATATATTTATTCCACACTCTTCTACCATGGAATTAAATATGATGATGAATTATTCTAGGTTGTATGATCTATGTTGAACACATAAAACTAAGAATGAAATAAATGTGATGGGTGTGCCAAAAATTATATAGTGCCCCAATGAATTGGGTGATGTTTAGTCTCCTAAGAATTTATGTTGGGTAGGGTGTTAAAATATTTCATTTATGTTAATTTTTCAGTCATGATATCATAGGATTTATCCTTTAACTATATTTATGATGCATTGTTTTTTGTTGTCTCCACCCTTCCCATGTTATGATTATCATTTTATATCATGCCTTATTATTCAAGTTCGTTTTATTCCACATTTATATGCCAATTTTATAACCTATATTACCATATTTCAAGTTTATTTCCTCACTGGTTTTTATATCCCACCCTTTTCTTATGTATGTGCACAGGTTATCCAATTCAGTTTTAAGTGCGATCACATTAAAGATGTTTTAAAAAATATGATGTTTTTACTATTTTAAATTGTTATGTAATGTACCTAATTCCATAATATAGTAGAATTATTGATCATCTTGGTTTTTTTAATTTTAATATTATATAATAAACCAAGTATTTAAATGAAATAAAGAGAAGGGTTGTAATAGTTGGTATTAGATGAAAAGTATAGTTATTTTGAGGTTTAGTATTACAAAACAATAGAGCAATCATTAGGGATAAGACTAAGTATAAGAATACATCCATAAATTTTAGTAAGTATAAATTATTTTATTTATCAATAAAATACATCATTGTTTGGATAATAAAAGTGGATGTGGTTTTGACATAGATGTTCCTTGGGGTAACAAATCCAATATGGTGTGTCGGGCCTGACTCGGTGTAACCTCGTACCGAACAATGGGTCTTATTGCACACCTCATTTAACACTCCCAGGGTACATGCTTCAGAAAATTTATATACTCATTATGAACCATTATTAAGGAAAAAGAATTCCCATAATAATATATTTTATTAATTTGATCATGGATAATATATATCGAAGCCTATAAAATCACAAGTTAAAAAACAAATAGAATTTATAAGTTATCCTTTGTAAATAATTGGATTGATTTTTATGTTTTTAATATTTTAAAAATAATCATCCCTAAGATTCCTTTTATATAGACAATAGCTACAAATAGAAGGAATCGGGTAAACAATCAGTGCGACTTGCAATGTGATGACCGCCTGAATGAGATGCCCAACCTGATGCGAGAATGAATCATGAACATTTTGAAGATAGTATGTAAGATAACTCATATTTTAAATGGAATCTGGGATCATTATGAGTTCCCAAATCCAAATAAGAAATAATAAGCTATGATTAAGACCTTTACATGACAAATGCCTCCAACATTGAATAGAACATCTGATATCTTAATCGTGGAACAATCGATTAACTCTATTGAAATGAACTTATCCATACTTCTATGTTCTGAACAAGGGTAGGTTGTAGTGGCTCTTTATAGTATAGAGGTACAAGATGATCAGTGTTCAGAATTGAAAAAAATATGAAGCCTAAAGAAGAGATCGAAGGGATGGGCGGAAGGAATACCATGGTTTTTTGATAAATATTTTCCCCACACTCTCCAACATAAAATTCAAGGGGATTTACATTACCCCAATAAAAAAGAAGAATAATATATTGAGGTATATGAGGAAAACATCAAAATAAAGTCATGATACACATCTGGATTTTTCTTTTATCTTGAATGCAAGGTTGACTATTTCTTTAGCGTGTTAAAACCACATCTATGAATATACTTGGAGGTCTGATTCTTTTATAAATTTTATGATGTTCCCACAAAGTAGAAATGGAGATTATAAAATCTCAAGTTTGTCATGAGGATAAAATAGAAAATTGTAGTTCAATTTTGGAGGTCTCGTGGAGAAATATAACGGTGCCAAAAAAAATTCAATATCCCACTTGTTAATTCTTTGGAAAGAAGGAACCTGAAAATTGCCTAATGGGGAGGATCCAATTATTTAGGTGTAGGAAGGAATGTAATGTAGTTATCAATTATCAATAGGAGAAACCCACCAATGCGATGGAGGAAGGGAATGTTCTGGTTAACCCTTAGTGAATTTTTCATTATTGAAACTGCAAGCCACTGGAGAACATTGAAAATCAATGACCTATGTGAAGGGTTTTTGGGGACAAAAAATATCCTCCAGGGAATCAAGGATGAGATTTTCCCATCACAACTGATGAGGTGGTGTAACACTCACATGTTTTTTATGAAATATATTAATTTAATAATTTTTATTATTCAGTTGCTTTATTTGTAAGAAATAATGAGTTTAAATGAACTGAAAAATGACCTTATTATAAAATTACTTTCATATCCTCGCAGTTAGGTTAGGAGGAATAATTATAAATATCTTATGAAAATGCATTATGAATTTATTGGCTATCAAATATTTATGAAAAATATAAATGAATTAGATATTTTCATTTTGTGTGAATTACTTTTGGTAATGGAATTAATGATATGAATAAGTGTTATATACATAATAAAATATTTTGGATATTCATCCAATGGATATTTTAGTTATAGGGTATGAATAAAACCCTATTTTATGTATAAAATCCATTTTTTTAAAAGGTTACTTTTACACCTTTGAATGAAAAATCCATTTTAAATTAAGATTTTTACATATTGAGAATTTTTATATGGAAACATAATCATGTTATATTTGTATGGGATATAAATATTAACTTTGGATTAATTGTAGATTTTTTTCTGATAACTTTCATGTTTTAATGAATTGTAAAAATCCACTAAATTTTAATTAAAAACAACTTTTTTCATTAATATAAATTATATGGATAAATTATAATATTGAATGGTTTTAAAGTATAAATAGAAAATATTTTTATCATTAAATAAAATTTATTCCTTAGCATTAATTTTACAATGAATTCATATGTCAAAATATTTCATTATTTTACAGTGTTTTAAATTTTTAAACTCCTTTTCCCATTTCCACAGTGGGCGTAATTTTAAATTAATTAATGAAAATTATTTATTTTTAATTTTGAAAATAGTTTCTGTATTTGGAATTTTTAGGTCCAAAATATGTTAATAGGATACTTTTATTTTTGGGCATTATGAATAATAACTTTTATAATTATTTTTATTACCATAGTTAAAGGTAAAATATGTAATTAAGGGTAAATATAATATTATAAAATTAAATTACCACCTATAAAAAACCTATTGGGTAAATAAATTCAACCTTAATAATCTATGATTCAAAAGGGAATCCCTTTATGTTCACTTACCCATTAATAAGACATGAATGTATTAAAAACTAATGAATGTGACAAAATTTCACAATCTCATTTTATATAAGTATATTAATTTTAATATATGGATAAATAGGATATAATATTGTACATAGATAGTACCTAGAAATATAAAATAATTACCTATATCATATGAATTTATTTATAATTTTTATAGATTAATTAATTACCATTAATGATGACATAATAGTGACGTAAAAATTATGTTATTAATTAAAATATCAAAGAAATGGTATTAAAATTTCTAAAATAAATAACATATGAACTAATTAATGTGATCAAAAAAATTTCTAGGTTACTATTACATGTTATGATTTTATTGAATATATTTTTTTGAATTTATCTCCTATTTGGTTGTTTTAAAGTCAAATAAATGAACAATGTCAAAATTGATACTGTTGATATTTTATGGAAATAAAATTTTATTAAATTATTTAAAAATCATAAAAATATTTAAAAGTTACAAAGTGATAATTATAATATCTAAAAGGTCCTAAAATATACATTCATGGTAAATTAACACAATATAAGTAAATATTTATAACTATTAAATATTTAGAATGTTATTACCACAATTAAAATTAAATAGAATAACTAAGTGTCAATTAAAATGATATCGTATAATTTGAAAAAATAACATGTCCAAAATTTATTGGTTAATGAGATTACAACCTTATCTTATCTTATTTTTCAAATTAATTCATTTTCGAGGTGTTTGGGATGGTTTTGATTTTGATATAAATTATTATTTAGGGAGGTTTTAAAAGTGCCCCTCACCTCAATTATAAAAGGTTACCTCCTCCCTCCCCTATAAGATTCATTTTGTGCCTTCCTTCTCGTCCATAACCTACCATTTTTTTTATAAAATTGCCTATTTTCATTCTATAAATTTTAGTCATCTTCAAAGACCAAATCTAGTGCTCTAAGAAGAGAATCAGATGAGGAACATCCAAAACGAGGTAATATCCTTTATGAATTCATTTAAACTTCTTTCTTCTTCTACTTCATCTTAATTATTTGTTTCATTATAAAGAACTAAAATCATTATCACTCGCATACTGATATGTTATTATAAACATTAAACAACCATATTCCACCTTCTACCCAGCCAATGAAAAATGAAATCACCACGCGTGCATACATATGACTTACCGTCTCCACACTATGGTGTAATCCGTTTTTCACCACCACCATACATGGATGGATATAATGATGGAATTAATAAATATATATATGATCGATATAAAATTATTTCTATTATTAAATACTATAGAACATTCACTAAAGTACCATTCAACAATTATGAGAATGATATCTTCCCTCATGCATACATACAACTTACCATCTTGATGGTGCGATGTGATTTGTTCTAAATAATATTAATTAAATAATGATTATATAAATTTATTAATGAAAAAATATGATATATATTATACTAATACCATGATGTAAATTATATAACTATTACCTAAAAAGACTAATAATATCTTATCTGGCAAAAAATGTAGAAGATCATAAAGCAGTCATTACCCAAATAACGAGTAACAATGAAATGTTACTAACAAAAGATAAAAATATCATCATAAGTGTTATCATAAAACTTATTATGATTTTGGAATAAATCAGTTACATTATTTAAATCACTATACACAATTTTTGGATACATATAAATCATATCACACCTAAGGTAAGGCATAACATTGCTAATCACTTTTTTATTCTATATTTTTTATTTGTAAGTATTTACTGGGGTATAATTATCATCCACATCCATGTTTCCTAAATATTTGTTTCAAAATATTATTTATATCCATATATAATTTTTAAAGGAAAATTTTAAACATTGTTAAATTTTTACTAAATGGTATGAGTGGAATCTTCATTTTTGGTACGAGTTACTTTTTAACTTTTCCGGAAAAAGTATAAGAAGAATGTTTTTTTAACATTTATATCATGAATGGATTTTTATGCTTTTATAATGTTTTATTTCCTTGAATATTAACCTATAATATTAAAAGGTTATATTTACATAAAATTTTTTCTTATAAAATTGTGTTGCATTTGAGGGAGTAAACACTTTTGAAGAAGAAAGGATATTTTCCTCAAGAATTAATTTCAGGTGTTTTCTAAAAATTATATTCCATCTAAGATGAAACTCTTTAAATTGATTTTATATTTCTATCCCTATTATTAATATTATTTTATTGTTTTTATAATGGAATGTTTTTTAGGAAATCCGTTTGTTTTATACGAATTATGATGGAATGGTGTTTAAGAAACCCATTTTATTTCATGGGTTATACTATGATGAATGTTTTTTATGTTTTTTGTGGCACACATAAGATTAGTTTCATTATGATATGAATGAGGCAAATATATCCCTCTAATTAGTTGAGTGAAAATATATTTCTCATGATATAGACATGAATCTAATGATAAGTAAATCGAGTTCAGTAATATAGGGCTGGAACAGGGAGTGAACATGGTTCAGTAATAGACTTTATCCACTATGATAGTCTTGGAAATGATCCTCGACTAATATGAAATGATTTTATATGCTTCTGTTTGAATGAAATGAAATTTCATATATTATATTTTGACTATTGGGATTAGATTTCACTTTTATTATTTATCCCAGGACATGATATTATGATCTTTTATATATAGGATAAGATTTTAAAACGTTTTGTTTATTATTAAAATTTACTTGGTTTAACATTAATGAGAATTTGAGCTTACCCTTTCATATGTTTCTTTTACCCAGGTCATTATGAAGGTTATTATGTAAGATATGTCAAAAGGGAGTCTAGTTATGAATAAATAAGAAGGATAAAATGTGGATGTTTTATTAACCAATTGTTTATGTTTCCCAGTTTCTAATGACAATAAACCTATACAGTCCGGGCAATGTTATGATATGTTATATAATAAATATTCATCAATGTTGAACTAATTTCTACAAGTATAGTATGGGATGTTATAGTTGGATCTCTAAAACAAAGTGGTGATGTGTACACTAGTTTTTCGTTTAAGAATATAGAGCATAAATTTTTACTATGGTTCTAGGAATTCCTTAATATTTTGACATTGTAGTAAAACTATTAAAACACCACCACAAATTACGGAGGTATAGTTATCAATGAAAATGAAAAAATGAGAAATTATTTTATACCAAGTTTATAACCCCTCCCCTGTCACAATATGTGGGATGAAATTCCCAAAATACATTTTCATACACCCATTATTGGAATTTAATTTAATTATTGGATTTAATTGGTTTTCCTTATATAGAGGAAACATAAATTGTTGTGAGAAGTAAATCACTCTCCATATCATGGATCAACTCTTGATTCTCTAAAAGTGAAAGGTGGAGGTTGAAACTTATTTAAAACAAAAATCTCAATCATGGATATTATTTCCATTTGAGTAAGAGTATCTATTTTAAATGATTGAGTCAATGAAAAGACTCATCCCCAAAGACAAAGCTATTATGAAGGAATACACTAATGTTTTTCCCAAGTAATTTCTTAGTATTCCTCATGGTGGGGAGTTTGAATTTTCAATAGTGCTCATACAAGGATAATTAACATCATACAAGAATCTGTATAAAATGGGTTTTATGGTATGTGAGAAGACAAAGAATAAACTACAGAATAATCTTGATAATTGGTTCATATTCCCCTATGCTTAACCTTGGGGTGAACCGGTCCTCTTCATCCAAAAGAATGATTAGTCAATGTTCCTTTTCATTGAATATGGTTAGCTCAACAAGATCATGACAAAGAACAAGTATCCTCTTCCACGGATTGATGTCTTATTTGATCTCCAATGTGGAGATAAATACATCTATAATATGGATCTGCTATTGGGGTATTAACAATATGGGGTGAAGAAGGAGGATATCCCCAAGACTGATTTTAATACATGGTATATGAACTTTGGGTTCACAATAATTCCATTCAGAATCACTAATACTCCCACAGTCTTCATGGACTTGAGGAATAGAGTATTTAGATATTACCTCGACAAATTTGTGTAGGTATTTATATATTATATTATAATATAATCTAAAAACAATGGGGAATATGAGGATCATTGGGGTAATTTGATAAAGACATTGTGAAAGAAGAAGCTTTGTGAGATGTTTCAAAAGTGTGATTTTTAGTTGAAGGAAGTATCATTCTTGGGAAATATCATCACAAAAAATGTGATATCTGTGGAATATTCCAAGATGGAATGTATTAATTGATGGTTGAGTCCAACATATTTGATAGATATCCATATTTTCCTTGGATTAACTAGGTATTATCAAAGATTTGTGGGAAATATTTCATGATTATCAGAACCTCTAATCAATCTACCTTGGAAGGGAGTCAAGTTTTCTTATAATATCGAATGTGAAGATAACTTCAATGAGATAAAAAGGAGGTATCATTGCCCCTATGATCATAATACCCATAAGAGGAGAATTTTTTAGGGTATTTGACCATTAATTAATGAAAGTATTGGGTTGTGTGTTAATACATCAGGAAAATGTCATAGCCAATGCTTGAAGCTAGATGAATATTAATGAATAGAAATACCAAACACATGAACATGATTTATAAGCTATAATCTTTACTTTGAAAATATGGAAGAATTATCCCTTTAGAGACATCTCTAAAATATATAAAAATCACAAATTCCATATGTATATATTCATATAGAAAGAGATGAATATTCTCCAATGGAGAAAGTTATAGTTGATCTTGGACTATGATGACTCAATACACTACCATCATGGTATTTTGAATAATTTGTAGTATTTTATTATTCATTAGGATACAACAATTATAATATTGATTCTAATTTAGAGGCCTTTGATCTTATTATATTTGGAAATGATGGACACGGTAATTATAATTGAAGTTACATCATTAATCCCTTAAAAAATGATTTATCAACCATCTCTTCTAGAGAAGACAAAGGATATTCAAAGGGATGATGTGAAAATTTATAAAAAAGTTGAATCTATAAGGAAAGGTAAATCCATGGATTTTAATGTTAACGAATAATGCGTTGTGAGGTTTTGGTCAAGACTATGTTTATTATAAAATCCTATGTTAATAAAGGAGTTATTTGATGATTTACATTTCTCAAACTTCTCTATCAACCCAATAAGCACAAATATGTATATAGATATCTAAGAACATTATTGGTGGGAAATTATGAATAAGGAGATCCCAAAATATACATCATGATATCTTGTATGTCAAAAAGTGAAATAGGAAATCCAAAAATATAATGGGATGATGTAACCATTATTAATACCTATATAAAAATGGGAAAAAAATCACTATGAACATTATCACTGGTCTTCCAAATACATAAAGTGGGAAAAATTATATATGGGTTATGGTGGATCATCTTATAATTACTACAAACTTCATTATAATTTGAGATGATTTATCATTTGATCAACTTGCACATATATATATCATGGAAGTGGTAAGGCTGCATAGATCACCACTATTGGTTTTATCTCATTGAGATCCATGTTTCACCTATATGTTCGGGATGAGTCCCCATCATACTGGGAATACTGAGTTGAAATTTAGTATGGATTTTCCTAAAAAAACTAATGGATAATTTGAGCAGAGTATCCAGGGACTTGAGGACATGTTAAGATCATGCTCAATTGATATCAAAGGAGGATGGGACCAACATCTGCCTCTTATAGAGTACTCTTATAGTATCTTCTTCCAATGGAAAATCAAAATGGATCCCTATGAAGACATTTATGGGAAGAGGTACAAAATAAATTCATACTAGGTTGAATTTGGGTAAAAAAGATTAAATCCTAAAAAGGTCAAGGAAATGGTTGAAAAGGTTAAGACCATTCAACATCACATCAAGGATGCTAAAATTCGACAGAATAAATATGATGATAATCATCGACTAGACCAGTAGATTAATGCTAGATACATGGTTTTACCTTACATACCTCAATCAAAGAAAGTGTTGAGATTTCGGAAGAAGGAAAATATTAGTCTAAGAAACATCAACCCCTTTGAGATCCCTAACTATATCGTAGTGGTGGCCTATCTACTATCACTCCCACTAGACCTATCTCATATAAATTATGTATTCTATGTATCCCTCTTGAGAAAATTTACTCAATTAAGAGGTGTTATCATTGGTAATGATCTTTCCTATAAAGATCATTCAGTGAAGATATCAGAAGTAGAGACAAACTTGTATGAAATAAGACAACGTAATTAGTCAAAGTGCTATGAAAAAACCATATGTTTGAAGAAGCGACCTTGGAACTGGATGAAGTGATGAAAAATAATTACCCTCATCTATTTTAGTATGGGAAAATAAAATATCAGGGGATTGATTTCTTAATGGGGGAAGATTACAGTGACCTGAACTATTATAAATCAATCTTCCCTAATGATTTGTATAAATGAATTGTTATGTAATATGTTTAAAAAAGAAGAACTTATTTGGTTTTATAATATATTTTTGGATTTAATTCACCATTAATAATCATCACAATTTGTAATATATCCTTTGAACAGATATCATATTATTTATATAAATATAAGGTTTTAACAAATCTAATTGACTTAGAAAAAGGAAGTGATGACCTTTACCAGAAGGATCATACCCTATAAAGCCCATTTATCCGGGATTCTGAGGGAGAAAAAATTTATGGGCTTTGACCTTGACCAATCCCATGATGATATCTAACAACATAAGCATGATATAAACTATTTATATAAGAATTTCAAGATCATCAAGATCATGACCCAAACCATGTACATGTAACCACCCCATGAAAGTCTCACCACCATGATCCTTACACTTATGGACTTTGTTGGTTTATTAATATTATATATATAAAGATTGTATAAATATGATTCTACACATTAGTTTGTATATAATAATGATTATATTTTCGTCCAATTATTTTTATTCTATAATTGATTTTGATTTTGAAATTATTAAACAAAAACATTATTTTTGGGTAATATACAAATTCAATTAAAGAATTTATTTAGATTAACAAATTTATTTTTGAAATAAATAATATAATAAGAAAAAATTATTAATAAGTATCATTTTTAAATAAAAATGATCATATAATTATTATGAAGTCAAATATAATTTTTATTAGTGTTCAAAAATTGTTATTGTAAAACAAATCTATCATTTCTTAATAAATGTTGATTTTATTTTAAAAGTGAAAATTCACATGTATGTGAAATTATTTATGTAAAATGAATATAATTTTTTTAATCATAACTTTAAAATTATCCAATGGTTTTTTTTCATAATTTTTGGAGATAATTTAATTTTTGGTTAAAAATTAAATACCATATAAATATTATTTATTTATTATGACATAATAATGACCCAAAAGTGATGTTATAAATACTATAAAAGGTATCCAAAGACAAATATTTTTGTTTTATTTTAAATAATTATATTTTAAGTTTATTTTAATAGTTTTATAAACCCATTATGAATCATACAAAACCATTAATATATTTTAGGATTTTGAAATCATTTCTTTAAGAGTATGGCTCACCTCCACAAAAGAAAAGGAATTATTTTAATAAATTATGATTGTGGAATTATAAAATATTTAAAACCACACCCATTTGGAAAAAATTATGGAAAAAATAGGGAAAAGTATTTGGTTTTGGGTATTTTATTATATAAAGCCCAAAGAATATGTTTGATTAAAATTAATGAAATCCCCACTCATTTCCTATTTAAAAAAATACCAAGATCTCATTTATCTTCTTCAAATTTTTTACCACATCCTTACTCTGAAATCCCCTCTATAGTGTCCTTTTAAGGTACCCCCAATCTCCCATGGAGCTCCTCCCAAACATTTGGTGCCACACACACAAGTAAGGGATCTTTTACTCTCATTTTTTATTCAAGAACCACTTTCATGTTATGCTTCTTAGTTTCCATTTTTTCATGTTTGGATATGTTCTTACATATCCCCATTCCTAAAATTTTTATTTCTATTTGATGATATACCCATTTCACACTCACTAATCCCTCCCATGAATCGTTATGTACATTTGTTACCGTGTTGAAATTCAATAAGAGATCCTCACCTTATCTTCTTTATTCAGATTTCTTAATTATTTTATGACATCTATATTAAATTACTTACAATGGGATATGTATTTCCATTTCCATGTTACTACCTATTTTATTTAAAATTTACTAGATACACATTTCACTCTCATCAACCAATTTTATAAATTTTTAAGTGACATCGTTATGCTTGTAAAATTTCACCACGATTTTAAATTCCAAAAACAATTTTGTGGTGAATAACATAACCATTTTCTGTCATGTTTTTTCATCTTTATACAATTATACCTATTTTACATGGGACTTACATGTATTTATTACACACTCCCAGATCTGTGAATAAAATAAAATGATGAATGAATCCATGTTGTATGATCGCTTTTTCACACATAAGCATGAGAAAGAAATGAATGCGACTGGTGTGCCGAGAATTATATAGCACTCCAATGAATTGGGTAACATTTAGTCTCATTATATGTATTTTCGGGTTAGAGAGTTTACCATATTACTTCATAGGACTATTTTCATCATGATTACTTTGGACTTAACATTAAACTATGTTTATGATCGAGTGATTTATGTTTTTTCCCATTTCCCATGTTGTGATTATCATGGAATATCATTCCTTATTATTGATGTAAATTTTATTTACCATCGATATACCTATTTTCTAACATGTATTACCATATTCCATTTTTTATTTTGTGACTAGGCTTTATAGATCACCCATTTTTTATGTATGTCCCTAGGTTATCCCATATAGTATTAAGTGAGATCATGTAAAAGAAGATCTCAATAAAGATGATGTTTTACTATTTTAAATGGTTATATAATGTATATAATTCCAAAGGAAACTATAATTATTGATATTCTAGGTGCATTATGTGTAATATTATGTAATAAATCAAGTATTAATATAAAAAATAGTAGAGTTGTTATACTTACATTGAGACCGACTTGCGATCTACATTATTTATCTTCGTCTATAAAAAATAAGATAATATATAATTAATTAACAACCTATTTAATTTTTATTATTAATTTTATATCACTTATTACAATGTTATATAGAATTAGTTAATCATTCGACTTCAGGTTGGATTTTTTGATGATATTTGGTTCATATGTCTAGAATGACTTTGTTAGCATGACTATGGTCAAATAGGTCCTTATTCAATCATATCCATAATAATATTGAATAAATAATTATGATTTTTATAAATATATTTTTATTATAAATTCAACCATAAAATATGTTTATGAAAAATAATCTTTACTACAATCATGGAGATGGTATATCGTACGTACGCATGACTAACATTTTAATTTTTCAACGATCATTGTGGAATGAAAGTATCATTTTTTCTTTAAAAAATGATAAACATATCAATTATATCGAATTATTTCACTAAGTATACATATATATATATATATATATATATCATCCATATGATTTGGTGATGAAAAATAAATCACATCGCTTCATAGAGGTGGTGGTCTACACATACCCACGAATGGTGTTATCTTTTTTTAGTGAATGGAATGATTAGAAGGTAAATGATATATTTTATTTTAATAATGATAAATTTTTATTTAATATAATATATAAATATAAATTATATCATTATAATCTATCCATGAGGGATGGGTATGGAAAACAAATTACATTGTTTCAGGAGGTGGTAGTCCTCTATACACACGATTGATGATTTTGTTTCCCAATTGACAAAAGAGGATATATATATTTTATTTGAAATTATCATAATAAAACCTACATATATATATAATATACTTATGTTTTTATATATGAATTTTTGATCAATATTTAATGGGGGTGGAAGATTAAACAAAACAAAAACATTCAGAGAAAAACTATACCCTGTCTTTGGAGACCACCTTTTCTTAACACCTTAAAACCTCTAACATTGTTATTAGTTTTCAAAATACCTTAATAACATGGGGAATGTTTCTAGTAAGGTATTTTAGATTTTATTTTCCAAAATTGGGTTTTTTTATGTGTAAATAAATTATATGAATAGGTTTCCTTTTATAAGAGAGGGAAGCAGAACTCTTGGAATTTATCAAAATATTAAATTAATATAAATTAAAATTTAGTTAAAAATTGATCAAAAGTGTGTTATTTATAATGAAAGATTTTTATGAGCTGAAATAACATAATACACAATTAATTAGACATGTTTTTACTATATTTATACTATTATATTTTGTTTTTATCCCCTATTTACCCCTTTTGACTCTTAACATGACACACCATTTTTTACTTTTTGGGGGTCATTATTATTACAATAAAGTTAAAAACCACCCATAAATAGACCATAGATGACATGTTAAACCATAACATAATAAATTGGATTTATTTATTTTTTAGTAATTTTATATCATTTAATAAAATATTCTTTACTATAAAATAGCCATAATGTCAATTTTACGAACTATTCATTACATTGACTTTAATAATATCAATATTACACTTATAATTAAAAAAATTACATTAATACGTCCCAAGAAATTCAAGTTCATATAGTAAATTATTTTTTACATTATTTACCTAAATTATATTTTTTTTACATTTTTAATATCATTTAATTTACTTTTAAATTAATTGAATAATTACTACAACAACGTTGAGTAGTAAATTAAGATTATTATCCCATCACTAAAAATCAAGTTTATTTAACATTATGAATATAAATATTTTATATTTATAAATTATATTTACAATATAAAATATCGTTTGGATAAGAAGATATTAAAAATAATACAATTATTAAAAACAAGAGTGTGACATATTTTACTTTTATTCTAATAAAATATTATAAAGATCAAAATCTCATCTAAGTGGCCCAAAATGGTCATAATTTAGACTATTAAAATATTATGGTTGATATAATCTAAAAAAATATGATTTAGTCATGTTTTTATGTCTTTTAATGGTTTTTATCATTTAATTTGTAACCTAATTTACTCGATTTACTCTTTACTATGGTAATAAAAATTACTAAGGTTACTATTCATGTTATCCAAAAATAAAAGGAGACTATTTAATAAATTTAAATCCAATGATTTCAAATTTATATTTTTTAAAAAATAAAAAACATATAAGTGATATAAATTAATTTAAAATTAAACTGGAGAAACACAATGAAAATCTTCATTTTTAAATAAAAATGATTTTATACTCAATTAAACTATAAAATAAATTTAAAAAACAATAATTTCATTTTTCTAAATAAAAATAATATAATTAAAATTCAAAACTAACCTAAAACATATCTTTTCCTTTTATACACTTTAAAACTAAATATTGTTTTCATTAAAAATTAGTATTTTCATTATTCTTTGAAAAACTAATATTTTCAAAAAACTCCCCAAAAATTAACCCAAAGATAATTATGATATTATTAACTTAGAAATAAAATTTATTTTTTCAAATTAAAATAATTTAATATTAAAATTAAACATTAAACCATTTCTTTAATGAAACACATTTAATAAAATCATTTCTTTTTTTATTTTAACAACTACATAATATATTTATAAATAATACAAATTCATAATTAAAAAATACTAATAAATATTAAAATTATTTATTATATCATTACCTAGGTAGTTAAACTCCCCCCCCCATTTTATAAATTTATACTTTTAATTTTGAAACATTAGCTCAATAACTAGGGTGTGGAATTTCTAAATAATTTTTTTGAAATCCCACCTCATAAAGAGGATTAATAAAAATTACCTTTTAAAATAGAGTAAGGGAAGTACGAAGGTCATATGGAATAACACTTAACTAGGTTTTAAAATAGTAAAATATTAGTGGGAATTAAAAATAAAGATATAAAATAAATACATAACTCTCAAGTACTGGTAGTGATTGATAGGGAACATGGTCAGGATAAATTTTACTATAAAAAATCATAAATATATGATGTGTTAAAAGGATACTGACTTAATGGGAAAAAGGTAAATGGATAATGTTTTTTTCAATAATATTTTCCTAGATCTTGGGAATTTTATTTCAATATATACTAAAAACAAAGGGAATTATACTAACTTGAATAGTTTAATTTCATAATTTAACTAATTTACACCATAATCTAATATTTTTCCCCAAATTTTGAGTATTAAATATGTATTTTTCTTTCACAAATGATTAAAATCAAGTTCTATATATCATTAAATCCACAAAATAGTAACTATTTATACCTATAATCTTTAGGAATTTAATAAAAAATGTACCGGACAAGATAACATAATTCCTAAATTGAATATTCCGTAAAATTAAGAAAACTACTTTTAATATACAAAATTCA
Source organism: Viscum album (assembly GCA_963277665.1). Classification (NCBI taxonomy): domain Eukaryota; kingdom Viridiplantae; phylum Streptophyta; class Magnoliopsida; order Santalales; family Viscaceae; genus Viscum; species Viscum album. The sequence goes on from CAUJRU010000088.1 coordinate 1,578,706, forward strand.
ATAGTAAAACCAAAAAATAAACTTATATCATTCAATAAATAACTATCCTTAAAATTCATAAGAAATATTCTAGAGTATGATTAAAACCCAAAAATTATAACGATTTAACCACATATTCCTCCAATATAAATTTTATATTTATCACTTAATAATATCTATCAATCTTAAAGACTCATACAAAAATGTATTTTCCCTAATAAAATAATATCCAACATATGATTTTCATTTACATAAACAAGATGAATCATCATAAATATACAATAAAATCATATATTATTCCAAAATATAATTCAAATGTAATTTGTAAAATAAAATCCCATTTTATTTTATTTACCTTAATCATATTAGGTTCCCCAAAAAAGTGAATGTATTCCAAAACAACATTAATCACTTAACACAAAATTAATTTCCAATCCCATGAAAATATGTCCAATAAAACACATATTCCCAAAATGAACTTAACTTTTATCTTTCAAATAGTTTAAATAAAGAAAAAAATTTCATACTAACCAGGAAATCTCATAGGCTAGTGGTAGGTGATGCACCACTTTCACCCATCAGTTTTCATTTTAAATCATGTTTCAATACTGAATGTGATGGATTGTCACTCGACCTAAGGGTTGTCCATTTAATAAAACTAAATTAACATAATTCTTATAACTTTCACAAAATTTGAAAAAAATACTAAAAAATGTACTAACCTAGAATTAAATAAAAATTATATATCCTATAAACCATAAAGTATACTAACACATTAAAAAATATTTCTCCCAAAATTTTAGGAATTCTTCATCAAATAACATATTCAGTAAAACTTAAACTAAACTTAAGGGTGTATTTCCATAAATGTATCTAAAAATACTCTTAATCATCTTATTCATCAAACTTTGAAAACCTTAAAGGGTGGTGTAATATTTTGATCTTAAGATAATGCTTAATATTTTATACCCAATATGGTATTCATAACTCTTAATATCACATTACAAAAATCACAATCTCTAAAGTTATCTAAACCCTTCTCTAATACCAACTATAAGGAACTAGCCTTAAAAATAAAATAATCTAGTATCTATTTCATTCATTTATAAAGATATTTTAGGTTTGGGGTTTTATAGAATTAGGAGAATCTTTTACATAAAAATCTCATACATATACAAAACAGAAAATTATAAATCAATATATTTTCTTTCTATAAAAATAAAACTATTTTTTTGCAGATAATGTTTTATTTTCATTAAAAAACATCATAATTTTTATATTGACATCATATTTTTCATCAATATTCCTTGAAAATTTTAAAAAAATATTTGAAAACCTTTGATGTGCATAAAAATTTATTTATGGGAAATAAAAGGAACAAATTTGTTAGTCTAATGAAAAACGTGAAGACCCATGTGATGTTTTACATTTGTCTTCGAAGTTCATTGAGGATATGAAATAAAAAATTTCCATTTGAAAAAAGGAATTCATTTTTTCTAAAACAAGACCTTAAAAATAGAAAACAAGATAATTAAAGTCCTTTTTAGAAACAAATATCATCACATTAATAAAACCATTTCAAAACCCTTGAAATTCAAATAACCATACGACCGACCTCCAATAAAATTCTCTCGAGAACAAAATATTTGTCCAATTCATTGGATATCTATAATGGTTATCACCAATCATAAAATCTATATCATACACACCCATTTACCATGAGCTATAATGGTGATCAACCCTCTATATAAGCTATATCAGGGATATTCTTTTTTCTAGATCTATAATGGGTTTCCACCCATCATATAAGAAATATAGGGTTCACCTATTATCAAAAATGATGATTAACCCATATTATAATATTTATCAGGCTAAACCATTTTTCTTATATTTATCAAGTACCATATCATAAATAAAAAATTTTCTTCGTTCATTATTTTATTATAAAACCTATTTAAAAACTATTTTAGCCCTAAATAAAAGCTCATCAAATAACAATTTCTTTAATAAATTCGTTTTTTAATATCTAAAAACTGAAAACTTCATATAGAAAACATTTTATTTGAAAATAATTATGGAAATTTAAAAATTTATCTTTAAATCATTGAGGCATCATGATGGTATGAAAATCCTCTAATGTTGTATAGGTTAAAAAATATTTCTTCCATATTTTTTTTCAGAAAAGTCAAAAAGTACCTCATATGGCAATATACATAGAATTAATTTCAAAATATTATGTAAGAAGTAAAAATTGGGAAAATATAACTTTAATAATTTATAGTATAGTAGTAATAAACTTAAAAATATTTTTATAAAATTTTTACGTAGAAGAAAAAGGGAGTTGAAGTGAAATATTTAAAATATAATTTTTAAAATAGAGTCATTTACCCTAAGTCTGACTCAAAAAAGAAATTATTTATCTTCCTAGATAATAATCTTATGTTAATTTATAATTTATTTGGGTTTTTTGGAATTTTTTTGCTATTTTTATATCACTTATTACAATATTATATACAATTACTTTTTCATTTGACTTCACATCATACTTGTTGATGATATTCAGTTCATAAGTCCCAAATGACTTCGGTTTGTTGAATATGGTCAAAGAGGACATTAATACATCATGTGTACAATAATATTCATGAAATAATTATCATTTTTTGTAAATAATCTATGTTTTTTAATTCAATAATTAAATATATTTTTTTGAAGAATGAACAATGTTATAATCTATGAGATGATAGGTCGTACTTATGCATGAAAAACATTTCCATTTTTCAACCAAATTTATGGAATCAAAGAATATAAGATTTTTTAAATAAAAAATTATTATGATATATTATTTATAAAATTATTTCTTTAAATATACTTATATATATAATCTTTGTGATGTGGTGATGAAAAACGAAGCACATCACTTTATGATGGTGGTAGTCCCCACGTACGCACGAATGTTGTTATCATTTTTCAAAAAAGGGAAAGGAATGGATAAAAATGATATTTCATCATTTAATAATTATAAATATTTCATAAATATCATATATAAATATTATTTCCATCATTATAATACATCCATGAGATATGGTGATGGAAAATTAATTACATTGATTTAGGAGTAGGTAATTCTCTGTACACATGATTGATGGGTTGATTCCCTATTTTATAGAAGAGGAAATGGATATAGATTTTTCCGTTAACATATCAACACTTAAGATTATTTAAGATTCTATTTTTATTATATATTCATGGTTTAATAATATTTTAATGATTTGGAAGAAAAATAAACCAAAAACATACAGATAAAAACTATACCTTTTCCTTGGAAGACCTCTTTTTTTTTAAAACTATAAGACCTTTAATAGTTTAATTCTGCCTAAAAATTACCTCAATAATTTGTTTACTAATTAGAGGAAGCAATATCGAAATTTTATGGCTGATAAATGGGTTTTTAAGTTTGATGAACTTAGGAGAAGAGGTTTCTTTCTTTAAGAGAGTGGATGTCCTCTCTTGAAATTTATAAAAATATTATATTAATATTAATTAATTTTAAATTCCAAATGGATGAAAAGTTATTTATTTATGTGATAATATTATTTTGGGTCTAAATAATCTAATATATAAAATTTAGAAATTTTTGTTCTACATCTATAACTGAATTTCTTGGTTTTAACAACTATTTATCCCTTATAACTCTTTATAACATGGATTTTTTTCTCTTTGAGGGTTAGTATTATAAATATAAAATGAAAAATGACCCATAAATAGACATTGGATGATATTTTAAACCCTATGTTAGTCACTTAGAATTATTTTTTATTTTTTATAATTTTTATATTATTTAGTAAATAATTATTTACTATAAAATATCAATAATATTAGTTTTAATAACTATTCATTATATTTAATTTAATAATATATATTTAACTAATTTTATTAGAAAATATTTATTTAGGAATACCAAACAGTTAAAGTAAGTATGTAAAATTTTCTATATAAATTAATTATATGATTTTTTTTTAAATCAAATATTTTATTTTTGCATTAATTGAAAAATTTCTCATCTTGCAATGAGTTATCATATTAAGCAATTATATCATCACTAAAAATTAACTAAAATTTACCATGATGAATATAAATCTTTTAGATGTCGATATAGTATTTATATTCTATCATATCCTCTCGATAACACCGTATTAAAAATATTATACTTAGTGAAAACAAGGGTGTGATATAATTGACTTGTCTTTAAATAAAAATTTATAATGTTCATAATATCATATAAAGGAATCCAAATGGTTATAAATTCAAACAATGGATGATTATTCCCAATATATATTCATTAAAAACTATTTGAGAATGTTTTGGGTCATTTAATGGTGATTAACATTTCATTTGTAATCTAAATTATCCGATTTACTAATTACAATGGAAATAAAAATGACTAAGGTTACTATTTATGTTATCAAAAAATAGAAGGGAAATTTCTTTATAAATTTGTTCTTCATGATTACATATACTGAATATTGTTTTTTAAATTCAAATCATAGAAGGTTCTGAATATAAATTAAAATTAATATTGAAAAACGCTTTGAAAAACAGTTTTTTAGGTAAACAATGCTTTTTAAATATAATTTTTTATTCAAATTCAAGTATAAATTCCATTTTAAAGACCATAGTTTTTTTTAATTAAAAATTAATTTATTATAATTTCAAAATAATCCAAAACCTAATTTTACTTTATAAATACTATGAAATACAATTTTGCTTCCAATATTAATCAATATTTCCACTATTCCTCGAGACCTCATTATTTTCAAAATATTGTCAAAAATTATTCCTAATATAACTTTAAGATTATGAATTAAAAAAAATATTTCTAATAAATTAAAACTCTATACATTTAATATTTGACATTTAAAAAAAATCATATAAGAAACGATTTTAATAAAATCATTTTATCTTTGATATTATGAACTACTTAATATTTTTATAATGAATAGAACAATAAAATTTAGGATTACTATTAAATATTAAAATGATTTATTCTATCATTTCTAGGGTTTTTACAAAGATCACTTCTATAATTTATTATATGATTTTTTATTGACCTTAACCCTTCCTCATTCCATTATTTATCAATTTTGTATCCAAATTAGACGTTTATTTTAAGCTCTATATATATTAAGTTTCAATACTATGAAAAATTAGCTTCTCACAACTTATAAAATGGGTCCCTCAACACACATTCTTTTAATTAATATAAAGTTGGTTCCCTTATAAATTCAAATCCTATCTAATTCCCCTAGAATTCACTTTCATTCCTTTAATCTTCTAACCCCAAGAGATCTAAGTATTATTTTTTATTTAAATTATCTCATTTATATTTATTTTCCAATTATAATTTTAAAAATTATATTTAATTTTGTATTTTTTGGTTATATTTTTAATTTTATTACTCTATGGACATAATCATTAATAACATTTTCTCTTTTCTATTAAGAAAAACCAACCTGTAAATCATGTGTTGTGCGAACAAACTCCTATACTACGTTACATGGTTCATTTCCATCACATCATTTCAAGGATGATATAAAAGATTAATTCTTAAATAATTAATATATATATATATATATCATTTTAATTAATACTAATCAATATATATATATATATATATTACTCATTTTCCTCGTTATATGGATAATTATGTCGTTAACTATGTGTATGTGTGGACTACCGCCTCAATGAAATGATGGATTTTTGTTATTCTTTTAGTAATCTCCTTACGTGGATGGTATTGAGGATGATATTAAAGGATAAATGTAGTTTTTATGGTAACATTATAATTAAATTATAAAAAATTAATGCACCAATAAATAATACGACCATAAAATGATTATCATTAATTTAATCATTTAAAACGAGTGAATAAGAAGAAATTGGTCAATTCTTTATGAGTAAAAAAATTATATAAATTTTCTTATATTCTAATTCTTTACAATTATAATACATCATAGTAATAAATATTATAATATATCATTATTCTTAATATATAATTATATTATAACTAAATCATATCATAATCGTACATTAATCATGTAAGATCACGTTTGGGTCGGTTTGACCACCTACTTGTAGTATAAAATTATTTTATATCATAAATTACTATAATAAATTATTTAAAAGTTTAATATGATATAAATATTTCAATATATTTTTTATCTAGGATGTTTATATCAACATTTAAGTCATTAATTAAAAAGACAATTCACATTCTTTAAGAATCAAATAAACAAGAAAATCACAAATTTTATCCTATTTGGTCATAAAAAAAACTACTATGAAATGAAACTATAAATTTAAATAATATCATTTAACATGAATTCCAATACCTTATATGATATTTTAATGAATTAATTTGCGGATTTAGTATATAAATACACCACTTTTTTGAAGTTACATCAAAGGAATAAACATTACTTACACCTGGTGTTGAAAATATGTAATACTAATTAATATTTATATGTATAAAATGATTACAAATGATGAGTATAAATGGTAATATTTTTGAATATATTTATTATTTATTTATTTAATGAAATTAATGTAATTATTATGTTCATTTGGGGAAGGTGTAGAATGAATTAGGACTCGTGTAAGAGTTTTCTTCTCAAATTCCACTCTTTAGGACAGGTTTGGTATTATACACCTTTGGTCATTTATGTTATCTACATACATTCAATTTTCTATACCATTTTATTTAATATAATTTAATCATTTTATCTAATGTTATACTACAACCCCTATCTTTCAAAGGGTTTTGATTAATTTTTCACTCAAGACGTAATGGTTCACTATTACAAACATTAATTTCTTTAGAGATGAATATTTTATACATTTTATTTCCATTTAATGGTGTATATAATTATAATGTATGTATTTTTATAATATATTTTTCTTATTATAGTGAAATATTAATCCAAATCCATTCCTTTTGATCAAATGTATTTTTACTCAGTTGTTACACCATTTGAAATGATTTCTGGTAACTAAATTTTCATTCATTGAGTTACGATCTTAGAATATGAGTTAAATATTTTATACATTCAAAAAAATTATTATATTATATCACATTGTATTTTATATCAATTAATGTACCTTTCTAATAAAAACATCAAAAATTTTAAAATTTTCACACTTCAAGGTTTATGTATACTAATGACTCAATAATCATTTCATTATGCTGTATTATTTCACAAATGAATTATTTTTTCAAAGCATGGGTTCCCCTAACATAATATTTTTTATATTAAGTTTTATAAATATATGGATAAAAATATAATTTTATGAAACTGTATATATTTTTACTCCATTTACAACATGATTTTCGAACAAAGTAATTTTCATGAAAACAAATATGGGTTTTCATTTAACATTCATATGTTTTATTATTTTATCATCTATTATAAAATAAAATAATTATGTATTTTTAAGGAACATTATTATAGAATATTACTGATTGTAATTTTTCTTAAAAGTATCATGCAATATTTATAGAACATATCATTTAATGAGACATGATTTTTTTATTAATATTATAAATGTTATCTAAAAGAAATTTTTCTTCAATTTCCATTTTTATTTTCTAATAGATTTACATTAATGGGGTTTATTATTCATGATTTATGTTAATATATATATACATATATATTAGTAGGGGGATTGAACTGGTGGTTTCATAGAAATTAAAATTTTGATCCCTTGTTTTGGAACTCTGTTTAAATCATTTTTCATGTGTGGGTGTTTTCATTTATGTCATCACCCTTTACTGCTTCATTTATTTCACATGGGCTATGTTTTTTTGAAACCATACACCTTCTTACTATGGATGTCTTATGATATTTTTATTCCAGTTTTCAATTTTTATATACTCCTTGATCAATAAAGTGTGAAAAAAATATTTTACTTAATTTCAATTAGATAATGTTCACCTAGAAAGTGTGTTATTATTTTTATATGAGGAAAAGTGTTAGTATTCTATATTTTTTTATTCCAACAATGGTGATTGTTGGAAAGATGACTACAAATTTTTTAACCATAATATTTCATTATATAGTTGGGGAATGATAAATTTTTTAATAAGGAAAATCATTAATATTTTTATGATTATTTATTGACAATGTAGGTTTATTATGTATTGAAAATGCATATTTTTTCATTTTATAGACATTAATGATTGTATTCCTCCAGTAGTTCCTTAATTAATATAATGAAAAGTCTTAATGTATTTTTACGTTAATTCAATAGACATAAAAAAGTGATTAGCGGGGTGCATATTTATATAACCCCATTATGCATTAACAAGTCTCATGAAGCAAACCAGTTTTGATTATAGTCTGCACCTATCCCATTAACTATATTGTTTCATAGAAATAGTATGTGGAAACATGTTTTTGTTGTTTGAAATTATGTATTATATCCATATGATATTAGTATTATTGATATCCTTATTTTTTTGTATATCATTTTATGATTTTCATATGATTTGTGAATTGTTATGATTATTTAATCTGGAAATATTAGGTATACAATTATAATGATTTTGAATAGATTCAGTTATATATATCACTTCCTAATATTTTGAGCTCACCCCTTTCTTATGTTTTCATTCCATAGGTTATGTAGAAAATCACAACATGTAAAATGTTTTGAAAGATATAACATGTGAATGAATTTGTGGGAGATATTAATGGATAATCATGGATTAATTTGTTTTGAATATAATGGGAAATTTTTTATTTGATAAAAATATCATCTTCTTTATAAGATATTATTTGGTACTAATTATATAAATAATTAAACTTATAATTTAATTTGATTGTTGGTAATTCAATATTTTCTCTACATAATTTAAATGTGAGATATGTATGTTTGGAGATTTATTATTTTCATTAAAGCCGTTATATAAAGTTTATGTTAATAGAACCAGATTACCAACATTGAGTCTAGGGTATCAAAATTATTATTACAGTAGGGTTTATATAACTTTTTTATTGTGATTTTTATTGAGGATAATTTATGTTTTGATATGTTATGTATGATAAAAGATTAAATTGTACACAAATATTTTGGGATAGTATATGTTTTTACATTAAAGTAATAATTCCCATTTTAGCTGTAGATTAGGATAATTAAACTTTTGTGAAATACTTAGGGATAATTCTCTATAAGATTTGTTTATATCATATTACATGTTTATGTTTTAGTAAAGTATCAATTGGGTGATTCTACCTTTAATTAAATACCTTCCTTGATACAACATGTGGATGCGAGTTCTATAATATAAGTTCCAAGTGTAAAAAACACAAAATATGGTGTATTGGTTATTAGATAGATCATATAATAGTTTAGAACAAAGATGACTACCTGAATACATGGTTTGAAACTCTTGGGGGACTTGCTTTGGTTAATGAACATTTTATTTATGAACCATTATAAGGTATTTTAATATTTATTTTAAATAAATTAATAGGAAAATCTAACATCAATAACAATTATTCAAATATATAGATTCACAAGTTTGGATTCATATTAATCATTTTGTGATTTTTAAGATCATGGATTATATTAATTTTAAGTCCATCGATTAAAAAAATAGAGAATTCATTGTAATATTGAAACATTATTTTTTTAGGATTATCTTACAATTTATGGGAGAACCCAAGAAAAAGTAACCATGGATAATCCAAATAGGATAGATTTTAAATAGAGAGTTATATAGGTTGAACCATATCTGATTAAAGTTTATTTTTAAGAACTATAGTACAATATGATAATGTTATAATGTGGAAAATATTTTGATTATATTTTATTGAATTTATTTATGATAATTATCTTATAATGATCCTCAGTCATGTTATATAATTTTAATTTAGTAATGTTTTAATCCTAAAGGGACCAAGTTAAAAATTGTATTCCATGTATAATGTCGAAACAACCCCAACTAAATATATAATAGTGTAAGGTTTGAGGTGATAAATCTAACGATTATTCTAAACTGGCTATTAAGAATTTTCATTTAAAATGTGAACATATTTGAAATCCTAAACACCTAAAATAAGTGAATTATTGAGTCACATAAAAATTTGGGTGACCAAGATGATAAAGAAAGGAAAATTTAATTGCTAACATTTCAAAAGTGATAAAATATGAATGGGGGAAGAAGAAAATATAGGGATTGGTAAATGTTATAAGTGTGAAGACGAATGTAATTAGAATCACAATCTTAAGAGGGATATAGAAGCTATAAAAATTGGTTTATTCTATTTCAATAGAGTTGGGAACTATGTGTTTCAATATCCCAATCCAAGGGCCAATGAGGAAGATAGTCAAGAAAATCCATGATAACATGGAAGAGCTATGAAACTACTACTAATGTAGTAGATATTAAATTTTAAATCTATATTTTTTAGTTTCTTATGTCATATTTGTTTTCACTACTACTTGATATTTAGTAATAAATAAATACCATCAGTGTTATGATTTTCATATACATCATTTTACTATTTTGTGGGAATTTATTCCTAATATATCTAAAATTTCCCCCCTTGGTATAAATTATGTGAATTTTGGAATGGATTAGTTCTCTTTATAAGGAACATATAATAATTTATCATATTGTGAAATATCATTATATATCCAAAATAAGAACATGTTCTTCTAGTAGTGTATGGTTAATTATGTGTTCCTTATAGAAATTATAATGATATTATGTGTCAAATTGTGAGGATAAAATTTATTTAAATGGATATAATGTAACATAGTGAGATCTTAATATGTGACTACATTTAAATGAGTTAATGGTTTTGATAGCTTTCTCTACAAGAATAACTAATTATAAAAAAACATGATATGTTTATACCATTAAGACATTACCATTGAATTAGTGGTATTGAATAGGAATAAACTCTTTATGATATATTTGTAGATTGAATATAAATTCTACATTTTGTATGAATGAAAATTTATTAGTATAGAAAAATGTATAATAAATTCATTTAATATAAATAAAAGTATTTCTCAATATATTAATTTCTATATATAGTAAATTTCATTTCAGAAAACATGTGATTAATGATAATAAATTGTAATTTATATTAATATTTGGCTATTAATATTAAAAATATTAAATAACAAGACATATATATGAGAATTAATAATATTAAATAAATTTTTTTCCATATAAAAGAAAATTTTCATTATATCTCACCTTTTAAATTAATATTTATAGAATTTTGTAATTGAATTTCAAAAATGAAAATTATATTAGAATTCATCATAATTATATTTTCTTAAGATTAATTTTTATTGTTTTTGTAAAAATATTGATCACTTTTGGAACAAAATGTTATGTTTAACATGTGGCCCCCTTATATAATGTTGAAATATATAAAAGAATTTTATTCTCACTACATATAAATGAGGTCTCTCGCTAACCTTATATAACGAATTGGATTTTCCCAGTTTTATTTTTAGAATTTTTTTTGGAAAATTCCAATGATAGGATCTGAGATGCTGTGCAATTCCAAGGCCTGGTGTGACCAGGATGCTTCGATGAAAATTTTTATGTTTTTAATAGCATACATCAGTGGGTTTCCTAAAAAAGTGGAATAACTATTAAAAGGGTGTTCAAATCAGAATTATGAGTGCACCATTGTGTTTAGGATGTTGGTTTTACCCAAGAAGTGAATTAACTTTATTCGGTGTGTGTCTTGAGTGAGAAAACCTAAAAATGGCATAACCGTAAATAAAATAATTAAATAATTTTATTTTATTTTCAAATATTAATAACTCATGAATGGTGACTTAGATTAGAAATCTGAGGCCATTGTCGAGTTTGTAATGTGGTGTTTTACTTAGGTGGAGCCTTACATCTACTGACACTATTCGACTATGAATGTTAATTTTTGGATGTTTTAAAGAAGAAAAAAATAAACGTAAAGCAGTTTATTTTATTTATTTTTAATGTTTCTCAGTGTGGTAATGCAGAAACAGAATGACCGGGTATCCCATTCTCTTTAATTTATGAAATAGCATGGAAACACTATAGTGGTAACCCTGAAATTCATGTAATGCTGAAAGGAATTTAACATTGAAACACATATTTATTCATTAACTGTTGGATGGGATATATGATTAGATTAAAGATCCTTACCTATGAGCACTAGAGAAGAGCCTTGTAGATTTACTATTGTCGGAAAACGATGTGTGATGATGATACAAGGATCAAGGATTGATGAGATGACATATCATGTAGACTCTCAATGGATCCCCAATGACGATCGAACCTCAAAATTGACCGATCCAAAAATGATGTAGGGTTTGAGATTTAATCTATTTTACATCCCCATTATTTATACCTATTATGTACATGGATTAATAGACCAATAGATTAATCCATGGGTGGTGCATATTGTGGGTTGCGTTTTAACTTGTGGGGTTTATTAGAGATTGTTTACATAATATTGGTTATCCTTTTGTGGATTTTCATTATTGGTTAAAATGGAAACGAACCACGATCGACACAGTCATTGATCAAGGTCTTTTCCTCTTTGTTGATTCATTTTTTTCTCCCTCCATTATTCGTTCTTCATAGGCATTCTTCGTTTGTCCCATGACTCAATAATTCATGATCAATCGATCATTGAACTCTATAATCTTGGTGTAATGATTCGATATCATGGATTTGAGATGTACACAACATGATAGAGGTGCGATGATGATATTGGTGAATGGATTGAGGCAATATAGAAGATATCACTGCTCAAATGACTTTTCCTTGGGATGGGTTGCAGCATTGATCTGAGCCCATGATAGTGAATGTGGGGACCTGAGGATCACAACAGTTGATCTATCTCAAAAAAAGAAGTAACAGGTAGATAGTGGAGGCTTGCAGAAGAGGATCCATCGGTGGTTGTGCCCGGAACCATGACTACATGGCAGTGGGTGACCACCAGCTCAATGGTCAATGATGGAGGGGCCCATAGTGGCCTGGTCATAGGCAGTGATGAAATGTTTTGACCAGGGCATGCCGTAGTGATGAGGATAAAAAATATGACATGACGCAACATCGGACCGGCTGACACCGAGTCCCATAAACCACGCAAAATGGGAGTGGATAGATCAGTGGAAAACCATGTTGACTTAGCCTCGAATCGACAACTTCCACATTCGGGTGGACCAAACCAGCATGCATTCGAGTGGGCCTGGCTGATGGTGGGCCTAGCTGGTAAAATGGCCAGTGACCAAATGGGGAGGCCCATGCCCAGTGGGCCAGGTCAACCCTAGGGTTCAGTTCGGCAAACCCCAGGTTGGGTCGGGTCAGGTCCGTTTGATTGTGTTGGACCAGACCAGGACCCCACCGACCCCTTTTTACCAAAAGTCCCATAACATTCAAACATCAATTCTATTAGATGAGCTGTTTGAAAAGTCGGTACCTTCATGTTGAGGCGGTCCTTTTGAGATGGATTGGTTGGTTTTTATTGGATCTGATGGTTCCTATATAATTCTCTTTACCTTTTGTCTAATGGGTCGATGTAGGATACTAATCCCATCATAGAGGGTGACAATAGAGATTGAGATTGTAAACCTTGTATTTCTTATGAATGTTTGATATAGTACCCCACTACTATCATAGAGGATGAACCATGTTACAAAGTGGGTTTTCTCAGACAAGATTCGATAGTGATTCAATGGGCTGGAGCATGTATTCCACCTAGAGGCCTGATGGATCCTCACTTCTTTTCATGTTACCTTAGCTACGGTTTGTGGAAAAGGTGTGAAAAATATTTATAGAGCCACCAATCCACTATCTAGGATGATGTTTCAATTAGGGATAGGATGTTCCATAGTGATACCTATGTGCATGACCCCCTATCTATTTATTGAGATCATATTATTTCCTTCATGACTTTACCTGACTAGTGTGCTTCAGATAGTTCTTAGTGTGTTCTCTTTGGGTGGGTCCCAAATTAGTTGGACCTCTTTATGAGGGTATCTGATGAATTCTTATCTCAAGGAGTATGTTCTCTTAGAAAGATTTTCCCTTGAGTAGAATCATGTTACCAAAGATTAGATGTGACATTGAGGCTCTATGTCTTATCAATACTATAATTCTTAGGGAGACTTTTTGACGCATCGATAAAAGATGTTATCTTGGATATGTTTGATAGACTTGTTCTATGTGCTTAATATTAGATAGATCGGGGAGTGAGTTCTCTTAGAATCAAGCATGTTACAAGCAGAACAAAATGGCTAGTAGTGGATGAGACTTTTCATCTTTGAATCCTTTATGATTTTATCAAGACGTTCTTGTTATATGTGTTGTTGACCTATACCTATGTTAATATGACTATATCTTCTTAGTTTTATTTCCTTTTTGGTATTTTAATTCGTGTTTTGAGGTTCCCTACTGAGTATTGTTTTACTCACTCTTACATGGGCTTTTCCTACACCTGTCGTGTCATGTGGACTACATCTTCCATGGAAAATAAATTTTTTATTATTTTAATCACCTCCTAACATGGATGGTCATGATGATGGAATTAAATTATAAATTTTATGTTTATATAATTATTAATATTATTTTCATAAAATTTTGAGAAACTAGTAGTGATATGATCAAAAAAATTATTGTTAACGCAATCGTTTAAAACAACCATAAAAAGTTGAAAATGATAACTTCTTTCAAATTAACAACATTGTATAAATTATTTTCTCTTTATAACTCCGTAAAAATATTAAATATCACATTAATAATTACAAAATAATATCATTATGCTTATAATGTTTTGATAATTCAACAAAACCATCCCATGATCATCCATTAATCATGATAGGTTAATGTTTGTGTCGGTTTAACAACCAACTTGAATAATATTATGCATTAATATAATGGATTAATGTAAAGGATAATTTACTAGTATAATATAATATAAATTTACAAATAGTTTTTATTTTTGGGTTTTAAGGTCTTATCACAATATAACCCATTAATTAATAAAACACATCTTATTTGTTAATAAGTATAGAAACATGAGCGTCGTTGATTTTCTCCTCAATGATCATAACCAAAACAATAATGAAATGAAATTATAACTTTAAATAGTATAAAAAAACATATAATCTATTACCATAAATGATATAATAATGATGGAATTTATGAAACCAATATATACCGAAACCACATTTACAAAACTAATTAAATGTGATAAATAATACATACACCTGGTGTTGAAAATAGGTAAAAAATAACTAATACATATATAATGGACATAAATGAGTAGTTAAAATGGTTATAGTTATGAATATGGTTCTTGGGTATGTATTTAATGGATATAGTATAATTATTCATGGAATGTTTTGAAAATGTTGAACAAATTTGGGTTGAGGTAAGGGATTTCATCTCAAATTACTCACATTGATATATGTTTGGTATTATTCAGATAATTTTATTTATATGTTATATATAATTACTATTTGATATATCATATAATGGAGTATATCTTAATAATTATATTTTATAATATTTTACAATACAACTCTCTCAAATGGTTTTGAGTAAATTACTACTCATGCAATAATGGTTCTTTGTCTCACATATTAATTCCTTAAAAATTATTATGTTATGCACCATGTTTTCCATTTAATGGTGTGTACACTATATATAGATTTATTTTTATCACATATATTTTATTATAAATTGGATTTAATAATCCAAGTGAGTTCATTTTAATTTAACGGATTTTAACTCAGTTTATTCCCCAGTTGAACAGTTTTATGGTAACTCAATTTTCTTTCATTTATTTGTTATCTTCATCTTGGATTTATAAATTTGTTACATTATAATGATTGATCAATATTGTTTTATTATTATCTTTATATTAATTCACATTGTTACTATATAGATACACATTTTAAAAATATTTCTTACTTCGAGGAGTATGATACTCATATTGAATATTGATAACTGAAGCCTTATTTCCACGAGTTATATTATTTCATCAATAAAATCTTACTTTAGTGATTCGATTATCCCAGCCTAATATTTCATGTTATAGTAATTTCCCAAAACATAAGTGTAAAAATATATTTTGATATAAACGATTATTTTGTTACTCTTTTTACATTGATTGTTTTTGGAGAAGTTATATTCAATATAATAAAAAGGGGGGTTTCCTTTAACATTATTAGGTTTTACCCTCATATAAAATTTTCTACTAGTTAAAAATTATGTTTTCAAGGTTCCATTTAGGGAGAATATATATATATTTTAAAATATCACACCATGTTTTAATGTGACGTGTAATGTTTTATTTTATGTCCATGTTAAATTTGTTTTCTAAAAGAAATATTATGCTTTTTCTTCAATTTTACATACCATTTTTAAAATAATTTTACATAATGGTGATTATGTTTTTTGATTTATCCTCTAATATATATATTTTCAAATTTATTTCTTATTTCTCATGAACTTTTTCACCATTTATACCAAGTGATAAATTTAACTGTCACTCTCACAAGAGAATCAATCAATTTCTCTTGAAATTAATGATAATATTTTAATTTAATTCAATATTTTCTTTTCATATTGGCTTTAATTTTGATCTCATAGGTCATTAGAGACTCAATTATATTCTCTACTATCATGTTTTTGATATGTTTTTCTAATTGAATTTTTATCACCTTGGGGGAGAACAAATATTTAAATAGATAAAATATTTCAATCATATGTGTGTCCAGAGAAATATAATTCCTTATATATTTTATAAAATTTATAATATCTTTAAATTATATAAAAATTTCATAAATATATTCGTTTTAAGTGATTCTAAAAAAATTCTTACTTATACATTTCTTTTCTAGTGCCCTTCTATTTTCTGGGCCATCCAGTTTCACCTCAATAAGTTTTCATATTTTCTGAGATGTTTTATATTTAGAAACATTATAAAATTCATTAATATCTAATCTAAATTAAATTAAATTCATGCCACTAAAATCATGCCCAAGAGGAGTTATATCATAAAGATACCATTTACAATCTCCATAAATAAAATATTTATAACAGTGAAAAAATGTTATATATGTTGTAACCAATGATTCCTGGAATAGTATCACTGAATGTATAACAATAACTATTATTAATGATATCAAATAATATATAATGACCCATCGAAGATCTATCAGGATCACCATTAGGGTTAGAGGTAGAGGATATCCTTTATAATCATTCCCTGAAATTGGTTATGGTTTACAAATAATGGAATTTTATATACCAATTTTTAGTGTAAGAAGATTTATATACAGGGGTTAGTTTCCTTTATATATTTAAATATTTAATTTTTAACAAAATTAGAAATTTTCAAATGTAATTTTACATCTATAATTGAGTATACCTTGCGAAAGGAAATGAAATTGTGGTTGTTATAGATGTTTAGAGAAAGCATTACCACTTGAGTGAATAAATATACTTTTTCAAATAGGATGATATGTCCTTTTATCTCTTGAATTTATTGGTATCCATTCCTACCGTAAAATAATATATATTTCAATTTATTTTAATTGGATATAGAAATAATTTATACTTCCAAATTTTAGTGGAATTGAGAACCCAAATAAATACCAAAGTGGGAGTGTGGATTATTTAAATTTGGTATCTTTAAAAGGAAATATATAATATATATGAAGGATATTAAATATAATAGGGTGAAATTAGATAAATATATAAAATATAGACATTATTAATAGGAGACTGAAAAGAAAATAAAAATAGTTGATTTTTTTAAGCCAATATAAACCAATAACCCATATCTTTCGCAAGAGCTTCATAAAGATACATTGTTTTCCTATTATTATTCTTATAGTTGACTAGAATATTTATAATTTTAAGGTATTAATTGGGTTAGAATATAGTTGTTAGAAACTAAAATTTAGAGTTGTTTAATATTTTTGGTACTCCTATATTAGAATAGTTAGCTTCCATTGGAGTACATTTGATATCTGATAATGAGTAATATCTTCTTGGACTTTACTAGAGTTCCAATTTACCTTGTAATAGTTTTGGTGGTGTGTGTAATATCCGTTTCCTATGTTACCATCCTTTTAGTCATTTTATCACTACTATATAATTGGAAATTAAAAAAATCATCAAACATAAATTTCCCTCTCAGTGGATTCCTTTATGTTTGTGATACTCAAAAACATATGTTTTAAGGTTAACATAAATATTTTTCCGAGAGAAGTGAAAAATATGATGTTATTAATAATAAAAAATATGTTTTTATTTTTAGAGAAAAATTGAGGTTATGATATCCATAGAAAAAAACTTGAATTGGAATAAACCAAATTCCATTGATTTAATGAATATAAATGTTATGTATAGAACCAATATGAAATAAAGGTAAAAACTCAATTAATAATTATGTGTTTATAATATAAACCAACCCTTAATTATTATTTTTAAATAAGATTATGGAAGCCCCTACCCATATAACTTTATTATTAAACAAAGGAAACACCTATTTTTTGTAGGGGGAACCCATTACATGAACATGATGGACTAGGTTCAAACAAAGGCCCATTATACATGGTTTAAAGGACCAATGGGAATTAAATCCAAATAAAAGTCATGTATGCTTCATAAATGGTCTAATGGACCCATGTCCTATAGGAAGATATAGAAGGCCCTGGAAAAGTTTCAAAAATATTTATAAGGGGGGCCACCATTGTGCGCCTTCACCTAGCTTGCCTTCCTGCACCCTATCACCTAACTCCCATTCTTGCTCGATTATCTTCCATAGCCTCCATCTTCCAATACATATGTCTGTTAAATTCCTTATGTTTCTCAAGGAACACCCTTCTAAATTTACAAACATATCACTCAACCTTCTTCCAATACTTTTCTGTATTGGTCACCATCCCCATGTATTTTCAAAGGGAAATCATGCTCCCATAAAACATTGTGTTAAATAATATGTCATGGGGAGTTAATCCCTGACTAACTAGTATAGTGGCTATGACTACATACCACTCAATAAAAGTAATAACTACAACAAAAAATATCATCAACAATTTAATAGAGCGCTGTAAAATATCTTGTATTAATATATATCTTATTATGTGTGGTGATATCAATTAAATGACATATAATTCATCAATAATAATTTTATAATTATTCATTGAAAATAATTACACAAATATATAACCAAGTCTGTCAAAAATAGTAGTAAATGGGATCTCATATGAGCTATATTGTTAAATAGATACTTGGGATACCTTATATACATGTATTGTGATGTATACTATTTTTTAAGGATTTTAATAATGGAAATGAACCATCAAAAGTCATAAATTGAATCATTATATGATCTCATAGATAAAATAAAAAAGATTTAATTTTATGAAATGTATCATAAAATGGACCATATATTCCAAAGTGATAGTGGGAAGAATATTGGTTATAATGATGTTACATATCAATATTTTTAGAGTTGGAATATGAGAAAATACATTATAATAAATATTGGTACATATTTATCAAAATATACTATATATTGTATATGTTATCCATGTAATATATAGGACTAAAGATTTATGATTCTCTTATCACCAAAGAAGGTAACATGTTATTCATTATGGATAATGAACACTAATACTGCAAGTGGCAGTAAACAAAATTATAGTACGATTAAGTTATTTATAAGATGGATTTCTATGTTGCACCCCAATGTGGGATAAATTTGGATGATCTTTATGTAAAATAATTAAAAATGATTGTGACACCAATAGAGGCTAATTAATTATTAAGTTTTAATAAATTAATTTTTGGATTAATTAAATTAATCAATATCATAGTATATTCATTTTCATTAAATCATGTGATAATGTTATTTTAATTTAAAATGAAAGTGATTTTTCTGTCTTAAAATGATTAGTATAATTGTCATAGTTTACCAAGTAACACGTGTCAATGAAATATTATTATTTAATGCAATACACAATTATTATAGTTAATTAAAACATAGTTATAAAAATTAATTCACTATTTAATACATAGATAAAGCAACTAATATTCAAGGGACAACTATATAAAGATATATATATATATATTTAAGATTATATTTTTAATTTAAATTAATGCATATAAATTAATATGGTTTTGAAACAAACCACATGAAGTAATCAAAAGAGTATTATTTCCAATATGACATGGAATAATGAATTTATAATATATTTTTCATTTAAATAAATAGATATAGTATTATTTAATTTTATTTAACAGTAAAATCATTAAAACTATATATTGATGTCTTAAAACCATCATATGGTGTTAAGTATTTATAGAGTGTATGTTCATGGTTTATAGATAAGATAAAAAAACAAGTTCTGAGTGGATATACATATGCAAGAATCACTAAGTATTAGTAAGATATAAAATTAAAACTAGGATAATGATAGTATAATGAGAATGGTAAAATTATATAATCCAATGAAACCAAATCAATAAAATCAATGTATATCATATATTCCAATGCATATAAATAATAAGTATTCATATGTTTTGATGAATATCATCTCATAAGATAATTTTATCAAGGATTTGAATTCACTATTTTGATTAAAAAAATATAATAATATGTGGTTATACTAGTGAAAAAATACCCAACTCAACAAATGAATAAATATCATTTAAGATCAAATGAGATGGGAAATTCTAGTAGTTAGATATTGAGATAGTTTGATTTTGTCAAAGATGGTTCCCTAAATCCAATTTTATCCATTATTAATCGAAAAAAATCAATGAATTATATTAATATCTATTATATTCTTATTACATTTTTACTTTAATTATATATAAAAAATTTCATAATGAACATAGAGTATTCATCACAATAATAGGTTATAACAGCTCTCTAGTCTAATGGAAAACTAAAGATTCGATGATGATATTTTTTAAACTAAATATAATGTTTTGGAAACATTAATCTAAAAAAATAGATTATGTTTGACTATTAATTTTTAGTGGCTCATAAAAATGATAATTATTCTCAAAAATACATATCTAGTGAACTCATAAACAAAAGGTAAATAAAGTGAGAAAATCAAATAAGGAAAAAATATAATTAATGTTTCATTGAATGTTCCTATCATTGGTTGTTTTTAAGTCTTTATATTTGATATAATTATTGATGTGAATCATTATTCACATACTTGGTTACATGATGATGACCATACTGTATTTACTCATAGAAAATTATTGTTCACTAGGAGAATCATCACTATTATAGAATTAATTGAATATTCAGAATGAAAATTATCCTTTTGAGATATAGAATAAGATATATTTGGTAGTATTATTTGTATGGGATTATTTATTTAAATTAATTTGTCATAGTAATTTAAAAACAAGTTCATCTTGGCATGTATAAAAAGATAAATCATGTATTAGAGTAATGAAACATATATTCATCAAAATTGATGATATATCAAATGATAAAAGGCTTATGTGAAATAATGTTTACAAGAAATTTTTAGTTATTGTTTTTATGAATTATCATTTTCCCTTTGATGGGTATGATGTATTACTAGATACCACTTCTTGTCTATGTGTTTGACCCACTACCACTAAGCAATGATCTGAGAGAATCACAAGATAAGTGTATATATAATCAAAATATATTTTATTGGATATAAATTTAATAATAAATTCATTTACAGATTTTGGAATGATATTTAATCATGTTATGTTGATTGTAAATTATTTCATGTGGTACTCATGTAATAAATTTGTATATTTTATTTCTTCACAATAAAAGTAATTTTTTTATTTAAAATATGAGTGAATATGACATATATTTATTTATAAGATAAGTGATTATATTTATTTTATTGAATGGAAACATTTATTTTATGATTCTTGAGCGATAATATGTCATATGATATTTCAAACCTAGTTAATGGTCCAAAAGACATATTTTTAGAACATGTTCAAAACATTATTCTATATTAAAAAATGTAAATAATTCTTAAAAAACTAAAACCTACACTAATTTAATTTTATCCAAAGTAAAAAAGGAACAAATAATCCCTAAATATAACCTGCAATATTGGAAAATAACCCTAAGGACACAAACCTACAAACTCTATCCAAAGAGTATAAAAACACATGGAACACATGAAAAAGAAATGGGGAACACATTACTAAAAATTAATAAATTATTTATTTATATTAAAAAATTACATTGAAATCACATGTCATGTAAAATAAAATAAATCAAATAAATATTATTTAAAGAAGTGTCATGAGGGTTGTGATTTTGAAAAAATTTAATTATATAGTGTGGAATATTATTTTCTATTTAAGATAAATATAAAAATATTTATAATACACTTTTATTTTAAATTTATGTAATTTGGTTTAAATTATCTTTTCAAAATCCTTAGAGTAATTTTTTTGAGAATTATTGTCATATTTTATCAAGATCTAAAAAGAAAAAATGAATGATAATCACATGTTATAAGAAATAAACATCATAAATCACATGATTCCATCATAGTTGCACCTAAAATATCAAGAAATATATTTGGCGATTAATGGAACACATATGGATATTTCAAGAAGAATCCTTATATAGGCTACTAAAATATAAAATAATGTAAATATGAATTATAATAAAATTGAAACTATCAATAATGATTAAAAATCATATTTTCAATAAATTACTCAATGAAATTATCTTATTTAAATAATACATTATAGATTTTGTGTGAAGGTCCTTTTAATGGATTCAAGACAAAACTCATGACATTAAAATTGAATGATTTGAAAAGTTAATATCAATCCATTGCTTTTACAATTCTAGATTAATTCCTTACAAATATATCTATACACTAACCATATTTTTATATTTTTTGTATAATGTATTTTTTCAATGATGTATTTTTGGATTATGTTAAAAATTAACTATCCATTTTTTCTTTAATAACCTCCTAAAATTGATTATAAAAATTATAATAAAACATTCTAAAACTAGTTAACCTCCATTGTGAAAAGACTCGGTCACTACATACCTCAAGCAATCCTTACCATATGAAAAAAGTGTTTGAAAAGGTGGAATGTATCTATATATATCATGGTAATACAATACCATTGCATGCATAAAAAACCATAAGTTATAATAGTGGAAATACTAAGGAAAAGTCCTCATAAGATAGAATGAATAATAATACTAATGTAATGTGCTAACTAGAATAAAAAATAAAAACCATCCTAGAGTTCTATATGACTACAGGAACACCTCCCCATATTCCAGAGGTTATCGACTATTAGTGATGATATATGGTGATGTAATGGATATAAAATACAATCATATCTGAGTACAAAATATTTTGAAAAAACATTGTTCAATCATACACATTAACATAAAAACAATACTATCTAACAAATGAAAAATTAGAATTAAATTATGTATTACACTATAATATATAATATCCCCAAACCCACACTCTCTGATAAGTTTGTAAAATTGAATCCTTAAATTTATGTATTTTTAACCAATAAATGTACCCAATTGTAGCCATTCAAAAAATGAAACATCATAGACAAATATTATATCACATGCATACCCAATTAAAATTTTGGTTTATCATTTTATAGAATTATTGAAAAATATATTGAGTGGAAATTTTTACTCAGTATCCATTTTCCCACAAAATAGTTTCATAAAGACACGATTGCTTCATTCATGGTAACATCCATATATGGAAATTTGAAATAATTAAATTTTATACTCATCCTTGAAACATGTGGTAAAATAATTTGAAAACATTGGACGAGAAAAACAATGTTCACTAAGAGACATAAAAGTATGAGATATTTTATTCTTGTGAAAAACCTAAAAACCCATTAAATTTTTATGTTTTCCACATTTTTCATTGAATATATAAAGAAAATCAAATCCATTATTAAAATTAATATATGTTATTAACCAAAAAAACTATAAATCATAATATGAAATTAGTAACCAATTTTAAAAAACTTATATTATTAAAATAAAAAACTATATTAAAATAATTTCTTAAATAACTTGACCCTAGTTAAATCCATATGAGAAACCACACAATTAACTCGGTCTAATTTGAAGACAAGGAACAATTCACGGTGTATTAGATATCTCTATCAGGCTTACCCATAATATAAGTTAATTTGTGCTCTCTATTTGTATAGATTGTATCTAGCTAGAATTTTCATATAAGTCTAATTATTCTCACTTATTTCAATGGTATGTATCAGGTTCAACCATCATTATCTATAATTATAATGTTCTATATCATGAATAAAAAATTAAATTCTTCTATTTTTTTATCTTGAAAACATTTCGAAACAACTTCGTAATTCATATTAATGATTTTTTTTTATCAAAATACCATTTCCTTATATAATATTAGTTTTAAAACTAAAATCCATAGAAAAAATTGAAGGGGTTTTCAATGAAGAAAACATGGATTCTAGTAATTGAATGAAACACAAAATAATAGTTTTGGAGGTAATAAAATATATTGAGGTCTTATTGATTAAAATAAATCAAAATATTTTCATTTTTAATCATTTCTAAAAATTAGGTATAAAATATTAACATAGATTCTTATCAAAACTGTTTAAGAAAATATCCAAATAATAATATATATGGTAGAGAAACCGAATCCCATAACCAAGAGCCGATGTTTTCTTTATTACAATGGGATTTATACAAGGATTCAAATCCCAAATGATAGATAATCTTAGAAATTTTGTAAAACAAAATACACATATGATTCCCATTTTACATATGTATATAAAATAACAATCATAGAAATGGAAATAATGTTATCCTTGAACTCATTCCATGAATTTTCTAGCATATTTTGGGGAAAGGAAAAAAATAAGGGTGGGATAAAATTATCATTAATGATTATGTATATTGAAATATATCAAGAATTAATACGTATAATAAATATTGAAATGTAAATAACTAAACTCACATTTCATTTTAAAAAGTTGACTATATTTATAAGACAATACATAATCAATATGGCTTGGTAAATAATTGAACAGACATTCCAGTTACTCAATTACTGAGAATGAAATTCATCTAAGGATAATATCATAGAGAGAATATCTTGGATAATAATAGTAATAAAATAATTATCAATGAATAAAATTCTTAATTATTTGATTTCTTGATATTTGGAATCATGATAC
This sequence comes from Viscum album, assembly GCA_963277665.1. Taxonomy (NCBI): domain Eukaryota; kingdom Viridiplantae; phylum Streptophyta; class Magnoliopsida; order Santalales; family Viscaceae; genus Viscum; species Viscum album. Next base: position 1,603,979 of record CAUJRU010000088.1, read on the forward strand.
CTCTATAATCAAGACCTTTTACAGGACGGTTTAAAACTATAGGTTGAGGCATGTTTAATTTGGCCAACTTATTTTTCACATGAGATGTAGTGATGCTTCAAAAGGATATATAATTTTGGGCCCCACCCATCACTACATATCCAAATCATTAATCATATTTCTATTAATCTATTTAACTCAATTAATATTGCGCCTTACTATTAAATATCTATATTGAGTAAAGTATACACATATATCAATATTTCTCCATTTAATCAATTTAATATCAAAGTAAACATAATTTTCAAAAAAATACACGGTTTATGAGATAATAACATCCAATAAGTAGGAATAAGTATATTTAATAGAAATTTCTAATCTAATGAAAAATGATCATAGGGATGTGATAGTTTCAAGAGAAACATAACTATAAAAAAGCGATGTGTACAATAACATTTACCACTTGGTAAAATTATTTTCAATCCAATAGAATGAATTAATTAAAATTAATATATAAAATACAATAATGTTTGAATTAATAATTATATTACATGTTTTATGGGTTACATATTTATCATATTAAATAAATTATGTGCACAACATTATAATATACCTCGATGAAGAGTAATTAAGTCAAAGTCACTTGCTTCACACTTAAATTTTTTTGAAAGTGAATTAGCCTCTTGAATAGTGTTTTGAAACATGTTATTAATTAATATATGAAATATATTAATATTTATAATATCATATATTATCCTTTTATATCATATTTTACCTTTTCATTAATAATCATTCATTATTTTTATTATTCTGGGTGTTAATTGCCTTGTTTTGTCTTGCGTGTTTATTCATGATAGATCTAGTTCTTGAAAATAATATATAGTTACATCATATAAAGAATATTAATTATGAAATAATTATCATAATTACACATACCTTATAATTTTAATACCCATCATGATATATGTTTTTGAGAAATGAATTATGTTACAATCATATTGACGATTGGCTGTACATACACATGAGTAATGTTTCAATTTTTCAATGATCATTATAGAAATAAGGAAAATAAAATTTTACAATTCCATAATTATAATAATATCATAGATAAAATATTATTTCTTTAAATATAATTATATGTATAACCCATGTGGTGTTGTGATGAAAATAGAGTCACATAGCTTCATAAAGGTGGTAGTACACACAGACACAAATGATGATATCATCATTGAATGAGTGAAAAGATAAGAAATGAAATGATAAATAATATTTTAAGAATTATAAATATTCTATGAATAAAATAATTATGTCATGTATATAGAATATAATTATTAACTTTATCCCTACCACCTTTTGTGTAAAGCACGAGTGAAAGGAGAATCACATCGCTTTGCGAGGAGGTAGTTCGCTATACACATGAGTGAATATTTGTATGCATAATATGAGAACAATGATTTCATAACCCCTTTGAGGAGTGGTAATGAAAAAATGAATGAAATTGGTTCTCAAGGTTGTAGTCTGTCAAACATAGGAACAATGATTTCATAACCCCTTTGATGAAAGTAGATATGGTTTTAGTCAAGAACCAAGCTAGGATTAAATATGACATGGCACCCAACCTATCCTGTGTGATGTACCAAAGGGAACTCGCAATCCCCATGGGCTATAATCCATTTCTGGGGCATCGAGTAATGCCTTTTTGATTGATTTGTCCCATGAATTCCAAAATATTAACCACTCACAAGTCACATCACACCACATCATAATCAGTAACTATTTGACACTAATTCAAGTAAATACTAAAACAATTGAAAAACATATAACATTTATAATGAAAAAAATAAATAACTAAATTTGGGAGGGAGAACCAACTCAAGAAACAAGCCTCCATAAAACATGTGGGTCAACGCCCTCATGCCACCTCCACCAAAGCCTACAAAAAGAGGACAAATAGATCATAGATACTCTATCACCATCAGGGATGGACTTGCCTTTACGAGGGAAAACATAACATGGTCTCACTACAGTCGGTTGTTTATATATGTTGTGAGCGAAAATTCACAGTAGGATACCACCATAAGAGATTCCTTACATTTAATTTAGATGAGAAATAAACATGTATGTTTTTAAGAAAAATTAAACAGTGAATCAATTTATAAAAGAAATTCTTTAAAATAAAAGAATAAATAAATGAGATAATAAGAATATTTGTAAGAATAATATGAGAAACCAGAAAAATCCCCGAGGTACTAATGTTAGAAGAATTATAGGATCCAAATTCTCTTTGTGAACACAACCCGAACACATCAGTCAACCACCTAATCAAGCCAACCAATCCTAACCTAGAATGTTTAGTTAGAGTTTTATGTAATGCTTCTAGGGAGACCAGGCATCGACCTTGTCAAGTAACCTAGTGTGCAAGACATTGTCTTCCCAACTGGTTACCTAGAATTTATATATGATCCATTTCAATCCATATATAAAATTGTATCACTTATCATACTACAATAATTTTTGAAATTGAAATCACACTTAACAAACAACCATTTACAAATGTGCAATCACTATTCAATCATGAACCCACACCAAATCCTAGGGAAAACCCCTTTTAACCACCCATTTAATTTATAAATCCAATTTGAAATCCAAAAAAAGAATACTAAAATCATGAAATTATTTCAAATCATGGAACAACAAAACCCTTGATTAAAAACATCAAAAATTTGACTGGAAACCCAAACTGGTGAAAAAAGGGATCGTATAAAGGAATGATCGAACCGAATCCATCAATATCTCATCCAAAGAAAAAAAAACTGAACCCATATTAGGTCAATATATATTCAATATAAGATAGAACTTAAAAAATATGAATGCGGGAACCAAGAAGAGAGGAAAATAGAAGATATGAGGAGCTTAGATGGTGATTTGTTCAATATTTCACCCAAATCTAGCAATGATTTTGTGCACAAGGGAGGAGAGGAAGGTAAGTAGGTTTGACTAGGGAAGAGGGGGTGAATTGGGATAGAAATGGGTGATATGGAGATAAAATATAGCAGTGGAAAATAGGAATATAAATGTTTTTATTGATATTTATGACTGCATGCTTTAGCAGTATAGTATGCCAGACCGTGCTCCAACCATTTGGAACTTATTTCAAAGGGGAATGTTTTCCACCTAGTTTACCTAAATTGGGTGCACAACCATGCACCTAACCATGTGGTCTAGACAGTGCCACAATCCTGGTGACATAGTTATCTTTGGACGGTCACATGTCTATGCACTATGACGTGCATCCTTGATAGTTCCACTATCTAGGGATCACTATTTCCATTGGGCTAGTGAATGATTTCTACTATGGGCCAACTATGTGACTCTTTCTATTCATCCCAAACCATCATATTTTTCATAAAAACTTTTGATAAAAACATCCAATAAAGATAATAACAGAAATTAAAGAGAAAATAACTCAATATAAGATAATATATGTAATAATTCTCTCCACTATGAAAGTTGTCCCCATCGAAATATAAAATTGAAGTGTAATTAGAGAATAAATGAGGGAACTGATCCTCCATTGATTAATGTTTATTCCATTTCTCATGATCATAATTTCATGCTTCCCAAGGATATGAACTAGTAATATAGATTTTTCCCAAAGAAAATTCTTTTGGGAATCTATGATTCCCACACATTTCTCAAGCATAAACAAGTTTATTTCAAGCAACAAATCTTCCAATATCATCATGTGAAATGTGTCCAGGTTATAATTATTAAATTATGATAAATGTAACACAACATGGATCAAAATCAACTGAGATAGAAAAGACAACTGGTATTCTATGTTACAAATTCCATGAGTAACCTCAAAAAAGTCTGACATACCTCTTTGTTTTCTTCCCCTACATACCAAGATGAAGATAATCCATGTGAGGTTACACCATTAGAAACACCCAGTCACATAATGACAATTCTAAGGTTTAACGTCACTAATAGATATAAGAATTTTGGAACCTCTATATTTTCAATAGCCACTGCCTGATCAATCGAACTCTACCTGACATATCTTTTCCAAGGATCAGTCTAAACATTTTAGTCTCAACAGCTTTCTTCCAAAACAAATGTGATTGATATGGAAGATCATAAATACCCTCAAATGGATCCATTTTAATTTTGGATTAGTAACATTTATTATAAAAAAATTACAAAAATACCAAATGGTTTTCCTATGAGCATATGAAATTTAACATGTATGCCCATTTAATGTCTTCCAAAATTTGGTTCTTCAAATTCGTATGAACATCCCTTTCGGAATCATATTTCATACTAAGTTTGAGATGACGACCCATTGACTTTTGAAGGCCTTAATCGAACCTAGAGGTTAAATGGGGGTAACTATCTAAAATGATAGTTGATGGCACACCATGAGGCATCATAGTCTCTAGAACATACAATCAGACCAACTCATCCACATTGATAAATTCCTTGATCAGAATGAAATAGGATGATTTTTTTAGAAGAAAAATAACAAACCAAGTAGAATTACACCCTTGGGGTGTATAAGGAATCAAAATAATTAAATACACAAAGATATCTTCACAATTACTAGTAGGAATGGGGAGTGGATAAAGAAAAACCTGAGGTCCTATGGTTATATTCTTAAACTAATGACATGTATAACACTGGGATACAATGTCAGCTATATCTCACCTCACACTTAGACAACAAAACCATAAGTGCATGTCATAGATCATAATCGTGTTCCTAGGATGAAAATATCACTATGATTTATGGATTTATTGCATCACTACCTTGCTTAATGAAAACAACCCCACAAAAGAAACTTTTAGTCCATGAATTCCCTTAGAAGATTGAGACCACGCATTAGGAAACTACCCTCCATTTAAAAGCTTCCTAGAATGATCAAAAAGTTCATTATTAGGTTTATACTACAAAATATTCTCCATAAGAGAGGGATACTAGTGGATGCTAGCCAAGAAAGTTCCTATACTAGGCTCCTCCAAATCCGTTTTTTTGTTATTTTCAAAATGAAACTTTTCGGTTTAGTGGAAACCTCACATTCAAACGGATTCAAACCAAACCAAAAAAATTAGAAATTCAATACTAAGAGAGAAATCCAACATAGATATTTATTGTATTAGGAAATAAAATAACATCGAATTCCATTCACCACTGGACTCTTTTATAGCTTTCACTCGCATCTTTCTACTCAGGGCCTTGTCCAATAGATTAGCTTTTCTTGGGGTGTTGAGAATATCAAATTCAAACCCAAGAATATACTCAACCCATTGGCACTATGTTAGATTTAGATCATTCTAATCTAAAATATCGGTGAAGCTCTTATGATAAAATTAAACAACAAATTTAGCCATGAAGATATAGTGATGCGTCTTTTTCATGGAATGCATCACTTTTTCCAATTCTAGTTCATGGGTTGGGATGTTTCTTTCATGTGATTGGAGATAGAGAGATCCATACACCACCACATGGTACTCCAAAATCAACCTAAATTCAATACCCATACCAAATGAATCACATTAGAACACATATACCTTTCTAGACTCAGGTAAGATCAAAATAGGCATAGTAGACAAAGTTCACATGAGCTCTTCATATGATTCATGGCATTCTGTGGTCCACTCAAACCACACCCCTTTTGGGTAAGTATGGTCGTGTGAGATGATACACAAGAGAAATATATTTGAAACCACTTTTAGTATCCTTATAGACCCATGAATCTTTTATTCTCAAAGACTTTACTCAGTTACTACCATTACATCACCAAAATGATTTCCATGAGGTGCCCTGAATCCCCAAATTTTGAGATCATGTAACTGAGAATCTCAACTTCTTGTATGTAAAATGTGTTACAAGAGATCATAGAATAAAGATGGTGATCCCATAAATTTACAAGAATAGTACTCAGGTGTTTCCTATACTCTTCTTCTATATCATAATAGACTAGGATGTCATCCACAAACACTACTACATAAGAGTCCTGGTATTGGTGTAATTACATATTAATAAGAGCCATAAGAACTGTCAGACCATTTTGTAGGATGAATTAAATGATTAAATACTTGAATTCTTCATACATGATTTGGAAGGATATCATAGGAATTTATACCTCTTTGACCCTAACCAGGGGATACCCAGAACACATGTCAATATTAAAAATCAGTAATTTTTCTTTGAGTTGATCATGGAGGTCATCAATATAGGGAGATTGATCTTTTTATTTATTTAGACCCTATTAAACTTATATTATTCAACACATAACTGATGGGATCTATCTACCCATTTAGAAAACCGAACCGTGGTAGCCTAATATGTGATGATCGAGAAAATGGATCCTATGAATTCTAAATCATCTAGATATATCATTAATTCTTACAACTTCTTGGGTATTATACGAAATGAGGGAAGAGATATTAGGTATGATCCTATAGAAAAAATGATAGAAAACTATATATCCTATTCCGGATGGAAACCCTTAAAATCATCTTAAAATAACTCAAGGAACTCATTTACTACATGAGTAAACACATCAATGGATCCTCTACCATCATCCTATTACATAATATAAGAGGCTTGGATTATAAGGTTTCCAAACTCTGGAAATGGAGTCCCAACTTGCCCTGATTGGGGATCCTATTCTCCTTGGAACACTTAAGTACTCCTATAGGGTGCCACAAAACATCATCATTGATGATAATAAGAGATGTGTTCCTTGAAATTAACCATCCATTACGTATTGAGGATCACATAAAAATGTCTATCTCTTGAAGCAGGAAGTCCCACTCCAACTTGATCCTTGATTGAGAAAGAGTACAAGATAAACACCTGAAACCATGTTCCCTCTTCTTGATGAGAAGAATATCCAACTGCATTATATAATTTTAATCTGAGTTAGAAAATTTAACAATTCCACAACATTGGAAGAAATAAAATATTATGAGTAACCCATTTCAAATGAAGTGATGGATATGGATGATGCAATAGTAATAATACCTATAATAACTGCATGTCTTATATCTAATTCTAATGGTTCCTAATCCATAACTTGAAGTTGTTTCATTTTTCTGATGCTAATGATTGATTAATAACTTATGGATCTACCCTATGATGACTCTTCCCATAAGAGGATCTACCCTTTCCACTATTACAAAAATACCAAGATCTCATATCTCATGATGTACATGACAGAACTGATTGTTCCCTATGAAATGAGGAGCCTACACCCCTTTGAGTCAAAAATCCACTCAGACAGAACATTTGAATGTGATTGAGTCTCCCACTAGTAATATAAAAAGGGAAGGAAGGGGTGGGTGATCCAATCTCATATAGGTTTGATCCTGCATGGATTTGTCATTGGAATCACGAATATTATTCAAACTAAAAAGATCAAACCCACCCCGCCTCATATAATCCCATGGGAATCTTGCATTCTTACACACATGCTTAATAAATATATTATTTATAAATATTTTAATTTTTTAATTTTTATCATTCTTAAGGGTAGTTTTGTGAAGAAGTGTAGATTGAAAATAATTAAGGATTTAAGGGATGTGATAGGAAATTTTATATGGTTTAATTGTAGCATGAAAGAACACTAATTTGGTGGGAACTATTGTGATAAAAAGTAGATGAGTGATTGTTGAGGGGTGAAGAATGATGATGTTGGTTGTGTGGGGATGCAAAACAATAATGAATCTCCAGGTAATACATAATTCTAGAAGTGTCTATTAGGGTTCACATGAGGTCCTTTCATAATTTAATAATAACTAAATAAAATAAAATAATAAAAAATTAAATCAACCAAAAATTTATTATGATTACAATAACCATTTTATAATTGAAACTATTCTTAGGGGAGATGAGTTCCATTTTTTGAGAGTTGGGATGAGGCACCATATGAATATGGTTTATATCTACTATAAAAATATTATAATATCATATTAAAAAATAAATATATACCAATTTGAAATTCACATGTGAATTAATGGTGAATTAGTATTACCATTACAATTATAAATCATATATCATTGTTCTATAAGTACCTACGCAAATTTACCAGGCTTGGCCCACACCCATGGAGGCTCAACCCATATTGTCTCACGCCCATAACAGACAATTTTTTAGGCCCACCCCACCCATAATTCACAATATACTCATACATCCTGCGGGTATTGGGCCTATTTTCATCACTAGATCCCATAATAATGGCATAGTATAGGTGGAACTAGACATGATGACTACATGTGTCATTATTGTTAACACCCATGGAACACAATAGAACCACCCCCCGAGGTTGCATATGAAGGTTTTTTGAGATGGGTGGCTTGAGATTCCACCTCAATTCCTCTAATTATTATCATGCTTCCTTTCCTTAATTGGCATTCCTCAACTTGTCTGAAAAAAAAGGTTGTGTCCTCCCAGAAAATCTCGACTTACCTTCACAATAAATTTCCACCATCCGATCTTGGATCACCACGTCAACATACATCTTTAGTTAAAACAAGAAGACCAGAGACTCAACATCCAAACTAAACACTATTTTAGAATATTGATCCATTACCTACCCATTAGATACCACCATGATAGTAAAACATGAAATTCTATAAAATTGATGGAATATTCTGACATAGTCTGATCTAAGTAATTTATATCCCTAAACTATTTCTCCATGGAGAGGGCCATGTTTTTTAGGGAATACTACTAATTAAGGATAGATTTTATGTCCATAAAACCTATATACTCATGTTTTCCAACCAAGATAAATTATTCCCTCTATATATGTCTTAGTCCTTACAACATGAATAAAGAACACATTACTTCAATAAACTCAGGAGTCTTAAAGAACCTGAAAATCATCTCAATATCTTCAATACACTCCCCATTTTCTTTTAGATCCATGATACCCCAAAATAATGTAGGGGTTTTCATAAGTAACTCCTAATATTTATACATTTCCTCAATGAGTTTGGATTCCATAGCATGAGAAGGACCAAAGACTTCTCCTTGATCTAGTCCTTGGACATCCTAGACCGTAACTTCCACTGATCTATGATCTACTTGTCAATGGTAAATCTATCCAACAACTTCTCATGGATACAAAAAAAATATTTTAATAGGCATCATGCTACATTATTTAACAAAGAAAAATAAACCATTAATACATCATCTATAATAATTTTAAGAATTTTTTTTAACACATCCATAAGTAAAAAATGAAACCATTAGAAAATCAGTGAAAAATAAAACCACTATAACTGGATGAGTGTCTATGTGTAGTTTGTATCCAGTGCATCACACCTAAATGAAGATTCAAAATGGAATCTGAATATCCCATAGTGACCCAAGGCCTTTCATGAGGTGTGATGCCTATAAACCCCACTCACAACCAGAACATGAATCCCTGAACATTATAGTTATGACCTATCTAGAATATCCCAATTTAATTGAACCAAAGAATAGTAAAAAATATATGTGAAAATATTTTTTCATTAACTAGTATGGGCTTGCATATAACCCAACACTCGACCTGACATATGGAATGGCTTTAAGGGAATTCCAAATCTCCACTGGCCGGAAGCAAATATACGGGCATCAAGTAACACCATTGTGAATGATTTCTCCCATGAAAGACAACAATAAATTACACACCATTCACATAACATAACATAATTAACTATAAACATAATAAAATAAGTCAAATAAATACTAAAACATTGTCTAAACATATAACATTTATAACCAAAAACAAAATTAACCAAAAAGGGCAGGGGAACCAGCTTCAAAAACAAGACTCCATGAAACATGTTGGTCAATTCCCTCATTCCACCTCCACCAACACCTATCAAAAGGGGATCCAAAAGCACATAGATTCACCATCGGCACCATGGAAAGAATTCCATTCACCAGAGTTAGACATTACAAGGTCTACGAAGATCTGTGGGTGTATATAGAGTGGGAGGAAAAATAAATAGTATAATACCACCAAATGATATTCCATGAAATGAAATTAGATGATAAATAAATATGATAATATGTAATAAAAATTAAATAAATTATCAATTTACATATGAAGTGATTTTAAATAGAAGAATAAATAAATGCAAAAAAATGAGAAACTATAATAATAGAATGACCACCATAGTAAATCCCAAATTAAATAGGGTTAGTAGGGTCCTAGGATCCTCATACTCTAAGTGATCACAACCTAGGCACATTGGTCTATCTATTTCTCGAGATAAACAATCACCATCATGTTTGTTTATTTAGTGTTGTTACGTAATCATCATAGGGTGAATCAGCCTTGTACCTACCAACTCTTCTAGTGTAATAGACCTAGTCTGCCCACCTAGACACCTAGGATTTTCACCTGCTCCATTTTTATCCCTATATCAATTGAAATTACTTATCATACCATCAAAATTCCATTAATTGAAATCACAAATATAAAAAACTATTTACAAACAGAAAATACCTATTAAGTTATGAACACACACTAAATCCCATGGAAAACATATTTTATACCACTGACATGATTTATAAAACCTATTTTAAAACCCAAGAATTCATACTAAAATCATTAAATAATGTCAATGCATGGAACCACCTTCCAATTTATTGAAAAACTCAAAAATCCAAAAGGAAACCCCAATTGTACCAATGAGAGTCCCAATAAATGAAACATCACAAAAAAAATCAATATCTCACCTAATGAAATAATATTTAACCCACTTTTATTCAACCTATCCTCTATAAAAGAGTGGAATTAAGAAACTATATAAAGGGAACCGATAAGAGATGATATGAGAATAGATGAAGATGTCACTGGATGATTTATTTAATATTCCCCCAAATGAATGAATATTTGGATCCCAAGGGAGGAGAGTAAGGGAGGGAGGTATTCCTAGTGTATAAGGGTTAAACGGTGAGAGACCATGGTGATTTGGAGGTAAAATCTAGGTGGAAAGACTGAAATATCAATGTTTTTAAAGATATGGATGACTACCTGGTTTGGACACATGGTCCACCAATACAAAAACCAACAATGTTTCAGCTATATATAAGAGGAAATATGTAACATCCCAAGTAAGTAATGAATAATAGATATTTTTATCCATGTCTATTAATGATTAAGATAGTGTTTTAGAGGCTTAAAATGAAAATAAATACAATCTTATGCATGGAATAAACTAATATTCTTAAAAGACTGTTTTAGTGCCTTTTGATGGCAAACCATTTTTGAATCTATATTTTGACAATTTTATAAACTATGTTTGTCAAAATAAACTTATCCTTTATGATTGGGACATCAAAATTTACCTTGTGTGAATTTTTGGTATTTTTCTGACAATGTTTATTTTTTAATGAATAGTGAAAAATACTGCATTTTACATCAAAACCGCTTTTTAATCTAATTTATTTATATTATTAGATTATGTTTTGAATTGGTTTTGAAGTGAAATTAGAATATATTTTTACCATTTTATCCAATGGTGGTCATTGGAATCAATTTCACTTTGAAATTAGACTTAAACTGGTGTCAATCTTTTGATACTTATTGTTTTGTAAAAACACGCTATTTGCTCTGGCAGCGGGAATTAATTATTAAATTAATTAATTTGACTTATATGTATTGAATTTTTTAAAATAGACTTCATTTTTGAATTCGGTATATCAAATATAGCTTAGGGTGAATTTTTGGTAATTTTCTGAAAAACATCAATTTTTGATGAATAGTGAAACCACTAAGTGGTAATCAAGCAAACTGATTTTTCAGTTTAATGAAAGTTTACCACTAATGTGTATTGAATTTTAAAAATCCTACATACATGGTTGTCATTAGTATGTAAAATGTGGTTCAATGAGATTATAATAATTTTTTTGGTGAATAGTAACTTATTAAGTTCTTAATCATGATTAGTGGTAATTAGGGTAGTTTAAGGTATAAATAATAATTTAATAAAATGAAATGACCTAGACACATGTCCCAACCTCATTGGTTGTGTCATGTCCGACCATGAAATTCCATGGGTCAACTTGGGGACCCCATGGATCCACTTTTGTTGGGAAATGACATAAATTACTTTTTATTTAATGTTAAAGTGAAAATGACACAAACATAATATGTTTTACGAAAACAATTTTTAAGTGGGGTTATACAAGTCCAAATTTTGATTATAAATAGTCATTGGAAAGCTAAAACGATTTACTACATAATAGTGTTTTTTTATGATTTTTAGAAATTATATAAATTAAATTATTTATGACATAATAATGATGCAGCGATGACATCATTATTTGATGATTTAAATAAAATGGGAAGATAATGTAAAATCTATGAACTACACATGGCCAAAACCAATTGGATGAGTGGATTTCGAACCCGTATCACCTTATCCACGAATTATATCAATGTGGGACCTTTTAAAACCGAAACACATTTTCAAATAATGTAATATTTCTTTACTTTCCAAAAGTGCCCCTCCTCTCCTCTTATAAAAGGCCCCCACCTCTACCTCATTTCACACACTCCTCAAGCCTTTGGCTCGGCCAACCCCTACCCATTTACTCTCTCCACATCCCTCTACTCATCCTAGAGGATTCACTTTGGGAAGAATCCTTTCAAAGGAAGCCTTTAGGCTCAAATAAAAAGGAGTTACACTTTTTAAGGTAATTCATTCTCTAATGTTCATTTGTTTTATTTTGCTTCTCCAACCCCCTAAACTCTTTTTATTTACTTATTTTGTAACAACAACAGTATCTTAAATATACAAGGATGTTTTTATAATATTTATTTGAGCTACACTCTCACACAACTACATCAAATGGTTAAAGAACATACGGTTTCTGTGGATGGCGAAATTCTGCCTCCCGAAACGATGATTGTTCAACACTCATTTAACACCTTCAAAGGTGGTCATTATGATGTCACTATTTTCATATATGATATATAATATGTTTATGTTTTCCTTAAGCTTCTGTTTTTTTTCATTTTGGGCATACCTTTATGGTTTCCATTATGGGTAAAACACGATATCTTCATTTTAGGAAGTGCGGACTACCGCCCCCTAAAAGTGATTTGATTCGTTAATACCATATGTGGGATGTGTAAAGGATAAAGTTAATGATATTATATATGTTATTATACTGGAATTATAATATACTCTTATATCATTATGATTCCATTCCAGAAAATATGAAATAGAAATGGAAGTAGCGTTCATGCGTACGTACGGCTTACCGTCTCCATGAACGGTGCATTTCATTTCTTACCTATAAATGATTATGTAATATTATAAATGCATGTATGTACTGGATATATATGAAATATATGATATCTACATCATGAATACCATTCTGGATATAATGAACCTTTGACCAAATTAACAACATGTAAGTGTAAGAAGTCTATTTTTGACTTAAGAACTAAATACCAACAAAATGAACATTATTAACTTAACTGATTACATGATGTTCACAACATGGTATAAAAGGAATAATGAACTTGAAAAGATTCATAAGCAAGTAGAGATTAACTCAATTTTATTATTCAGGAGATTAAAGAACGGTCGGGTCAAGTCGGATATGAGGTATGGGACTTCGTCTCAATCTCCTTTCATTGAGGCATATTCTATTTTATACACAACTTTCTTTTATACGGTGTATAAACCCCTTTGACTTTTATGTTTATTCAAAAGGAATATTTTTTATACGAAGCGTTTACTAAACGACAAAAGGGAATGTTTTTGTTGTACGTATGCGGCGACAACGACTTCTCCGCCGTCGTGACCATTATTTGAGTTTCGGCTTCCTCTACAAGCCATACCTTTTTTTTAAAAGAAAAATAAATACCATGTTTTACTTTGGTATTGAAAATGGTTTTCATAATGTTTTTATTATATCAATGTGTTGTATTGATATCTCGTGATTGAAATGTGGAAATGTTATGTTTCCTTTATGCATGTTTCATGTGATATGATTATGTTATGGTTCTTGGGCATTATTATGAAGACGGGTGGTTCCGTGATAAACTAAGGGCGGGTGAGCCCGTTATAGCTCTCCAATGCATTGGGAAACGTGAAGGAGTGAAGCATTAAGGTTTCTCCGAAGAGATTTTAGGGAATATACTGTGATGGGTATTCCAAACGTAACCAAGAGGGTTACTCCCTACGTAAGAATGTTATGAATGCCTCAAGTTACCTTTATGTCTTATGATTTCTATGATTTATTCGTGATTTTATGAGGTATGTTAAAGTGCCAATGTTTTATGGGTAATGTATGATTTCATTCTTATGTATATATGAACTCATTTTTCCTTTCCATGTTTTTTTTATAACCCATACTGAGTTTTTATGCTCATCCCAAGTTTTTGAAATGTTTTTCACAGGTCAAGGGAAAGGTACATGATAAGATGATAGAGTCAAGGATGTGTCAAGAATTAATCCATGTTTTATTTTAAATGTGTTTCCATTGATGGGAATGAAGAATACTATCTTTATGTAACCACTTTGTTTATATGTGGAATGTAATGCAAGTTTTATGATCTAATTCTCTAAAACTCTAAACCCGAAAAGATCCTCAATGTGTAATCTTGTAATAACTCAAGATTAAGTAACGTTTAAGGCTGGGGCCTTATAGTTGGTATCAGAGGTTGGTTTAGATAACTTTAAGAGTTAGAATTCTATTAAATGATTATCCAAAAATATTTTTTTGAAATGATATAGCATTTAAAGATTACCATGTTGCTTCATCTAAGACATGTTTTTTCAGAATGGTTTTCCGCAGAGGAAACAGGGAAGCAGTGCTAGGAAGGCATACAGAAGGAAATAACCTTCCGAATCAGCATCTAGAAATGGTCGGAATTGGAACTGAACAGTTTGTTGCAGTAATGACACAGTTGACTCAATCGATAAATGGCGATGGTATCCATGCACGAGATCATCCAGAACAACCGCAGAGGAACATGTCAGTGGTGAAACATTTCATGAGGCAACATCCACCATCATTCAGAGGATCATCTGACCTTGTGCTAGCTGAAGGGTGGATTAAATCACTGGAGAAGATTTTTGATGTCATGGGGTGTTCAGACAATCAAAAGCTTAGTCTTGTTATTTACCGTTTGGAGGGTGAAGCAGATCTGTGGTGGTCTATGGTTAAAAATATCAGGGACGCCGATGAGATTGATGCTCTTGACTGGGATGAATTCAAAGGTATGTTTCTTGAGAAGTATTTTCCTAAGGCTGTTCGACTTAGGATGGAAAAGCAATTCTTGGAATTGAGGCAAGAGGAAGACTCAGTGGCTGCCTATGAAGAAAGGTTCACTCGATTGGCAAGGTATGCTCCAAATTTTATCCGGGACCTTGATAGTAAAATCAATCGTTTTTACTCAGGATTAAATCCAAAGTATCGAAGTGAATTAGCTTCTCATGAGTTTAAAAGTTATGGAAATCTTGTTCGATGTGCTGAGAAGGTGGAAATGGAGTTTTCCGATGACCATGTTTTCTATAACAACCAGCAGAAGAAGAGATAGAGGTGGCAGGAGGAAGGTAAGAATTCTTCAAAAAAGTCTGATGGTAAGAGAACTAAGTTTCCAGTTTGTGATAAATGTGGAAAAAGGCATGCTAGGGAATGTCTTCTGAATCCTGAGAAGTGCTACCGATGTGGTAAGATGAGAAATAAGGCTCATGATTGCACTGAAAAGGATCAAGGTGAAGGTAAGAACAAATTTGATTTACAGTTAGTGAAATGTTATAAGTGCAATGAGATGGGTCACTATGCAAACGAGTGTCCGACAAGGAGCTTGAGTGATGGGAAGCAGTTAGACTACAAGCAGAAAGGGGTGGTGAAATCCTTTGCAACTACTTCAGCAGATGTCGGGACATCAAATGAAGTTGTATCAGGTACTTTGTTTGTTTTTTCAGATTATGCCAGTGTGTTGTTTGATTCGGGGTCTACACATTCTTTCATCTCTGAAACCTTTTCTAGTAAAATGGGAAAACCATCTCAAGAAATGACTCCTGAACTTTTGGTAAAAACACCTGGGGGAAGTGTCGAGGCAAAAAGAATTTATAAGAATCTTCCTATCCTTATCTGTGGAAAGAACCTATTGGAAAACCTTATTGTTCTACCTCTAGTAGAGTTTGATGTTATCCTGGGTATGGATTGGCTCTCTATTTACCATGCTAAGATTGACTGTAGTGCTAAAGAAGTTTCTTTTCAGAAAGACTTTCAGTTTGTTTACAAGAATGAACCCTTACTTTTGATAACATATCAAGAGGCCGAGAAACTTGTAAAAGATGGAAATGAATGTTACCTTGCACACGTCGTTGAAAATAAAGGAACTATTCAGATTAATGATGTGCCAGTGGTAAATGAGTATCCTGATGTTTTTCCTAATGAGTTGCCTGGAATAATACCAGATCGGGAAGTTGAGTTTACTGTTGACTTAGTTGCTGATGTTAAGCCAATTTCAAAACCCCCTTATCGAATGGCACAAATTGAACTTTTAGAGTTGGAGGAGCAATTGCAAGATTTATTAGAGAAAGGTTTCATTAGACCTAGCACATCACCATGGGGTGCTCCTGTTTTATTTGTTAAAAAGAAAGATGGTTCTATGAGACTTTGTATTGATTATAGAGCCTTGAATAATATCACTGTTAAGAACAAATATCCTTTTCCTCATATCGATGATTTGTTTGATCAGCTCCAGGGAGCTCAGTTTTTTTCAAAGATGGACTTGAGATCGGGGTACCATCAGCTGAAGGTAAAGGAGGCAGATATTCCGAAGACCGCGTTCCGTACGAGATATGGCCATTATGAATTTGTAGTAATGCCTTTTGGGCTAACCAATGCACCTGCTGTATTCATGGACTTAATGAATAGAATTTTCCATGAGTTCTTGGATAAGTTTGTGGTGGTTTTCATTGATGATATTTTGGTGTTTTCTAAAAGTAAAGAGGAGCATGAAAAACATTTAAGGGTTTTCTTGCAAACCTTAAAAGAAAAGAAACTCTATGGGAAATTCAGCAAGTGTGAGTTTTGGTTGCAACAAATTTCTTTCCTTGGTCACATTGTTTCTAAAGATGGAATAACTGTTGATCCTACAAAAACAAAAGTTGTGGAAGAATGGCCAAGACCCACAAATGTAACCGAGATTCGTAGCTTCCTTGGTTTGGCGGGCAATTACCGAAGGTTTGTTAGAAATTTTTCACGGTTATCTAGTCCAATGACTAAGCTAACTCGGAAGGGTGTTAAGTTTATCTGGACAAAATAATGTGATGATTGTTTTCAGGAATTGAAAAGAAGATTGGTGAATGCTCCAGTTTTGGCACTACCTTCCAGGAATGGTGAGTTTGTTATATACAGTGATGCTTCATTGAAAGGACTTGGTTACGTCCTAATGCAGAATGATCAGGTAATTGCTTATGCTTCACGACAGTTGAAAACTCATGAGGTAAATTACCCTACACATGATTTGGAATTAGCTGCTGTTGTTTTTGCTTTAAAAATTTGGAGGCATCATTTGTATGGAGTAAAGTGTGAAATATATACCGATCACAAAAGTTTAAATTATATATTCACTCAGAAAGAGTTAAACCTGAGACAAAGGAGATGGCTGGAATTAATCAAAGATTATGATTGTACAATTCATTACCATCCGAGAAAAGCAAATAAAGTGGCTGATGCTTTGAGTCAAAAAAGTAATGCTTCATTAACAATGTTGTGGTTGGAACGTGATCCTTTGGTTAACGATTTGATGAACTTTGGCATAGAATTTTTTGGTGCAGGAAGTCCTTCTGTTTTGTTTCAGGTATCAGTGAGATCATCTCTATCAGATAGAATCAAGCAAGCACAGAAGCAGGACAGTGAGTTGCAGAAAAAAGGTAGAGCTGGTTCAGAAAGGTAAGTTGCCTGAATTCAACATTGATAATGAATGCGTTTTGAGATTTGGGAAGAGATTGTGTGTGACTTGTGATTCACAGTTGAAGAGAGAGTTGTTATGTGAAGCTCATAGTTCTCCGTTTTCAGTTCATCCGGGAAGTACTAAGATGTATAGAGATCTGCGGGAGTATTACTGGTGGGGTGGAATGAAAAGAGACATTGCTGATTTTACTGTGAAGTGTTTAACTTGTCAGTAGGTTAAAGCAGAGCGGCAGCTACCGAAAGGGATGCTTCAGCCTTTACCAGTGCCAGAGTGGAAATGGGAGAATATATCCATGGACTTTGTTATTGGATTACTGAAGACATCTAGAGGTAATAATGCAATCTGGGTTATTGTTGATCGCTTGACCAAATCTGCTCATTTCCTTGCTATACGAGATGCTTTCTCTCTTGATCAACTTTCCCGTTTGTATCTTAAAGAGATAGTCAGGTTACATGGAGTTCCTCTCTCCATTGTATCGGATCGTGATCCCAGGTTTACTTCTAACTTTTGGAAAGGCCTTCAGAAGTCGTTGGGTACTGAATTAAATTTTAGTACAGCTTTTCATCCTCAATCAGATGGGCAGTCAGAACGAACAATTCAGACATTGGAGGATATGCTACGAGCTTGTTCTATGGATTATCAGGGAAGTTGGGACCAACATCTTTCTTTGGTTGAATTTTTATATAATAACAGTTTTCATTCCAGTATACAGATGGCACCATTTCAGGCATTATATGGGAAGCAGTGTCGAACTCCAGCTTTCTGGGATGAAGTGGGTGAAAGGAAGTTGATGGGACCAGAATTGGTAGAAGAGATGGCAGAAAAAGTTCATCTGATTCAGAAACACATGAGAACAGCTCAGAGCAGGCAGCAGAGTTATGCAGATAACCGGAGGAAGGATCTATCTTTCGAGGTAGGTGATCATGTTTTTCTCAAGGTTTCTCCTTGGAAAAGCGTGATGAGATTTGGTAAGAAAGGAAAGTTGAGTCCAAGGTTTGTTGGACCATACGAAATCCTGGAGAGAGTTGGATCAGTTGCATACCGAGTGGCTTTACCTCCGAGTTTATCTCAGGTACACAATGTTTTTCACATTTCGATGTTGAGAAAGTATATGCCAGATCCATCTCATGTTTTGAGTCCAGAGGTAGTTCAGCTGGAAGAGAACCTATCTTATGAGGAACAACCGGTCTAGATTCTTGACCACAGGGAGCAAGTGTTACGGAATAAGGTGATTAAGTAGGTAAATGTTTTGTGGAAAAACCACATGATTGAAGAGGCAACATGGGAATCTGAAAATGCAATGAGGGATAAGTACCCCCATTTATTCGATAAGTAAATAAATTGCGGGGACGCAATTTTCTAAAGGGGGGAAGGATGTAACATCCCAAGTAAGTAATGAATAATAGATATTTTTATCCATGTCTATTAATGATTAAGATAGTGTTTTAGAGGCTTAAAATGAAAATAAATACAATCTTATGCATGGAATAAACTAATATTCTTAAAAGATTGTTTTAGTGCCTTTTGATGGCAAACCATTTTTGAATCTATATTTTGACAATTTTATAAACTATGTTTGTCAAAATAAACTTATCCTTTATGATTGGGACATCAAAATTTACCTTGTGTGAATTTTTGGTATTTTTCTGACAATGTTCATTTTTAATGAATAGTGAAAAATACTGCATTTTACATCAAAACCGCTTTTTAATCTAATTTATTTATATTATTAGATTATGTTTTGAATTGGTTTTGAAGTGAAATTAGAATATATTTTTACCATTTTATCCAATGGTGGTCATTGGAATCAATTTCACTTTGAAATTAGACTTAAACTGGTGTCAATCTTTTGATACTTATTGTTTTGTAAAAACATGCTATTTGCTCTGGCAGCGGGAATTAATTATTAAATTAATTAATTTGACTTATATGTATTGAATTTTGTAAAATAGACTTCATTTTTGAATTCGGAATATCAAATATTGATTAGGGTGAATTTTTGGTAATTTTCTGAAAAACTTCAATTTTTGATGAATAGTGAAACCACTAAGTGGTAATCAAGCAAACTGATTTTTCAGTTAAATGAAAGTTTACCACTAATGTGTATTGAATTTTAAAAATCCGACATACATGGTTGTCATTAGTATGTAAAATGTGGTTCAATGAGATTATAATAATTTTTTTGGTGAATAGTAACTTATTAAGTTCTTAATCACGATTAGTGGTAATTAGGGTAGTTTAAGGTATAAATAATACTTTAATAAAATGAAATGACCTAGACACATGTCCCAACCTCATTGGTTGTGTCATGGCCGACCATGAAATTCCATGGGTCAACTTGGGGACCCCATGGATCCACTTTTGTTGGGAAATGACATAAATTACTTTTTATTTAATGTTAAAGTGAAAATGACACAAACATAATATGTTTTACGAAAACAATTTTTAAGTGGGGTTATACAAGTCCAAATTTTGATTATAAATAGTCATTGGAAAGCTAAAAAGATTTCCTACATCATAGTGTTTTTTTATGATTTTGAGACATTAAATAAATTAAATTATTTATGACATAATAATGATGCAGCGATGACATCATTATTTGACGATTTAAATAAAATGGGAAGATAATGTAAAATCTATGAACTACACATGGCCAAAACCAATTGGATGAGTGGATTTCGAACCCTTATCACCTTATCCACGAATTATATCAATGTGGGACCTTTTAAAACCGAAACACATTTTCAAATAATGTAATATTTCTTTACTTTCCAAAAGTGCCCCTACTCTCCTCTTATAAAAGGCCCCCACCTCTACCTCATTTCACACACTCCGCAAGCCTTTGGCTCGGCCAAACCCTGACCATTTACTCTCTCCACATCCCTCTCCTAATCCTAGAGGATTCCCTTTGGGCAGAATCCTTTCAAAGGAAGCCTTTAGGCTCAAATCAAAAGGAGTTACACTTTTTAAGGTAATTCATTCTCTAATGTTCATTTGTTTTATTTTGCTTCTCCAACCCCCTAAACTCTTTTTATTTACTTATTTTGTAACAACAACAGTATCTTAAATATACAAGGATGTTGTTATAATATTTATTTGAGCTACACTCTCACACAACTACATCAAATGGTTAAAGAACATACGGTTTCCGTGGATGGCGAAATTCTGCCTCCCGAAACGATGATTGTTCAACACTCATTTAACACCTTCAAAGGTGGCCATTATGATGTCACTATTTTCATATAGGATATATAATATGTTTATGTTTTCCTTAAGATTCTGTTTTTTTTCATTTTGGTCATACCTTTATGGTTTCCATTATGGGTAAAACACGATATCTTCATTTTAGGAAGTGCGGACTACCGCCCCCTAAAAGTGATTTGATTCGTTAATACCATATGTGGGATGTGTAAATGATAAAGTTAATGATATTATATATGTTATTATACTGGAATTATAATATACTCTTATATCATTATGATTCCATTCCAGAAAATATGAAATAGAAATGGAAGTAGCGTTCATGCGTACGTACGGCTTACCGTCTCCATGAACGGTGCATTTCATTTCTTAACTCTAAATGATTATGTAATATTATAAATGCATGTATGTACTGGATATATATGAAATATATGATATCTAAATCATGAATACCATTCTGGATATAATGAACCTTTGACCAAATTAACAACATGTAAGTGTAAGAAGTCTATTTTTGACTTAAGAACCAAATACCGACAAAATGAACATTATTAACTTAACTGATTACATGATGTTCACAACATGGTATAAAAGGAATAAATAACTTGAAAAGATTCATAAGCAAGTAGAGATTAACTCAAGTTTATTATTCAGGAGATTAAAGAACGGTCGGGTCAAGTCGGATACGAGGTATGAGACTTCGTCTCAATCTCCTTTCATTGAGGCATATTCTATTTTATACACAACTTTCTTTTATACGGTGTATAAACCCCTTTGACTTTTATGTTTATTCAAAAGGAATATTTTTTATACGAAGCATTTACTAAATGACAAAAGAGAATGTTTTTGTCGTACGTATACGGAGACAACGACTTCTCCGCCGTCGTGACCGTTATTTGAGTTTCGGCTTCCTCTACAAGCCATACCTTTTTTTTAAAAGAAAAATAAATACCATGTTTTACTTTGGTATTGAAAAGGGTTTTCATAATGTTTTTATTATATCAATGTGTTGTATTGATATCTCGTGATTGAAATGTGGAAATGTTATGTTTCCTTTATGCATGTTTCATGTGATATGATTATGTTATGGTTCTTGGGCATTATTATGAAGATGGGTGGTTCCGTGATAAACTAAGGGCGGGTGAGCCCGTTATAGCTCTCCAATGCATTGGGTAACGCGAAGGAGTGAAACGTTAAGGTTTATTCGAAGAGATTTTAGGGAATATACTGTGATGGGTATTCCAAACGTAACCAAGAGGGTTACTCCCTACGTAAGAATGTTATGAATGCCTCAAGTTACCTTTATGTCTTATGATTTCTATGATTTATTCGTGATTTTATGAGGTATGTTAAAGTGCCAATGTTTTATGGGTAATGTATGATTTTGATTCTTATGTATATATGAACTCATGTTTCCTTTCCATGTTTTTTTTATAACCCATACTGAGTTTTTATGCTCATCCCAAGTTTTTGAAATGTTTTTCACAGGTCAAGGGAAAGGTACATGATAAGATGATAGAGTCAAGGATGTGTCAAGAATTAATCCATGTTTTATTTTAAATGTGTTTCCATTGATGGGAATGAAGAATACTATCTTTATGTAACCACTTTGTTTATATGTGGAATGTAATGCAAGTTTTATGATCTAATTCTCTAAAACTCTAAACCCGAAAAGATCCTCAATGTGTAATCTTGTAATAACTCAAGATTAAGTAAGGTTTAAGGCTGGGGCCTTATAAAATAAAAGTTCACTATGCACATTTTGGGGCACAAACTTATTCTCTTAGCTGTGTTTCATTGTCCATGAAACTTTTCTAGTCAAACTGTTATCCTAGAAGGGTCTCATGGTCATGCCATAAGTTTTTTGGCCATGATATTTACACTATCTATGGTGAACAAATTTGAATATTATAGAATAGAATTTGGACTATCCTTTAAATAAATATGTTTTTCTATCTATGAAACCTAAAAACCATTATTCATTTTTTGAAAATTTTCATGAAATCAATTCCATAAATATAAGACTAAAAATATAATAGAAAATGCCTCAAAATGACTATATATATATAACAGTTGTAGGTAATTACCTTATAATAACATCATATCAGAATATGTAAGAAATAAAGAAATTATATCATTATTACTTAATAATAATTTAAGGAGGTGTAGGAAGAAATAAAATAAAATTTCTCATTGATGAAAAATACCACTTCTTCAGGAATCTACCTTAGGATTGAACCAAATGCCTTACATGGTTGTATTTCTGTCCAAAATAATTCTTATAGGTTAATAGGATAAAATTTTTGAAGCGATTTTCGCAGGTATTGGTCGATAGAAATATTTTTTAAGGTGTGAAGATGTGAGCAGAGTGGGTGGCCTTTTATAGTTGAGTTGAGTGACACAATTATATTTTTTATGATAAAAAGTGATACCCATTCCTATAATATGAAAAAGTGACCAAAATGTAATACACACGAGAATTAGAAATTATAATGTCGAAATATAGATACAAAATAAATTTTAGACATGGTTTAGGTCAATTTAACCTTAAAAGTTTTTAGTTTAATCCCCTGGAATCCCATTTTTTTCTTAACAATGGTAATTAATTTTCATTATTTTTACAATTAATTTTGGTAAAAAATTAATTTTACAGTATTAGAAAACATAAATTATGTTGATTCCAAATTTATATAATCTATTTTACCAAATTCAATTCACAAAAGTGGAAAATATTTATGTAATACTATTCTAATGATGATAAAGTGGGTTTTCAAATAGAAAATCATCAAATGGTTACATAGTTTTTATATAAAAAATAAATATAAAAATTATAAAAATGAAATAAAATGGATTGATATTTATATATAGTTGAACTAATTTTACTTTTATGATAATTCATAATATAATTTAAATTTATAAATATCAAAAAATTGCATATTTCAATTAAAATTTAGTATTTTTCATTATTCAATGACTAATGAAATATTTCATATAATTCCTAAAAATTCACCCAAAGATATTTTATATAAGATGATTTAAAAAATTATTTTCATTTTATGATATAAATTTACTAAAATTTGTAAAAAATAAATATAAATTATATGTGGATATTGTGACTAAACCGCCATTTAGAAAAATTAATTTTTTGAAAAACATTTCTTTTACATTTAGAAGTATATTATTTAATTTATAATAAATAGGAAATCACAATTTTTATAATTTAATTATTATTATTCATAACATCTATCTTAATTACTAGGTTATATGGTTCATATTTAAATAATATCTTAATATCATATTTTCTTTTAAACATGGTGTTGTGTGCATCACAAGGTATTAAAGAAATTAAATTTATTATAAAAGAAATATATTTTAAACTTCTAGGATGTAAAATTCTTACCAAAGAGAAGAAATTTGTCCTTGAAATTTCATGTATATTACCATATATATTTATTATGGTATTAATTATTCATAAAAACTTCTCATTCCAACATTTCATCCTCTAGTTTGTGATTTATCCCAAGTACCTTTATGAGATAAATCATTTGATTCCTCGATATATACTCTCTAGTATTAAGAAAATGGAATGGTTGTTCATAGTATGATACTTCATGTGAAAATTATATTTCATTATTTGTGATCAAGTGAGTTTGTTCTAGAATTTACTTATTCAACAGTGATATATGGAACACATTATGTACTTTTTGGAGACTTGGTGGCATTTACAAATACTAAACAAATACTCCAAGTCATTATATGATTTAAAAGGGTCTAATTACCTAGGTCTTAGTTTCACATTCTTAATAAAAATTATAACATCCTTCCATGGAGATACACTCAATAAAAAATGATCTCCCACTTGAAATTCAAAATCATTCTTCCCGTTATCTGTATAAATATATTTCTTACTTTGAGCTGCATTAAAGTGATCCTGAATAGCCTTTTAATTTTTTTCCTCTTAGAAAAGTTTAAGGCCAAAAATGTTAATTTCATTAACATCATACTATCTTGTTGGATTATAAATTATATATCTATGGAATGCTTCATATGACACCTTTTGAAGACATGAATGAACACTATTATTAGAAATATACTCAAGAAAAGGTAAATACTAATCCAATATTCCGTGAAATTTAACTGGTCGTGAAATCAACATTTATTCCATTGTTGGAATAATCCTTTTAGACTAACCATCAGTTTTAGAAAGGTTGGAAGTTCTCAAATGAAGTGTATTATATAGAGACTTCTAAATAATCTTCCAAAATATCGATGCAAAACAGGGTTCTCAATCAAACTCAACTAAATGAGGTGCACCATGAATTATTAAAACTTCATTAATATATATATCCTTGTGAGGTTCTCAAGTGGTAAATCTTCTCTTATAGAGTGGATATATGAATATATGGTTAGGAAATCAACGAGAACTCACATTTAATCATCATTTTTATGATTATTTGGTATCCCGTTGATAATGTCAATAGTATGGTTATCCTATTTCCACATTATAATTGGAAGAGGTTGCATGACTCCCCTATGACACGTCCTCACAACTTTGAATTTTTGATAAACCAAATACCTGGGAATAAAACCTTTAATTTTATACTTCATGTTATTAAACCAAAAATTTTACCTCAATTTTCTATACATCTTGGTGCTATTGGGGTGTATAGATAAGTTTACACAATGACCATCATCTAATAATTCCCATTTTAGCTATGTTGTATATATAACATATAAAATTATTCCAAATTTTAGAACAAAATTATTAAAAAAATGATGTATTATGACTTATCATCATTGAAAACTTTAATTATAACACCCTAATACTTTAATATATATTTATTTAAAAATATATTTAATTTCTTTGACATTTAATGATGTACCTAACATCGGTTATAAATGAATCACGGTAATCTATTAAAATATTATTTATTTATGACCATTATAACCATAAATTAATATTATTTGGTTTTTATAAGAATAAATATAATATAAAAATTTTATATTTGATACATGTTCAATGGTTATCTATTGAATGGAAATAAAAAATAAAAATTATTTGGGGATAAAAAAAATGTTTTATGAAAAAGTTTTTTTTTCAAATAGAATGATTTCGTCGCTTCATGCACAATTATGATAAAATGAATATTTTACACATTCAGTAAATTTATTTGCTAAAATTAACTCAATTTTTGAAATCATAATATCAAAATAATATTAGAGTGATATTTTTTGAAAATTTTCAATTTTTGTTTAATATTGAAAAAATATGAATTTTAATATTAATTATTTTTAAGTTAAATTAAAATTAGAAATTATTTTAAAGAAAAATTAATTAAAATATATGAAAATTAGTCAATGTTTTTCCATTTTAACCATTTTTTATTAAAACTTTATATAGAACATTGTAATCATTTGAATATTTTCACTTTGAAAATCCACTTTCTCGTCATGTCTGTCTGATTATTACTAAATTAAAAGTTTCCACCTATGTGAAATGAATTTGGTAAAATAAATTTTATATTTTTAAGAATACTTAATTATATTATGTAATATGTTTAACATAAATTTTGAAGAAAATTAATTGTGAAAATAGTAAAAATTAATTAGTATAGTTATGGTAAAAAAGGTTTTACCATGGGTGAAACTAAAGATTTACTGTTAAAATGTCATAAAAACTTGTATAAAATATATTATATTACCATATTTATAAAGTTTTATTTCCCATACTAGATAAAAATCCATATTGGACCCTTTTTTCTTTTTAGAAACACGGGTACACCTTTTTCATTCAAAAAATAACAATTATTCCACTCACCTTACTTATAAAATGCCACTACCTCTCCTATCTTCTTCAAACCATAAAACCATTTTGTACTGGAAATGAACAGACAAAATAACTTATAAAAATATTCACCATCATCCTATAATCCATAAATTTCATTGAAATCATACCGAGGATGGCATTTGTTATAAACCCTAGGGGATTACTTGAAGATAGGAAATGTTCCTCAATGGGAATTTTAATAATATTTATTCATAACCCTCGAATTCTTATTAAACCATGGTTATATATTAATAATTTCATCTTATATATAATATTATTTATTTAATATTAAATAATTTCGGATAACCATCCTCACTTTCATCAAATGGGTAATGAAATCATCATTCATGTGTATGACGGACTACCACCTACTAAACTGATGTCATTTTTTTCCATTACCACCTCTTATAGTTGTGTATTATAATAGATATAAAGTATATATATGATATCTATAAAATAATTATAATTATTTAATAATTATATAATAAATATTATTTTACATTCCATTACATATGGGATAAGATAACGTAAATCATGTGTTTGTCGAACTACCACTTCACGAAGTGATGTGATTTTTCTTTCATTAATGATTTAAATGGAAGGTGATAAATATATTGTTAATGATTATATGTTATCTAAATTATATAATTATTATATTAATGAAATATTTATTATTTTGAAAATATAATACATCATTCCATTTCATACCTTTGCACTCATTTGAAGATGACAACACTGATTGTATATGTATGGACTACCACCTTCAAAAAGTAACGTGACTCTCCTATAATCACCAAACTACATGGGTGATATATATAAGTATATTTAAATAAATAATATGGTATTTAAAATTTTATGATTTTTATTTAAAGGTGAAACATTACTTACCTCCTTTTCATAATTATCTCTAAAAATTATAAATGGTACTCATGCGTATATAAGAACTACTATCACCATTATCATAACATACTAAATTTCTAAAAACCATCCTTAATTATTGATATTAAAAGTTAATTGACGTATAAACATGATAATTATGTCAGGATTTTTATTTTGGATGTTATGTAACTATATAATATGTGAAATATTTCGATATATCATGAAGAAACAAGAATAAGAAAACATGGAATTTAACTCTAGAAATTATAATAATAATGAAATATTATTAATGAATAGATATTAAGATGTTATTAAAGGATAATAAATGATATTATAAATATTATTGTGGTTATTTTATCATTTAATAACTTGGTTATAACCGCTATATATTTATTTAATTCATGTTTGAAAAAAATAAAACATCATGTACATGACTTCCTCTAAATTTCTATTCACTGAGGCATGTTATATTATTTATAACATAATTTCTTTAATATGGTGTTTATATTTACCCTTTTACATATAATATAATTAAGCCTTCATAGATTTATTTATTTTAGTTTTAATTTTAATTCATTCATTCAAGGGTATTTGACAATGAAAATTATCAACTCGTAAAAGATATTGTAAAATATCACTTTCTTTTTGGATTTTTAACTTTATCTTGAAACACTCACCTTATTTTGAACATTTTTCATATAAATTTACATTACTATTAAATATAAATATTATTTTTTTCTATAAATTATTATTTTGTAAATAGTATTTCATTTTTACATATGGTGAATACTTTGAATGTTATTTCATTAACTAGGTAAATATTGATAAATATATATCCTTTAATCAATAAAAATACTTGATGATATGGAACATTATTAATGAAATTAAATTTATTATTAGATACATGAGGAATTATTTTTACTTATAGTGTTGGGTGGGGCCAAGAAATATATATCCCATCCATAACTCATTAGGTATCATGAGAAAAATTAGTTAGAAAATTAAATGGGTTTCTACCTATAGTTTTAATCCATCCTGTCAATGGTCTTGATGGTAGGGTTATAATGATACATGAGAATATGAAATTTAATTATTAATCATTTAAATCAATGATAATTCATTTATTATTATTATCCCTAGAATTTTAACTATTAAATTTTCTTTTGATGCATTTCAGTATCTATTATTTATTAAAAATCATGTGTGTTCTATAATATACATTCCCATATTGATTATAAATTATCCTATCAGGATTGTCAAGATATTAAAATTAAATGTGTTTTTATCTATATACCTTTCCATTATGATGATTATTATTGATTTAGAATGGGTTCTACTAAACATATTCCTTATTGAGTATTTGAACTCACACTTTTTTTGTTTCATTACCCCATGATATAGAAAAATATTTTCGGAATGTATTCAAGGATGAAAAATATTTTTCATTTATATGATTTTTATATTATATCAATTTCTAAAATGGGTTTCATGTATGTTTGGTTCTCAAAAACTTTGAAACTAATCAATCATTATGGATTTGATCCTCTATATCCATGCATGTGTAACAAATTAGACACCAGATCCGGGCTAATGGAGCTGGGGTCATTAATATCAGTATTAGAGGAAGTTCAACAAAAACCTATGAAAATAGATTAATTAAAATATAGAATAAGAAACATAACCCTCTAATAAATTTTGAATATAATTATAGAACAATATAATAAGGTTTTGTTAAGTAAGAAAATTTGTTTTTTTCAAACAACATATCCATTTATGGATACTAATTGTCAATGTGGTTATAATATAGAAGAAACTAGGTGAAATTAATATGAAATGATCATATTTGGGTTGAACTAATCCTCACCTAGTTCAAAAAGGGCCTTAATACTCACCTTTTTTTGGAACACCTGGGGATATGCTTTGGAAAATTCATAATTTATTTACAAACTAATATAAAATATTTGAAAATACAGATATCCCCGAAGGAATAATGTATATTATTCATCATATAAAAATGAATAAATTTTAATTTATTTTTTATCTAATATTTTTAATTATAATTTTTGATTTAAAAATTATATTTGCACGAGCTATCCAATATGTTCCATTATTTATAAATGTCACCTTGGAGGAATAAAGATATCAATAATCATGGACAATATAGGGATTTACCTTTTAATGATGAAAATAAAGATGGAGTAATAATTGTCGAAATTATGGTTATATATTGTATCTTAATCATGTTATAAAAATAAACTTTCTTTGATGGAGAAACCTATTAAATAATGAAATTCTCTTATGTTTGATTACTTTATGCAATAAACAACCATTATTTATAATACTACTAATACAATTGTAGTTGATAAATGTATTATGTATATAGAGATTATATTCATGGACATTAGATATAGTTAAAGAGAGGAGGATACATGTTCAATGTATTGTCTCAAAGTCAATTCTTATCAATGGTGGTCGTTGATCCATAATATAATTAAGGGGAAATATGACTCATTGAATGTAATTCTTTTAAAGTATTATTAGTTGAAAAATATTTCACTCATGAGTGAAAAACATAAATGAAGATAAATTTCCTTGCCCTAGAGAAAAATGATGATTAATGTGTTGTGGAGGATTAATATAACTTTAAAATGTTATCTAAGAATAATAAGTAATACATATGAAACATAAAGTGGAATATTAACTATTTCTTTCAAAGGCTCAAAACAAGTCTGCAATGTGAATTGGTAACTTAAAAATATTCATCATATGATAAAATAATTTTATGTTCCATAAAAATGATGAATTAATTATCTAGAAATTAAATATTCAATGGAACTCAAGAGAAAAATAGGTATCTGAATACCATGAAACAGGAAATACATCAAAGAAGAAGAACAAAAAAAGAAATTTTTACTGTGTGAGAACTTTATAAGTAATATTATTGGGAAATTGGAGAATGGAATGGGATTGTGTAATATATTTAGGGACAAAATCCATATGGAACATGAATTCATTGGGAAGAAACAATAAAATGAATTCTAATTCTTCAGTTGTAATGAAATGGGTCATTATTTACACCAATGTCCCAAGTATCAAGGGAATCCACCATAGAATAGGCCATAAATATATGAATAAATAAAAATTATCACTCTAACTGAGATTGAATTTCCTAATGATTTGGTTTCATGTAGATTATTACTATATTCAAAATTTCATAATTCATTATTTCATTTTGCATACTCATGCTCTATTATAACCCTCTATGTGAGTCAGAGGTGAAAGACCCCCGACTATTTATTAAAATAAATAAAAGGTAAAATAGAGAAAGAAAAAGAATGTGGATGAACATCTCACCTAAATCCAGACATCAGTTCTAGTATAAATGAGACAATTACATATCTTAGTATTCATATCCTTCACCACCTCCATATTACGGTATTTCCTATACTGTAGCTGACTCCCACTCTAAATTTGTGCCATATTGCTTCATGAAATTGACGTACTTATCTCTTATCTTAAACTGTTCTAATGATAAAACCTATTTCATGGATTGTCCACAACCGTTTTTAGAATTAGGGTTATCCCCTATCTCCCTCTTAGATGAATAATTGGTTGTCATAGACTTTGGTAGGTAAGAACAATCTTTCCTTGTTTTCTTCCTTTGTGGCACAATCCTCATTCCATCACTTTTATACATCCTTCTTCGCTTACCTTGAACAATGTCAATATAAGACGGTCTGACAATTCCTTTGTTTTCTTTATCACTATCATAACAGCTTCCCCATTTTCTAGTGATTTTCAGGGAAGAAAATTTATTGACCCCGTCATCCTTGCTCAACAAGTTACTTTCTGCAGCATCTAGAATCCCTCTCAGGTTAGCTTCCTTATTATGGGCAGTCTAGGAATGAACTTGATTATATCTACCATGAATTCCATTAAAATTAAAAATTAAAAATTTTAATTTTATAAGGGATTTTTCAATTAATTATCCTATGAGATATCTCATAGGAATAAGGATGATTTAATACATCCCCATTATGTCACATAAACATACTATATTTTCTGAATTTATTATCATACCTATAGTTGACATTGATAGAATATTTTTTATTTTCTGGATTTCAATATGTGTTGCAAAAATTTATTATAAGAATGAGGAAATTAATATTTATGGGGATGTTGTATAATTCCTTATCATTAAATAAGATACGTCATCATTTGATTCATATGTATAACCATTCCTATTTTCTCTAATAAATGAGATACTAGGGGAATAAGAAAAAACAATATTGGTAAGTAAAAGGTAATATACTAATTGAGGATATACCTATTCTATAGGAATACATTGATGTATTTCTTGAGGAATTATTTGGACATCCCAAAGAGCATAAAGTTGAGTTTTCAATTGATTTATCCTCTGATGCATGACATGTATAAAACACTCCTCATAGAATAGACACTGGAAAATTAGTTGAGTTAAAGAAGAAACTAGAGGATTTGGGTGATACAGAATTTATTCCCCATAGTGTATCAGTATTGGCATCCCTAGACCTCTTCATTATGAATCAATATGGATACATGAATATGTGAATTTATTAAAGTTAAATATATTATATTACAGCATTGAAAAATTATAATCTCTCTCGCATTGGTAGCTTATTTGATCCAATTCAAATATCCTATTATTTTCCAAAGATTGAACAACATTCTGGGTATCATCAATTTCTAGTAATTAATATATAAATTCCAAGGATATTTTTTTAAAAAAATTATAGAAATAATGATTTCAAATTTATTCCATTTAGATTGATTAATAAAACTTATATTTTTATAGATATAATGAACTTATTATTCAAGGAATATATTGATTATTTTTCTGGTATTCATTGACTATATATTGATGTATTATAAAAGCAATAAGTACTATGGTAATCACTAGAAGATCATTCTAGAGACTCTTATAAGAAAAGATCATATGGGAAATTTAGTAAGTGTGATTTTTTTCCTTCAAAAGTTTTCTATTCCTTGTCATGTTGTCTCAAAGTATGTAATATAAATTGATCCTAATGAAGATTAAGGTACTTCTATAATGGACTATACAAATTATCATAACTAAGGTATGTAGTTTCATTGGTTTTATAGAATACTATTGGAAATTCATTAACTTTTTTTCTTTATTGGCTAACATGTGAATGAAGATTACTCATAAAGGGATTATGTTTGATTGTAAAATTGAATTTTAATAATAATCTAATTAAGCAAAGATGATATTTTTTAATGCTCTATTTTTGAATCTTCTATATGGAAATTATTGTTTTTTTGTATATAGTGATCCATAAAATAAGGTACCTAGTTGTGTAATAATGAAAAATGGTAAAGTTATTTCATATGAATTATGGTAATTCAAGACTCGAGAGTATAACTATCTAACCCATGATCTTGATTCTGTGGTTGTAATCTTTTCTCTGAAGATATAAAGACAATATCTCAATGATGAAAAATGTGATATATATATGAGATCATAGAATCATAAAATTCATATTTTCTATGAAAGATATCAGAGTTTTGAAAAGTTGGTATATTTAACTACTCAAGAATTGTGATTTATCAATACACTACCACCTAGGGAAAGAAAATAAGGCCGTAGATGCATTGAGTAGGAATGATCATGGAGTTATGAGAAAAATGTGGTATTGGGAGATTTTATATTCATGGATCTAGTAAAATTGGATATGATAATTATTTATGATGAAGACAAATCTCTAATTTTTAATGATTTCAAAACAATATTTATGAGAAAATATAAAAATTATCAATATGATGATTATAACTATAAAAAAAATCAAATTTGTGAATAATTGAAAATTAAAAACCTCATTTGTGAAGATGGAGTTATTAAATTTTGAAATTGATAATTTTTTCCATCTATACCTAATATAAAAATTGAATTGTTAGATGATTCTCATAGCATGAAATTCTTAGCACACTAAGGTAGAAAATAGTTTTATAGTTATTTGAGGGAAACTTTTGGTGGGATAACATAAAGTGGAAATTATTAATTATGTTTTCAGATGTTTGGTTTTCCTGAAGTCTAATTTAGTAAGGAATCATCCTAGAATATTCCATCAATTCATTCCTATTCCAATGTGGAAGTTGGATTCCATTACTTTGTATTTTTCAAAATACTACCAAAGAATCAATTATAGAATGCTTCAATATGGATTTGTATTTATCACCTAACCAAAATTTCACATTTCCCCACAATAATTGAAGATTGACCTCTTGATATTCTCTCATAAATATATATTTACGAAATTTTAAAACAACATGGTTTATTTATTTCAATTTTTCTAATTAGGATCCCCAATTTATATCAACATTATTAAATATTTCATAAAAGTATCCTCACAATGGGATTAAATTTAGCAATTCCTACCATCCAAATGTTGGATAGTCTGAAAGAATGTCTCAAACAATGTAAGACATTATGATGTGATCATAAAATTGCATTGAGGGTATGTGGGAATAGTATTTTTCATCAGTAGTTTTTTTCTATAATGATCATTTCCATTGATGTAATCAATTGGCATCGTATGAAAAATTATATGGAATAAGATGAAATGCTTCGAATTTTTCGAATGAAGTTGTTGAAATGAAATTCAATGGTGTAGAACTTTTTGAAGACACAAAAAAGGTAAAGTCTATTTAGGCTCACAATAAAGAAGGTCAATGTAAGAATATAAGTAATTCCAATAATCATAGACAAAATATGAATTCCAAATGGGGGGATCATGTTTTCTTTAAGGTATCTATATTGAAGTGTGTTTTAGGGTTTATTCAGAAAGGAAAACTAAGCCCCATGTTTGTTAAACACTTTGAAATTCTTGAAAGAGTTTATTTTTTTTCTTATCATTTGGAAATTACACCACGTATCTCAATAGTACATGATGCGATCTATATATAATTGTTAAGAAAGTACATGCTAGACCTAACACATGTTCTCACCTCTTGTGAAATAGAATTGGAACATCATATATATTAATATGAATAAAAAATCAATATTCTTGATACTATATTTCATGTATTGAGGAATAATATGACTCATCTGGTAAATGTATATTGAATAAATCCTAAAATAGACGAAGGAATATGGGAAGTAGAGAAATTTTTAAAGAACTACCCTCATCTATTCAGATGGAAATATAAATGAATTTCAATGCATTAATTTTTTTTGGATGGAAGGATGTCACACATAAATACATTAAAGTATATTTATTTCAGAATGAATTTAATTTCTTCCATAACTTATTATGTACACAACGTTCAATTTAAACGAAACATGATACTCAATTAAAATATTATTTATACTTGACCAATAAACTACGAAATTAAACTTATGGGTATTCATTGTACTAAATAATTTATGAAAAATATATGGTTTACACATATTCATTGGTTGTCTATTTATTAGAAATAAATATAAGAATCATTTGATTATAAAAGGAATGTTTTATCAAAAATTGTTTTTTTCAAAGAGAATGATTTTGTCGATTTTTGAGTACATATAAAAATAATTTTTGATACATTTATAATTTTGTTTATTAAATTGAACTTAATTTAAAAAATAATCAAATAAAAATTATCTTAGGATTTTTTTGGTATTTTTATGAAATTTTTCATTTTTTTGATTAATAGTGGAAAATACTGAATTTTAATTGAAAACTACGTTTTTGTTTAAATTGTTCACATCATTTAATTATATTATAAATGTATTTTAAAGTATAATTGATTAATATATATATATATATATATATATAAATCCAGTTTAGGTCATTTGAATGATTTTAGAGTTAAATTTTTTTAAAGAAAATTGAGACCTTGACAATAAAAGAAAGACCCCTTTATTAGAAAAAAATATTACACAAGTCTAAAAGTAGAAGATTTACACAAATCCTTACTAAAAAAGAAAGTAGATCATTTGAAACCTGATCAACCCAATGGAAATCATTACCATAAACACCTTTGTTTGGAAGCCCATTCACAAATTCATTTTCCTCTATATACACATGAGTAACAAAGTTGTCTCTTGAATTGAGAGATTCCAGACATCTAGTCTAGTGATTATTGAGCATCCAAGAAAGATGAAAAGCCCTAGTTCGAATAGAAAAAAATACTGCATTGGAGTCACATTCAATCCAAATCTTGTTCCAACCCAACCTTCCTTCTTACTCCACTACAACAATCACCCTAAACATTTCCACTTCAAGAGTAGAAGCAATACCACATAAGCTATAGATGCGCCCAAGAACACTTCCCTAATAGTCCCTAAAGACAACAAAAAATCTAGAGGGACCCAGATTACACCTTGAAACACCATAAAAGTTGATTTTAATCATCCCATGAAAAGGGGCCTGCCAAATGACTTCCACTATACCACGTGGAGGATGAAACTTTCTTTATACCCTAATCCGATTATGCACCGATAAACCATGAATAGAGTTTGAGAAAAATACCCCTCTTGATGTTTCCACCTCTCAGATCGCCATGAGAATCCCTACAAGAACAACACCAAACTGACGGTGCTACGACTTATGTCTGAATTTGTTTCTTGATGTCCAAATAAGATGTATCACCTCCTCTTCATCAGCCTGAAATAGATTCCAGAGATACAATGACAATATCAAAGAGCTCCTACTCATTATTAAATTTCCAATTGTATTAGAATGAGGCATTGGAACATCAAACATTTCACAAAACTCCCTCCATATCGTCAAATCCATAGCACAACAATGGAATATGTGGTCCACATCCTCCCTATACAGAATATACAAAGCACAAATAGAGAAAAGAGAAATACCACATACCTGCAGAAATTCATCAGTTGGTATTTTTTATGAGCCAACTTGCATGTTAGAATAGAAATATATAGCTATAGAAATATCCTCTTCAAGTTCCCCATCAATTTCTAGTTAGTTTGGGAAAATTGAGTGATTATAATATCCTTTTAAGCTGAAAATTCCACTGACAGTAGGTTCCCATGCCAAAACATCACACCTCGGAGACCAACAATATTCGTCCACAATCGAAGTAATATAATCTATAAGATTTTCCCTAATACCAAGATAATCCCTGATTAACAAATCAATGTCCATATTTGAATCCCCCTATAGGAACAAGTCAATATGGTGGTGTCCAATCCAATTAGATTTCAAAAAATGAAGATAGGAGTCTTTGGAAACTATCCACCTAGAGAAAACAAAATATTTTGATATAATATTCTTGAAGGTAGGCTACACCTAAAAGTTGACATAATTGAAGTTTCCTACCTTAAACATGTTAATAAACCTGTCCCTATGAAAACTATTACCCTCATATTTCATGTTTATAAGCTTCCATATAATCCTGGCCTATAAAGAGTCCTTGAAGCCTCCTAGATTTTTGATGCCCAATACACCCTCATCATGAGGCTTGCAGACAACATTCTATGGAAATGTTTCCATCCTCCTTTACAATATACTACCACTCCAAATAATGTTCTAAATATAATTATTGATTCTCTTGATTAATGCAATTGAACATTTATACACTATAAAAGAGTAGAAAAATTTGGATATGATAACTGATTTCACTAGACAAACCCTACTAGCCATTCATAGAGATTTTACTTTCCATGTGGAAAGATTTATTTTAATCACGATAAAAATGCGAGAGAAGTGACAAACCATTGGTCTCCACCAGAACATGGGCACTTCCAAATAAGTTAAGGGAATATTTCCCTCATGATTCCCTAATTCTGTGATTATATCATTTTTCTTGATAGGTGGGAATCACCTTCCAACATAGACAATTGACTTGATCTAACTAACCACCTTCCCAAGAAACAAATTCATAGTGAAACGGAACTATTTATATTCTTGATGTTTCCCTTATCCCCTTGTTTGAAGAGGATGATGTCATTAGCATATAGAAGTTGAGAGGGAGCGGCAATCCCCCTTCCAATGTGAATAGAATTTAGTTTCCCATTTCCTACCATGATGGAAAGAATCATATTGAGAAAATCCTCAGTGATAGAAAATAGGATGGATGATAAAGGATTACCCTAACTTACAGCTCTCGAACATTTAAAATATCCTGTAGGGGATTCATTTATAATAACTGAAATATGAGTAGAACATAAAATGATTTCGACCCAATTGATGAAGACATCATGAAACCCATACATGACAATAATCTTGCAGATGAAACCCCATTCCATTGTATCAAAAGCTTTCATGAAATCCAATTTGAGAGAAATATTGCTGCTCCTGATGGGTTTTTTGAGAAGATTAACACACTCCAAGGAAGTTATAAGACAATCCTGTATTGATCTCCCATTGATGAAATCAAACTGATGTGTAGAAATAAATTTTCAGGAAATGAAGGAGAGCCTATTGGAAAGGATTTTGCGAATAACTTTATATATGGTGGTAACTAGTGCAACTATCTAGAAGAGATGAATTGTTTTTTGCATTTTCCACTTCCAATATAATGGTAAGAAACTTAACATTCAGTCCTCTAGGAAGAGATCCACCTCTAAAAAATGAATGACTAACCTACAAACATCAGCACGAATGAGATCCCAAAAAGTTTGAAAAAAAAGTTACCAAATACATCATGACTAGGTGAGCACTCATTTTTTAGGTTAAAAATAGGCTCTTTAATCTCTAGGTCAAGAATCATAGTAGTGAAAGTGGAATTGTACTCTTGATTCACCATTCTCAGAATCACCCCATCTATAGGGTCAATGATGGAGTGGGGACCATTAAAAATATCCTTAAAGTAAGACGTGACCTGCTTAGAGAGATACATTCTATTTTCAATGAGGATATCCACATTATTAATCAATGAAAGATTCTTGGAGACTTTCCTACATCTTTGAATAGAATTTTAGAATCTTGACTTTCTATCACTGTCCTTTAACCACTTAGCTCTAAAGGAATCCCTTGGTAATGCATCTTTCATATCAAGAAGATTGTTCAGTTTAAGGGAAAACTCAGCTTCCACTACAATTCCATCAGAGAAGTCATTGTTGGTATTAAGTTCTTGATCCTTTTTAAGAGAATATTTAATTGTATTGATATCAGATTCAATGGATTTGAAGCGATATTTCCTCCATATTATTAAATTCCTCTTTTAAATTTTGAGTTTGGTGATATAGGCAACAAAATCATCACTAAAATTCACAGTGTCCTAGGTGCTACAAACAATGGTCTTGAATTCAGGGTGAGAGAACCAAGCCTTATTGAAACTGAAATGGAAAGGAAGTTTGGGTTACTTCTCACTAAGATCCACCAAAATATGATGACGATCAAAATTGAGTTCGAAAAGAGTTGAGCATGATATGTCACCCCATGTGTCTAGAGAGTCCCCATTAACAAAGGCCATATCAATATTGCTAGAAAAAATATACTCAGGTGCCTCCTACACCATGTATATTTGTCACCTACCAAATTAGTCTCAATAAAGTCATTCCGATCAATACATAATCTGAACTCTATAGAGGAAATTATGTTGTACTCTACTCCCATTTTTGTCATCAGGATTCTAGATTGCATTGAAGTCACCCAAAATTAACCAAGGATTAGAGTTGGTAGATTTGAGAGATGCTATATCCATCCATAGATTCATGTGATCCTGATAACTATTGTGAGCATAAATGAAGGAACATTTAAATTGGTAACCAATGTAGCTGAAGGAGTAAGGGACACGCTGATCACATGACAAAACCACGGTGATGTTGCTTATATAATTGTGGTCCAAAACCCATAGATTATTGACATCTGTTGAGAACCTATTGGTGTCAATTATGTGAAAACCCAATTTTTCCAAGTTATAAATACTAGAGGAGAATAATTTTTGGGCTGATATAGACCAATAAGACATGGTTTGTGCTACTGAATGAATAACCGTATGGATATACATGTTTCCATATTGACAAGATGCTTGAAATTCTAGAAAAAAATATTTATTTTAAACTATAACCTGGTTTTTAACCCCTCAAATTTGAACATATAGGTATTTTAGGTGGTCTACTATCCTTCTATTTGGGAGGAAGAGATAACAGGTCACTTATATCATCACTACGAGTCATGGTACCCTTCCCTTTGGAGGACAACTCAAAGTTAACCTTAGTTTTCTGGATGTGTTGATTTGAGGTAATTATTGAGGCATTGGGATTAGGTTTATAATACTCATTCCCCTGTCTTCTATCATGCAAAATGGTTGTAATATCATGCTCTACTGGAATGGATCAAACAACAACCCGGGTCTACCCTATAATGAGCTGATAATCCTGAGCCTCAGAAGGAGGTTCTGGGCTTCTATGAACCTATTTCATTACTGTACAGTGGGAATTTTCAGAATTCATACCCTCTGATTGGATCCTCTCAGCAGATGCAAATCCTATCAATGTATGAATCTATTTAGTGTGGGTAATGAGGCTAGCAGGGGCATGGGTGTCTTCCAGATTTGAGGTGTTTTCCAGATAATCAGCATTCGAGGTGTCACTATCCATCATTGACTAGACCATGTCCTTTATGTCATTAAATAACTCAATAGAGATTAATTCACCACCAATTTGATGATGGAGATTAAGATGTATATTATAAATATCATCAGATATTACCATATCAAGATCTTCCTCTTCCTTTGTTTCCTATTCAAAGAGAGGGTTCCTTGCATGTTCATCCTCTTGAGCTTCTTCCTCCTCCACCATTTATGACTTGGTTTGATTCCAAGGATTGGATGTTCTAGACTAAGTATTCTTAGAAGGTTGCATCTTCACAGGAGCCTATACATGATTAGGATCCAGTTGAGATGTTTAAGGGGCTTGAGAAGGTCCTTCCTGATCCTTTATGATGCCCTTAATTTCATGAAACACATTTTTAGATCGCCTTCTCTTTTTGGTTCAGTACAATCCCTGGCTTTGGGAACAAAAAATTATTTAATAATCACTCTGAAATTAGAGACTGAGTGCCCCACCA
This sequence comes from Viscum album, assembly GCA_963277665.1. NCBI lineage: Eukaryota > Viridiplantae > Streptophyta > Magnoliopsida > Santalales > Viscaceae > Viscum > Viscum album. The sequence continues at coordinate 1,644,843 of CAUJRU010000088.1, forward strand.
TTTTACCAACATCACATATGTGTGGGACATTCTCATATACCACTATAAATTCTGATCTGTTCCTATGAGAAATGAAAGAAATGCTCTCGGGCCTCTTGACTTCTAGGTTGACAAACACTATCATCCAAGAATTCTCCCTCCATGGTCCGCTGATCCATTCTGATTGGTTCACCAATACAAGATGCAAGATCGTTCAGAATATTTGGGTTCTAGTAAACCCAATTAAACCCATGAAACCGTACCCAAATCTTTGAATTTGTCTACTTGATTTTAAAAGGATTAATGTTCACATCCCATTAAATTAATCATTGAAATCCAGGGTTTAATTGAGGGTTTCCAATGTTTTAGATAGTGTTCAATGCATCCTTAGATTGAAGAATGATATGAAAGTATCCCTACCAAACATGTATTACCCTCCAATCATGGTTACCCTAATATTTTGATATTATGTTCTTGATACCAGAAAAAGACCAGGGCTTATCCCCCTTTAAATGTATAACACATACGAGGATCAAAAACATATTAAGATAGATTATTTGATAAAGAGATTCGAGATCTACCACTATAGAGAAGCCCCCAATTTTGAGTCTCGATACATTGGAGGGTCTATGAGATTCATCCTTGGAAGGATTCGTAGAGCCAGAAAGTTCTTCTGAAAAGGATAATCCATTATTCTTCACAATTGAGGTTTTCTTAGATTGAAGATCTTTAATCATTTTCGTCAGGGTGCCACAACCATCCTGGAAGGCCGATTCCCATTTAAAATTGAATGATTCCATTGAAGAAATTAAGAACCCGATCAAAGAAGATAGGATCCGCCATCGCTAGATTCAAAGATGAGATCTCCCACTATGTCCATACATTTTGGTGTTGAATTTTTATATAAAAACATTGTATCATTTTCAACATTTTCAATTGGAAAACCTGCTTTATCATCGCATCTACAGGAATAATTTTAAATTAAAATTTACCACATATATGAATTGAGTTTGGAAAAGTAGATTAAATTTTTTAATCTTAATTATACATATTACATGATTTTTTCAACATAATATTTTACCAAAAATTATACTGAAAATAGTAATAATTAATTAACATTGTTAAGGAAAATATGGGTTTAACAAGAGTTAAAATTAAAACATAAAATTATAAATGTTATAAATGTTTGAATAAAATATATTTTATATTTATATTTTGACCTTATCATATAAAATTCTCAATAATACTCAATTTGGGCCCTTTTTCACGTGAAATATATTGTTCTCATTTTTCTTTCAAAAAAATACAAGTGTGCCACTCCCTTCACTTATAAAGACCAACCCTTATCCTCTATTCTTAATAACATAAAACACTTATAATTTAGAAAATATGTACCCAAATCAATTGGAAAAAGAAATAAAATCATCATAGAAGCCATATTTTCAGAAGAAATCCTAATAAGGAAGGATTTTGGTGAAAACCATAGTAGATTACCTGAGGAAGAGGTAATAGTCTTAAACGGTCATTTTTATTTTATTTTTTCCTCTACATCCTTAATATATTTTTAAAACATGAAGATATAATAAATCTAGTATCATACATAAAAATAGATTTTGTTATGTTATATTCATAACTTAGAAGCATTCAAACATCCATCAAATGCCTAATGAAATCAAAATTCATGTGTAAGCCGGTCTACAACCTCACATAACGATGTCATTCAATATTCCATTACTACCTCTCATAGTTAGGTATTATGATGGATCTATTGTATATATATAATAATGATAATATAACTATTCATCTGGTGTAATTATATCTCATTAACCCATTTAATTTCCACTACATATGTGATAAAAAATGTTTCTCATGTGTATGGTGGACTTGTGCCAAACGAAGGGTTGTGATTCGTCTTTCACTAACACATAATATAAATGGTGATTTTGATAAATTAATGATTATATGTTTTATAAATGAAATAAATGTGATATTAATGACATATTTATCATTATTAAAACATAATAAATCCTTTTTATTACATTTTCACTCACTAAAAGATGATAACATCATTCATGCATGAGTGGACTACCTCCTTCACAAAGCGATTTCACTCTCTTTTCATCACTAAAACATATGTGTGATGTATATAATTATATTTAAATAAATAAAATTATATTTATGATATTATTATTATATATATACAAACTATTACTTATCTTCTTCACATAATGATAATTTGAAATTGGAAATGTTACTCATATGTAAATACAACCTACTGTCTCTGTGATCATAGCATACTTCATTTCTCCAAACCAAATTTCATGATGGTTACTCAATGATTTATTTATTTATTAATAAGATAACTATTAATTATTTTTATTATTTATATGGTTTATCTATATAATATATTCATTAATATGATAATTCTTGATGAAACACACATGAGAAAATAAGCCATTAATACTCAAAACGATGAATGTAATGAATGGTTATTAACAAACTAATGATAAGATATTATAAATGATCATATATGATATTATAATCATTAATCGGGTTTTGATATAAGTTAATAAACTTTTTAAACAACTATACATGAGGTTAAATTAAATTTATGAAAAAGTATGCATGAGGTAACATCATTTGTATCAATTTCTCATCATTGAGGCATATTGAAATGTTATGCATATAATTTATTTTATATGTTGTATATAATACCTATATTAATTATTATATCATGAATAATTCATAATTAATTGTATTTTAATTTTTAATTTGAATGATATCATTCCAAGGGATTTAACTTGAAAATTAACAAGTTGTAAAAGATTTTGTACAATCTCAATTTCTATTAAGACTGTTCACATTCTCTTGAATCAGTAACATTCATGTGATCAATTTTAATTCGACATTGAAATTATATTAAATATAATTATTCTTTTATAATGGATATTATTATTAATAAAGACATAATTTTTTACATATGGTGTATACTTTCAATGCTATTGGATTAACTAAGAAAATATTGACAAATCTGCATCCTTTAATGAATATGAATATTTGACGACTATTCAAACTATTTATGAGATTAAATAAATTATTTGATATAATAAGAATGACTTGGACTTACTATGATGGTTTGAGGCTGAAATTATATATCCCCTCAATTCATTGGTAGGTTTAATAAGACAAACCAGTTGGTCAAATTAAACAATATTATACCAGAAGTTTTAAAAAGTCTTGTAAAGGGTCTTTATATTAGAGGTATCATGACTTATAAGATAATGATGTCTAATAATTTCCATTTAAATAATTGATAATTAATTTTATATCATAATCAATGAGATTTTCACAGTGATATTATCTTTGGAATCATTTCATTCTCAACTATTGATTAAATGGAATGTGTGTTCAGTTATTAACCCTTTCATATAGAATATGCCTTATCTTATCATGATAGTGAGGACATTTAAATGGAATGCATGTTTAGTTAATTAACTTGAAATAATGATGATTATTATTTATTCATGATAGCTATAACATTACTTTATTGATAATGAGAATTTTATAACACAGTTTTTTCCTTTCCGCATGATATGAAGAAGAATTTTTGTAACAAGTTCTAGGACCACATGATTTTTCCATTTATATGAATTTTATTTTATATACATATTTATAGTGGGTATTATATATGTATTTGGTTCTGAAAAACTACTAAAATGATAATTCCTACAAAATTAAACACCTTCTATCTATTCAATTTTAGAAATCATACACCGGATTTGAAATACTGGAGTCGGGGACATTAAACTTATTTTCTTTTAAAAGTTATGATCAATATATTGTGCACATTTCACCATTTCAAATAAATATTTTTTCAATATAATTGTTAAAATTAGTGATTTATCTCCTTCCTTAATCATTCATATATCTATCTTTAATTGATCCATGAACATAGGATCTCTCTCAATCTAAATTGGATTCATAACTCCATGTTCATTCATACTCAACATTTCTTTTACATTATTTTATTTCCCTAGTTAGTAGTTTATTGATAAATCATAATCATTGGGTAGCTTATTCAATTTCCATTACCTCATATTGAGCTCTTTCTATGAAAATATTTATTTTATACTCTTCTAATCTCTCTATAACTCAAAACATTCACCATAGAGATAATGTATACATATATTCGAAGTAAATGTTATAGATTACAAATAAATATATTAGGGTGGATAGTTTTATTAACGAGTCTTTAATTAAATTGGTGAATCTCCTATTTAGAAACTCCATTTCTAGATGGTAGAGTAAAAATTAGAGCATTGACCAATCTCTTATTTAGAACAACAAAACATTATTTGTATTATTTTTTATAGAAAAACATACCCCATTATGTGTGAAATGGGATAATGGGTTATAAAATGAGTAAAAATTCAAAATAAATTACTGATAAAAACATGAAAATCCAAAAAAAACTATGTACCTCAGTTATGTTCATTGGTGTAGCCATTCTCTGACTACCATTTTCTTCCCTAGTTCAACCAAGATTATATACATGAAGATGGTATTTATTAAAAAAGAAACATATTGATGTTAAAAGACACACTTATTAAATATCCCATAAAATACATCCCTCTAAATGTCTCAAGAATGATCCACTAGTGATTCTCATGGTTCTCACAACATTCAGAGAAAACAAAAAATATCATCATTGAATACCACAAAAAAACTTCAGAATATTCATTGTATACTATGTTACTTAGATCCATAAAAACCAAGGGTTCATTAGTAAATCCAAATGGAATTACTATAAACTCATAATATACATACCTTGTTTAAAAAGATGCCTTTAGAATGTATTCCTAATTTACTTGTAATAGATGGTACCCATAGCGAAGGTTAATATTTGAAAAATATTGGGCTCAAGGAAGTTTATAAAATTATTCATAAATGTGGGGTATATAATAAATTTTATTTATTTTAATATCATTTATTTACCATTAATAAATTTAAAGCTTCATGGATATATCTTTCTTATTAACAAAGAGAATAGGGTCTCTCTATAGTGAAACACTAGGGTGAATAAATCCCTTATCACCCAACTACTTTTGTGGTTTCTTTAACTACACTAATAACAGAGTTTAAATTCTATATGGAGTATTTGATATTGGTATTTCATCAGGGCATAAATCAATGTAAAACTCAACCTCACAATCTAGGAGTGTCTATTTAATTTATTAGGAACTATATTACTGTATTCATGTACAATAGGTACATCCTAAATTTGATGTTACATTCTTTGTCCCTAGATATTGTTTTCTCTTTATAACCAAGAATACCATTAATTAGAGATACTAGGGGTGGATATCGATATGTATCAGATGATGATGTTTATTCTATAATGATATGCAATTCTACATTTTCTCTGCATGTATTAATTTCCTTCCTTTTACAATATATTTTCACATTATATTTTTGAAATCTAGTGAATCATATGGATTATATTAAATTATAACATTTTCATGATAATATGTTCATAAAATAATGAATTTTTATGTTCCATAATGGGGATATCCTAACACATCCTTTTTGCAGGGAGGCTTCCCCAATGAGTTATAACTTATAACACCCTTCTTCAATTTTATGGGAAATATATAATTTTATTGGAAAAATAGGTAGATTGAAATGAGTGTGAGGATCCAAAATAAAAAAAAATAGATGGATTTGAATGTATGATTAATGCACCTACCCCCACAACATTGGGTATTTACTTCTAATCAATAGTGATCACAGAATCTTGGTCTTATCCCCTTTTTTCTTCTATGTTTCGTTCCCTTGATTCTGGGAAAATTCATTAGCATAGTACCCCATCTACTTATAGTTTAATGAATAAAATGTAGTGTTTTCTTTATTCCATTTTAATTATTTATACAATTGGCCCTTATCTCTAATATTATAAAAAATCCTAAATCCATTCAAGCAATTCCGTGGGTGATTCTTTCCATACTTTTTAAAAGGTGGGAATAACTAAATTCTATTCTTCTTATTTGACTCATTCCCTTTTTATTGTATTCAGACGAACTATTATTCTATTTATTAACATATAATATATTTCATCTATAGAATTCAATATCCATTTTATGGAACATAGAAAAATTTCATCATATGATGATAATTTTTGAGAGACCATCACCCTTTAGAGACTTGACTTATTCCCTTCAAAGAAATTATTAATCTTTCACTCCATGTTTCATATGAAATACATACATTTCCTAGATAATATTGTAATGGTAGCTTCATAAACTGAAACAAATTCATATTCATTTTACATTATTTTAATGAAAAATTTCTTCATTGGAGTTTGTGGTGCTTGAGCGAATTATTTGAATAATAATTTCTTTTTAAAATCTCTCCATTATATGATTCATGTTTCTTCTTCCTTCCTAGTCTTCTAGATCAATGCCCACCATTGAGAAAAATCACCTTTGATACAATACACTGAAACTTTATCCTTTTCTTGTTCACTATATCCCAAGGCTAATAATATTTTCTACAAATACACAATCTATTTCTCAACTATCATTTGATTAAAAATCCCTCCAAATTATGGGGTATTATATTAAATAAAATGACATATTATTGGATAATATAATCATGAAATAGGTTTCTCAATCTAGGTAAATTTATTTTTCATTACTTGATTAAGAATATTTAATATAGATATAATTTTCCTAGTTCTAATAAATCCTGTATTGGCTTTATCACTAATTAAATATATACATTTTCCATGGTTATTAATACCCTACTTCTTTTTGGGATCCATTTCTAAATAATGGAATATAGAGTATTAGCTCAAAACATTATTATTTTTAAATCAGAATTTATAATTATAAATATGGTGTAACACATAATATAAATTAAAAAAATTGTATTGTTAGTATCAGAATCATAATTTTTGATTTCTTTTCGGATATCCTTATTCACAAATCATTCATAATGGTTTGAAAAGAAAATGTGAATTATCCTAAGAATATGCACCGAGTTTAAAAAATAAGTGTATAGTAAGGCCTGTTTAAGTGCACATGTAATGATTAGGTCAATCCTAATGCTATATTTTGAGAGTTATTACCCCTATGTAACTTTATGAAAGAACCACATCCACCTATAGTTTCCAAAAAGAATAGTATTTCTCTGAAAAACTATATAAAATAATCCTTTCAAAAACTGTATGGTTCTCTTATATACTTATCCTAAAAGTATATCATAGGATTATCTTCCCTAAAATACGTTTTCCTAAATATAGTTCCCATTTTTTATATTTAACATCCTCTCATACCAACTTTAATGACCCATACCTTAGTAACCTGGAGTTTTTCTCTGGTTTATTATATTAGAAAAGATTTAATTCAAAAAATATTGAATGACTAATACTTTTTTCTATTTTATCGAACCAAAAAAACATAAATTATAATAATATTACATAGATATATAAAATAAATGGAATAAAATTGTAAATATTTGGCATCCATGAACAAATTCTAGGAATTATTTTTCATATCCTTTGAATGAAACAAAATAAGGGTGAACTCAAATGCTCAGTAAGGGTTAAATATAGTGGAATATATCATGAATAAATAATAATAATCAAAATTTAAAGGTAAATAAAATACAAAAAATCCATTTAAATAACATAAATCTCATGATAAGATAAGGTATAACCAATATGGTAAGGCAACTAACTGAACAAATGTTTCATTTAATAAATAATTTAGAATTAAATGCATCCAAAGATAAAATCATAGTGAAAAAATATTGGATAATAAAACAAAATTAATTGTAAAATAATTAAATGAATAATTTTTGTATTTGATGTACCTTTTCATCGTGATAAATATACCATCAGGACCTTTCACAAGAAAGTATAAAACTAAAAGTAAAAACCCTTCTAACTTGGCTAATTGATTTCTCTCGTCAAACCTACTGATGCATCAAGGGGATATATAATTCAAGGAGCTTACCATCACTACATGTGTAAATAATTATTAATATATATAATAATAAATTTATTTTCCTAAACAATGTTCCTTTCCAATAAATATCTGTATCGATTATATGATAAAAAATTACCAATATTTCCATAATTAATAAAAAATATTTCCAAGTAAACAACATGTGTATAATGTTATGTGGTTAGGTAATAATCATATCCATCATAAAATAGTATTTATATCAAAATATAAATTTATTTTCCAATGGAAAATGATCACAATTTTTTGTGTTTCAATAAAATGTTAACAATCACCAAAATAATGTGAGTTTCTATAATAGCTTTTACCACTTAGTAATTTTTATATCAATAACCTTAGATGAAATAAATAAAATAGAAATTTAAAATACCGTGAAGTATAAATGAATCAGGATATTACATGTTAATGGGGTAGTATATTCAACATATTAAATCAATTAGTTTCATAACATTATAACATGCCTCGATGAAGAGAAATTGAGACGAAGACTCAAGCTTCACACTTATTTTTAGTTAAACATGATTTAAACTCATATATAGTGGGTTTAAAAATATTATTAACTTATATAATAATTATATAATATTTATAAAATGATATATGATCCTCTACTAATATATTTTCATTTATTTGTTAATAATGTTTCATTATTTTCATTTTTTCAGATGTTAATTGCCTTGTTTCCTCATGTGTGTTTTGTTATGAAGGATCATGTTCATGCAAAAACTTATATTGTTCTATCATATCCTGAATAATAATAATTATATAATTATAATATTTTAAAATCAAATATTTTTTAATAATAATATTTAAGAATCTTTTTATAAATTATGTACATTGTGATCATGGAGACAGTAGGTTGTTCCTACGCAAGTGTAACATTTTTATTTTTCAATGATCATTATGGAAAGTTGTTAAGTAATACTTAATCGTTATAGAATGATCATAACATGTTATATACAATATTATTTCATTAAATATACATATACATATATATATATATATATATATATATATATATCACCCATGTTGTGTGGGGATGAAAATAGAGTAACACCACTTAATGAAGGTGGTAGTCCATACATACACTAATGACATTATCATCATCCAGCAAGTGAAAAATGTAAGAATGAAAATGATATATTAAACATTAATAATGATAAATATTGTCATGAATATCATAATTATTTTATTTATTCAATATATAATCATTAAATCTATCCTTATCACATTCTATGTGAGGCTTCATTGATAGAGGGATAAAATATCTTTAAGAGGTGATATTACACTTTATACACGAGCAATGTTACTATATTCTATTCAAAATGGAAAGAAAAAAGGTATAAGTGATATAATTACACCATCAGTATAAGTAATTTATAAATATTAAATATATTTTTAGATCCATCATAATAATAAAATATGAGATATGGTAATGGAAAAAAGAATGACATCAGTTCGTGAGGCGGTAGTTTGTCATACACACAAATGATGATTTTGTCACACATTTGATAAATATGGAGATGGTTTTAGGTTATTTAATTAACATAAAAATATATTAGTATATGTAAGATATTTATATTTTTATATCATCCTATTTTAATAAAAATTAAAAGATTTGGAGGAAGGAATATAAAAAAACACTTGTTGAAGAATGTCACCTCTTCTTCAGTTATCATTCTAAGGATTGTACCAAAAGCCTTCCTAGGTTAATTTTCATCTCAGAATAAGTCTTTTAGGTGAGAATATTGAATTTATGAATTACTTTGGGTAGGTTTTGGCCAATAAAAAGAATTTTGAAGGTGTGGTGAAGAGAGGATAAGGGAGGAATTTTATTAGTGAGGTGTGTGGCACACTTGTAATTTTTCAATAGAAAAATTGATGACCACATTTTTTATATAAAAAAAGGGTAATATATATATATATATATATATATTTATAAGTATACATGATAAGGATAAAATTTTTCCTTAAAATATATTTGAGACATATTTTGGGTCATTTTGACCTTTAACTATTTTTAACCCCCAATAAACCATGTTTTATCTTAACCCTGATAAATAATTTCAAATTTATTCACTATTCATCATAGAAAATTTTAATTTATCCTTATATAAAAAATATTATAATTTCAAATATTGAATCAATTTTACCATGTTCAACACACAAATTTAAAAAAATTTATTTTACAATTAATCATACAGATGGAGCAGGATGGAAGGTTTCTAAAGAGAAAATGTTTAACAGTTTGTTATATTTTTATATAAATATTCAATATAAAAATGATTCCTTGGACCTAAATTGGATTAATATATATATATATATATATTTATATAATTAAAATAATTTAACTTTAGAATAAATTATATATATATATTACATTTAAATTATATTAAAAAAAGTCAATTTTCAATTAATATTCAGTATTTTTATTATCCTCCAAAAAACGAAACATTTAAAAAATTCCCAAAAATCACCGTAATTTAATTTTAATCTACTCAAATAAAAAATTGATTTTATTTTATCAATTAATTTTCCTAGATTTTTTAAAAATTAATATTAAATTTTGTGTGGGATGTGTGACTAAATCTTTTTTAACCAAAATAACTTTTTTTAACTTTTTTTTAAAATACTATTATTTTATTTATAATAAATAGATAACTATAATTTTCCTAATTTATTTATTACTAACCTGGCGTTTTTTGTATAAAATAAAATCTATGAAATTAAGTTTCTTATAAATGAAATTTAATGTAATGTATTGGGGGGTTACATATACATTGCAATTTTTTATCGATATACAAATAAATAAATAATATTGTTTAATAAAATTTACATGGATGAAAAATATTTATAGAATAAATTTATAATACTTTTAAATTGAGGTTTTATGTTATTGTGTCTTTTATCTTGAGTATGACTCTTCAAATATGTTCATTATCATAATTTATAATAAACTTCTGTTAATTATTTAATTTTATAAGAAAATATATAATGTTTGTCATTCCATTTACTTTTTCCCAACCTGTTTTTATTCAACTACTCAATAATGTAAGTTAATGTTGGATTATTTGATGATATTAGAGTCATATGTCCAAAATGACATCCTTTGGTTGACTATTGTCAAAGAATCCATCATTCCATAGTTTATAGACTAATAATAATGAAATAATTATCATTATTTTTCATTAAATATACTTTTAAGACCATACATGAAGGATTGTCAGGAAAAAGGAATTATGTTACTATCATGGAGATGATAAGATCTCCATATAGAAGATCAATGTTTCCATTTTTCAATGAATATGAAAAGGGAATATATTAATTATTTTATTATTCCAGAATTCTGGTTATCTAATAAATATTGTTAGCCCATAGATGCTATTGGACACTATCTTTAACTACAAGTTTCAATTATCACAAATCATTTCATCTATTATCATATATCGTATTTCATATTAGATATTATATTATGACACAACATTATCTTGAATATCATATCATGTCATTCATATTACTACTTATGTGCGCTTAATTATAAAAAAGATTTTAATTTATTATCTGTATGTAATTAAGAGGATTACCCGTTTCAAAATTTATTAAATTGCAAGATAGATTATCTAGAATTTTCTATGTATTAATCACTAACACTGAAAATCTGTTGAATCACCTTCAGATATATGCCTTACAGATCGATAGATCAAAAACACATATTTTCTAAGTGTGTGAAGATTACACTGTTACAATGGACTCACCGTTAGACATGAAACTGAAAAACAGAGGACTCGACGTTGCACATGCTACCAAAGAAAACGTCCTATCGTTAGTGTATGTGACAACCAGTCGCATGATGCTACCAACACAAGGACTCACCATCAGTTAAAATGAGTCACCATTGGATCAAATATCTCATCGACAGGTGGAATAACTCACCGTTCATATGAGTCACTATTAGTTCATCTGTCTCACCATTGATCGGTCACATCGATAGTTTAAGTGAGTTGCCGATGGGCGTCACACAGATAGTTATAAACGAGTCATTGATACCGATGTAAATGACTCACTGATACATGAAGTCACCGATGTTGACTAACCAATGATGAAAAATTGATTAAAATGAGTCACCGATACTTGTGACTCACTGATAGTCATAAAATCTATTTTGATATTATTAATTCAAATTTATATCTAATTGTCATATTTAGAAAAAATAATGTTTTTGACAATATTTAATGATTTCTATAGTACATTAATTAGATAGTACTAGGTAAATACATATGTGGAGTCTTTCATGCCTATTGAATCACAATGTATAAAATAATTACATACAGGATGATTTAAAATTATATGAGTAGTATGCTGAAAAAAGAGATGAAGGAATAGAAGAATTGAAAATACTCCTGAAACAGTCAATCTTTCTTCAAAGTCTGCAGAACTCAAAGCATAAACATAAGGGAACATCAATATGTTGAGAAAGACCTACTGAACTATACAGAACATCTTTCCACCAACGTTCTGAACACTTCAAACTCCTTCAAAAACCAAAACAAAGAGTCTGTGATACTCTGTTTAGAAGCCTAATTCCAGAAGAGCACTCAAGCTTCATTCTCTCTACATTAGATGATTCCATAACTTCATTGAATCACACACAAAGACTTCTAAAATCTATTCTACATATTTTTATCTATTGTGTTCTTTTGTTACAAATATTGAGCAATGCATGCATCTGTTTTCTACACACACACATACTCGTTTGCATAAATGGAGGATACATCGTATACTCAATATCACAATATTTATTATCTTCTTTATCCCATGTAGAATAATGGAAGAGGTCAAGTGTGACCTTTTTGTTTTTTCTCCCACGAATAACTCTGGTGGAGGTCAGGTGTGACATAGAAATCCTTGTGTGCTATTGTGAATATCGATCCAAGGTGTTGATAAAACTTTTTATTTATATGAACTGCTTGGGGGCATGTGATCACCAAGTGGAGAGGAGTATGTCTCAGCTTGAGACTGAACCTATTTTTTATTTATTCTATGTTTTTACTCTTTATAATTACTCTATTTTATCACTATTTCATATAACTAAATAGAACATTTATTGGTAGTTTAGAATGTTTTTATATTTTATTGAACTAGTATGTTGATTTCAAAAGTTATAATAATATTTATATTAGTATAACCAAGAACTAATTAATCTTCTGTGAAATTGATTGAAAATTCATGACTTTTATAAATTCACTACAAACTGATTATGATTATATTTTAATTGGGGGAAATTTTTAAAAGAACCAATTTTAACAAAAAACTTATAGTCACTCAATTGACCCCACTTGAGTAATCTACTTCAACAAACATTTGGTATCATCGGTTGTTTTAATAAATTTTGTCAGTTTTGAAATATTGTTAAATTGTTTTCAACTCGGATTGTATTCTTCTTGCAAAGATGTTAAAATTTATGTTATTTTTAAATTTTTATCTCTCTGAACTATATTTAAAAGTCATATTATAGACAATCGTGTATAAGGATCTGCTACTAATAGACCACCTTTTTTCAAAGGAACCAACTATGATTAGTGGAATCTTAAAATAAAAATACACCTAGAAAGAAAGGGATTTGAAATCTAGACTACTATTGAATGTAAAAATGTAATTCCTCAAACTACTAGAAACACATCGGATGAACCTAAAAAGACTTTCTATAAGAATAATTGTAATGAAATGAATGCTCTATTCTATTCTTTAGTATTTTAAGAGTTTAATCATATTTCTGCTTGTAAAACAACCCATGAAATTTGGGACACTAACTTTTTCTCATAAGAAATCATCTAATGTTAAATTAATGAGATTAAATACTTATACTATTAAATAAGATAATTTTATAATGAATCCTGATGAATCTATTTATGTTACGTATCTCAAATTAAACCAAATAGTTGTCATAATGATTTCTCTTGGAAGATAGGTCACTACAAATGAAAAAATCATGAGGATTCTCAGATGTTTACTGAATAGATGGAGATCAACCTCTGTCTCAATTAGAGAATCATGTGACATCATAAAATTAACTATTAATGAACTCATTAGAATGATGATGATGTACAGATAAGAACAAAAAGTCAACAAATAGGAGGATTATGAAACTAAGAGGAAATATATAGATTTCAAGAATACTACCTCTAAAAATAAGGACAATGAGAACGTTTAAGTTACCATTGAAAGCTAAAATAGTGAAGAATCAGCTTCAGACAATGATTAATAAATGGCCCAACTAGCTATGTGATTCAATAAATTTTATAGGAAAAATATGTTCTTTAGAAAACCCAACTACAAAGGAATTTATGATAACAAGTATAATTATAAAAAGGATTAGAGGAGAAAATATAAAGCAGAAGAGATATTGTGATGAAAATGTAAAAGGAAAGGACATTTCAATGATTACTGTTCAAAGATCAAATATAAAAGGAAGTACGATAACAAGTATAGAAAATATAAAGAAGACATGAAGCCCACATGGAGTTCCTTTGAGGATAGCTCCAGTGAATCTGATTCTTCTCATGATAAGAAAATAATTGAAACAAATATGTGTTTTATGAAAAAAACATATAAGGTAATCTTAGACTCTCCATTTCAACATTCATACTATTCTAAAAATGAAATTGAGTATGAGAATATTTCAAGTGAAGAATTATTTAGATATTGAAACACGATGTAAGAGGCATGTAATCAACTAAAGGAGAAGTATAAATCATTAAATAAACAACATGCACTTATTATAACTATAAAATCTGAGCTTACTTCTTCAAAAGAAAATAATGATCAACTTCTTAAGGAAAATAGTGTATTATTTCTATATAATGAGAAATAAAATAATGATATTGAAAAGTATACCAATGTGAAAAACACAGTTAAAAAAATTCTAGGAAAATAGATATCTCTTAAGTATACTTCTTTAATTTGAATACCAACTAGGAAAAATAAACATATCGAAAACACATTTTATGATCAAATATGAAAAATATGATTCTTTTTATAAAAACCAAAATTTTACTACAAGCTCCAGTTCTAAAAATTATTTTACTACATTTTGTTCTTCTAGACCAAACATAGTTTCTTTTTCAAATATTCTCTATTCTACATAAAGAAAATACATAAGACAAGTGTGGATTCCTAAAGCCATTATTTCAAATTTTTATAGGCCCTGAAAAATATGGGTACCAAAATAGTTTCTTGGATTAATTTTTATAGGTAAAATACATATAGTGTTCCTATAGAAATTTTTGGTATTTGGATAGTGGGTGTTCAAGAAATATAATAGGGGAATACTCAATATTTAAAATTCTTATCAAAATTGATGGTCTACATGTCACATTTGATGACAATACAAATGGGAAAATTATCAATCTAGGATAGTTCGGTAACCCTAAATATATTTCAATTTAAAAAGTACTTTATGTTGATTGATTAAAGTATAATATTCTAAGTATATCTCAACTGTGTGATGAGGGATTTAATGTAAAGTTTAAAAAGGATGCATTCCATGTTTTTTATACCAAGAATAACTTATAATTTACTACTCTTTGAAATTATAATGTATATGCTATAAAATCTACTTCAAATCAAAGAAAGAAGTGTCTACTTCTCAACCTTTAGAGTAGGTTCATATAGATTTTTTTGGACTATCTCGAGTCTCTAGTTTATATGGAAAGAACTATTTCTATGTTCTTGTGGATGAAAATTCTAGGTATACTTAGACTTATTTCTTTGCTCACAAAATTGAAGCATGTACTTACTTCTCCATGTATTGTAAAACTATAGAAAATCATAGTGGACTTAAATTTAAATCTCTAAGAAGTGATCATGGAAATGAGTTTAAAAGTCAAGACTTTGAATTGTTTCTCTCACACAATGGATATAATCTTAACTTCTCTTCACCTAGGAAACCTCAACAAAATAGAGTTTTAGAAAGAAGAAATAGGACCATGTAAGAAATTGACTGAACTATGCTGAATGATTGTGACCTAACAATTCACTTCTAGGATGAAGATGTTAATAAAACATGTTTTATAATAAATAGATTATTAGTTATACATATCCTTAAGAAGACTACCTATGTGTTATGGAATAATAGGAATCCCAAATTATGTTATTTTAAAGCTTTTTGATGTGAAATTTATATTTTGTACACTGAAGAACGTATATACAAATTCACATCCAAACATTATGAAGGAATATTTATAGGTTACTCAACCTCTTGTAATGACTATAGATTCTTTAATAAAATAACCAAGTGTGTATAAGAATCCGTGCATATCAAATTTGATGAATCATATCCAAAAGATCTGAGACCTTTCTAGAAAACCTTTATGATGATATATCAAATCTAGATATAAATTAAAAATCAAATAATCCTTCTGTCAAGAAATCTGTGAAATGAAAAAATTCTGGAAATTATCTAGAATCTAGCCATAATAAACCAGATAAAAATGATGAATCTGAAATAACCACTCCTACCTTTAGTAGACCTACTAGAATCATTAACAAACATCACTTAGATGTTATTGTTGGATACTTAGATAAAGGAACACAAACTAGAGTTTCTCTCAAAATCAGGTTGAACATCAAGCCTTATTATCACAACCTGAGCCTAAAAATATCAATGATGTAATCAATGAGGAATTTTGGGTGATGGCTATGAAATAAGAACACAATTAATTTGAATGATATAAAGTTTGGAAACATTTGGATAGACCCAAATACACCTTGATCATAGGAACTGAGTGTTTATAAGTAAAGTAGATAAATCTTGAAATATTGTTAGAAACAAGGCTAGATTAGTTGAACAAGGCTATAGTCAAGAAGAAGGCATTAACTATGAAAAAACTGTTTCCCCTGTTGCTAGACTTGAAACCATCAGAATCCTGCTTGCTTATACTTCCCATCTTAATTTCAAATAATGTAAAATGGATGTTAAGAGTTCATTATTAAATGTTTATATAGTTGAGGATGTTTTGGTTGAACAAACACCCATAGTTTTACAAATACTCATTTTCAAAATCATGTTTTCAAATTAATTCAAGCTTTATATGGTTTAAAATATGCTCCAAGAGCTTGGTACGGTAGATTGAGCAATTTTATTAATACAAAAGTTTTTACAAAATGAATTTCTGATCCAACTCTTTTTATAAAGAACGTGTGTAATGATGTTTTAGTAGTAGAAATATATGTTTATGATATTATTTTTTGATCTTCATGAAATTATTTTTTGTATTGAATTTTATAAAATTAAGAAAAATGAATTTGAAATGAGTTTAATGGGTGAACTCAAAATCTTTCTTGGATTTCAAAATTTTCAAAATATAGAAGGTATCACTTTAAATCAATATAAGTAAACAAAATATATTTTAAATAATTTTGTCTTTTATGGAATTAAAGGTATTGACACTCCTATGAGTACTACTTGTAAGTTGGATCTTGATGAAGATGGTAAATTTGTTGATCAAACCACTTAAAGAGAAATGATTGGAAGCCTGTTCTACATGACTACTATTTGGCCAGATATAATGTTTAGTGTCTGTATGTGTGCCCATTTTTAGGATAATCACAAATTATATCACTTAAATTATGTCAAATGAATTTTCAAATACCTAAAATATACTATCAATTTAGGATTGTTTTACACCAAAGGACCATAATTTTGATATGGTGACTTATTCTGATGCTGATTTTGGAGGATGCAAGTTAGATACAAAGATAACCTTTGGGACATGCCACTTTTTGGGAAAATATTTTGTTTCATAGTGTATTATGAATCAAAATTATGTTGCACTATCTACTGCCGAAGATGAACACATATCTCCTGGTAGCTATTGTGCACAAATTTTGTGGATAAAACACACTCTTCAAGACTATGGATGTCAATTTAGACATGTACCTATAAAATTTGAAATCACAAGTTCTATTAACACCTCTAAGAATCCAGTTTCTCACTCTAGAATGAAACATATTGATGTAAGACATCACTTTCTGAGAGATCATTATCAAAAGGGTAATATTACTTTAGAATTTATTGGCCTTGAATATCTAGTTTCTGATATATTTACTAATACATTAAACTATAAAAGGATAAATTACATCATATATGATCTAGTAATGATAAATCAGTAAGACCATGGGTTTATCTATCCTTTAATATTTATCTGTGAAGTAGTCATGCCGTCACCATTGTCATTCTGATACCATTTTCAAGATGACACCATTGTTCTGCTGACACTGTTGTCAATCCAACACTATTGATGTTTTGAAAATTCTTTCATACCAACACCGATGACTCATTACTTTTATAAGTTGTATATTTCTATCAAAATGAAACTGTTTCATTAATTCCAGTGAACCTATTTCACAATTTTGTGATTGTGAAATCTTAAAATCCCTAAATGATATAAATTTGAATTGATATACTCTACACTCATTACCACTAATCTCTATCTATCTATCTCTCTCTCACTTTTTCACCATTCTATTTCTCAACTCCCGAACATGAACCTTCTGACCTTGAAATGGAATTTATCAGAATGGCACAAGTAAAGTGAGATCTTGAAGAGGGTGAGTCTCATCCTTCCATGAAATAGAAAGGGGAGTCAAGAAAATAGTCAATTCTTGTGAATCCCAGTCAGGTAAACCATTCTATAACTTTGGATAAGAATGTTTTAGTTTAATGGATCTTATAGAGTAAATATTTTTTGGTAAAAGAGTTGAAAGATCAAGGTTGGCATGAATGGTTCGAAAATAATGACAGAGTCTTTTATCCAAAGCTGGTGTATGAGTTTTATATGAATCTGGAACATCTGCTGCAAGGAATTGATATTTCATGGATGAAGTCGATTGTGAAATGTGAGAGAATATTATTCTATTTAAGGCATTGGGATGAGTGTGTCAAGGTACCTCATGAAGGAAGGTTTGAGGATTACCAAGGTAATTCACCTCAAGAAAGTTAATTTTATATTATGAGACCACCCTAAAGGAGATAACTAGAAATGAATAACACATGAGATGAATAACCTCATAATTGAACGTCGAGTACAAAATTATTTTTATGTTTATTGAACATCAGATGTGTCACATGAAAGGGGACTTTACTTCTCTCAAGTATCAAGATGTATACTTTATTTATTTTACTTTAGAGAAATGATAAATGGAATCTTTGTATATATCTAATGGTTCACATCAATGAAATGATAAAACATGGGTGTAAATCTAATTATCTATTTTAATCAAGAATGATTTCCCCTATGCTGAAGGAGAAGGGCTATGTAAATGAAGGTGAGGATGTAATAGTTAGTAAATGCAGTGGAATATGCTTAAACTCTAAAATATGTAAAAGGATTAAAATAAATTGGAATCCTTGAATGAAATAATGTGTTGGCAATGAAGACATATTATATGATAAGTTAAATCCCATAGATCATCCTATTAGACCGAAGGATCTAGTGGATCTTGGTATCAGTCCAGATGAACAAGTAACTTATTATTCAGATGAGGAATAAAAAAATGCTACCCTTTTAGAGATGTGATATTACCAGTTGATGATCGAAGTGACCCAGACACTACTGGACCATCGAAATGAATCCTTATTGGACCTGCAAGTCCACTTAAGGATTTAAACTCTCATGAAACTATTATCAAATCCATTGGTAGTGAAGAAACTAAATTTTAGGGAAGTATAGAGTATGTTAGTGACCCTAATAAAGAAGATAAAGAATAATATGAAGAGGAAAAAACTAGAAGTGGTGAAAATGGTTCATAATTTGGAAGAGAAGAAGAAGAGGAAAAAGATGAAGATGAGAAGAATAATGATGGTATTGATGAAAAAAGAAGTGAAACTAAAAGTGACAGTGACTCTAATCACCCAGATAAAAATAAAAATCCTGGGAGAATGGAGGTTATTAAAGATGATACATGTATCTTAGTTAAGGGTGCTGCTCAAGAAGAAAATGTTTCTCTTGATGAACCTATTTCTGAAGTAGTGTACAATAGGAAAACAACTATTCTTAAGGAAAATAATCCTATCCGGGACACCTTGACTGAGGGGTAGAAATCCTACCTAAGATTTGACACTGAGGAAGATCCTCAAGCACTAGTTGGTCAATTTGATGAAGAGCATCAAATAAGAAGAGTAAGGCATGATATTATTTCTCCATTATATTCTGATATTCTTGCTGAATGGATAATAAATACCGGTTTTGTAGCCTTGAGTTTGGATTATGAATATTTTGATTGTGATATTGTTGATCTTGCTGCAAAGGAACCCATGGATGAGACCACTTCTAGTGACTATGCCACTAAAGCCAATTTTGAACATTTCAATGAAGAAATATGGTTCTCCATAAGACACTCTTTTTAATCTCGAATGATGTATTAGATAAATGAATCTTGGAGAAAAAATAATGAGCTGATTGAGAATTTGAAAGAAATTAGATCTATTGTTGATAGTGTAAACCTCGCTGGTGATTATAGATCTTCTCCTACTTCAAATATCCTCTATCAGGATGATGTTAATTCTGTTTCAAAGTTAGTGTTAAAATAGATTCAGAAAAATCTAATCAAAACTCTAGATACAATTGTGACAAGAAATACGAATCTTTGAAATGATATCAAGAAGTTGAAAACTGGGATCAATGTTTTGACCATAGAGTATAGGGATACAATGGAAATAGTAATGAAAGGAATTTATAACCTTTTTTTTACATTTTAAAGCTCTTGAGTTTTCCAACATGAGGAAACAAGATTAAGATCTCACCTCTTAGGCTCTTGCTTCAAGTTCGGCTCCAGCTGTTCAATCCTCTCAATCTACAGATCTTGTTGTTATTAGTTCAATGTTCAAAGAGGAACTGCAAGATTTGATTGCAAGTATGTACAATGTTGAAGATACTTCAAATAAAGTGCATGATCAAGACAAGTATTATACTCAGAGTTATTATCACACTTAGGAAGAGTTGACTAAAAGTATTAATTATTTTATCTCCAAACTCATCACAAAACGCAAAATGAATAGTTCGTTCATGTAATTAACCATAAATCTTACTATCCCTCCTATAACAATTTTCTTTAAGGATCAAATTCAAAAACTCAACAAATTTACTTCTTTTTTGGATATGTTTATTGAAAACAAGGATGATTTTGGGAAGGCCATGAAATATGCTGCACAGATCATTGAAGAATTTATCAAGTACCTAAAACCATCTATTCATGTCCAAAGTGAAGAAATTATAGTAACTCCTACGTCAACTCTCAGACCTATTATCTCTTTGGATACTCTACCTAAAATATCAGTTTTTCAGTCCTTATCTTACATCAGAAAAGTCATCACAGAAACTATTCCATATTGGGTTATTTCTTATAAAAAACCTACCCTTGATTTTAGAGTTCCTGAAGAAGTTCCTCTACCTCCTCTCTCAATCCATTTGGACCCTCCTACTCCTCAGCCTACCCCTCCCAATCTACCTTCTATTCATTCTTTTGATAATGGGAAGACACCCCTTCACCCTACCTGTTGATCCTACTGTGTGGACTATTTTTAATTTGATACGTCTTTCTTATTTTATTTATTTTTAAAGTGCTCAGTTTTTGAATGCTATTTTATTCTTCCTAGTTTTCAATTTTTCCAATTCTTTTCTCCTATTACTTTTTTTAATCCCAAAATGGGGATAAATTTATGCAATTAGATAAAGTTGTGATTAGTGAATATCAAATTGGGGGATATTGTTGGCCCATAGATGTTAATGGCTAGTATCTCTAACTAAAGGTTTCAATTATCATAAAAAATGTCATATATTAACATATATCTTATTTCATGTTAGATATTATATTATGGAAAAAATTATCTTGAATGTTAGATCATGTCATTCATATAACTATTTATATGTGATTAAGTCTAAAAAGTCTTCTAATTTATTATCCATGTATAATTAAGAGGATTACATGTTCCTAGATTTGTTAAATTACAAGAAATATCTTCTAAAATTGTCATTGTATAAGTCACTGACACTGATAAGCTGATGACTCACCTTCAGACATATGTCTTACTGACAGAAAGATCAAACATGAATATTTTATATGTTTGTGAAGCTGGAACCATTACAAAGGACTCACTATTGGATGTGACACAAAAAAATAGAGAACTCGCCATAGCACATGATACCATTGAAAATGACCTATTGTTAGTATAAGTGACTTACTGTTTCATGATGCTACCGATGCAAGGACTCACAGTCAGTTAAAATGATTCACTGTTGGATCAACTAACTCACCGATAAGAGGAAGGACTCATCGTTCATTTGAGTCACCATAAGTTCATCTATCTCACCATAAGTTCATCTATCTCACTATTGATCGGTCGCACCAATAGTTCAAGTGAGTCACCGATGGGCGTCAAACCGATAGTTATAAATGAGTCATCGATACTGTAATGACCAAACTCTTTGGAAAAGGTACGGATCAATAGTTTTTCTTTAAAATCTTTCCTTTATGCTTGTTTAATGTGTGTAACATCCTAGGGAAGGTCCAGGGAGTGTCCGGGGTTTGTTCGAAGCCCGGGAGTTTGATAAATGGTCTTGAAGACAATGGAGCACGGCCTGCGCATGGCCTGCACATGGCTTTAGACAAATAGTGGGGCCTTTGGTTTGGAGGTAGGAAGGTGCACATGGTTTGCACACGGTTCGGGTAAACCGTGCACCTAAACCGTGAGACCATGTTCTGGAAGCAGTGGGGTGCGCATGGTTTGAGAACAGTTTTGTAAACCGTGTGCAAAAACCGTTTGGCTCTGTCCTGGGTAAAATTACCATTTTTCCTTGTTTTGTTTTAAAAGCCTAATCCCTTTTCTTTCTTCCTCCAATGGACAGAACTAGAGGGGATCCTTTTTTGAGCTCCAAACCCTCTCCTCTCTCAATCTCATGCTTTTTCTTCATCCGGAGACCATTCTTCGATTCGTCAAAGATGTTGGATCATGCTCGGTAAGGCTTACCTCACACACCCCTCTTTCCTTGGTAAAACTTGCCTTCTGTCGTGTTATTTTGATGCAGGGTCATATGCCCTATTTCCAGGGCATTGGACTGGAACTCAGATCTCTTCTAACCTACTATGAATTCGAGGTTGATATTAAGCGAGCCTATGCCTGTAGCTCTAAGGTAGGGGGTCATGTGGTTTCCATTTTTGGTTTTCACCTTTTTGAGTTATTATCGTCATGCCATGGTTTGCCTTTCACCCAACCCCTTATTTGTAATGACTGCTTCATATCTAAATAACCCGTGTGGTATGATATTGATTAATATAACCTTGTTAGGGTGTTTAGATTTGGTGTGGATCAGGAGTGGTCAACCATAGATGATATTCCTTGAGATTTCCCCCTTTTTCACCTTTGGACCTTAGCGATATGTCTTGAAAGGCATTCACCATGTTATGAAAATGAGATGACTTGGTTAGAGGTTGGCTAGGATGAGATATCCGGAACCACTTAAATGATTTGAAATGTATGTTGCCTTGAGATGTGGTTATGTGATATAATATAAGATGGATTGTCGTATATTTTGTTATGTGAATGGTTATGCCTTGATGTGTTGACTTTCTTATGATAAAACATGTATGGGCGGGAATCATTATTACCACATTCCAGATGAAGCTCCGTGTGTGTGTAAGAAGCATTCTTACCCCATACCAGAAGAATCTCCATGTGTGGGCGGGAAGCATTGTTACCTCGTGCCAGCTGAATCTTTGTGTAATGGGATGTGAAGCAGTCATAACCCGTCCCTATATATCCTTTATGGGTGGGATGAATTCTTCCCCACGCCAGTTACAATGCTTGTGGATGAGAGGCATTCATACCTCAAGCTAATGATGATTATTACATATGTGAGAAGCATGGATGAGAGGTCTACTTACCTCATGCCAGTGATAACCTATATCTATGTACTTATACCCCTGGTGATCATTCAGAATACCGGCCATGAGCTGATGTCGGTAGACCCGCTAGGTGTCCCTCCGAAACCTGAGCAGGAGGGTCGGTTATTACTTTGCTTTACTTACTTGCAGTTTACCTCACATTGTTTATTTTGTGAACACCTATTTGGATTATAAGTAGATCCCATTGGTGGTGGCCTACTGAGAATTGTCTCACACCCTACCCAGGCGGCCTCCTTGGTACTCGTGTAGACTTTACTGCTATAGGTACTAGTAAGGGAAAGTTCCCGGCATTAGTTTTTTGATATATACCTATTCTAGATGGAGTTCCAGAGTAGAGGAACGAACGTGGCTAGAGATGCTCGTGGAATACTTTTGTTCTATTTTGGTATTACTGAATAGCATGCTTTCCATCTATTTCTACTGTATCAGCATGCCATACATCAGTTTTGTATTGGACACTTCCTATGTGGCTTTTTTATATCTATTAGGGATTTTCTTACATCTGTTGTATGGTTCGTATGTTTCCCCTTTTTCTCCTATTTTACATTGGTTGTGCTTCTGTTATTTTTATTGCTTTACTACTATACTGCTATGTACTCTAACATTGGGGTACATTGTCCCCACTGACTTACCATTACACCCCCACTGCTAGTCGGCAACCCCTGGCCTATGGGGAGATGAGCCAGGGGTCATGTGGTCATCCGGGCTTGGGGCTCGGGTTGAGGGGCTGCCAGGTCTGGGACGTCACAAAGTGGTATCATAGGCAGGTTTTCTTTCTTACTTTACTATTTGGTGACGATAGACTTGGATACTAGAAATGATTAGGGACATAGTTATAAGCTATGCTTGGGTGTTGTGAACCCATGTATGGGGAAAAGACCAAGTATCCAAAATTATGGTGTTATTGATTCTATTATTTACTGTTGATACTATTTCACCATTGGGTGCTTTACAAGTTTTGTGAAGTTACTGAGATTTGAGATGTTGGAATTTGGATTCCATGGTTCGACTCAATGAAATGAGGGTTATGCATTAGAACATGCATCACGATAGGCACAATATGATTAGGACATGCATCTTGTCATGCTACGTTTAAATTTTTAGCGAGAACTGTCTGTTTCTTATTTCCATGCCTTTTTAATATGTGTGAAACTATGCTAATATTTTATGCATGTTGTGAATTAAGGAATGATGTGGTTTTAGTGGGTGTTACTCTTTGTTTTATAAGGTGTATGGAACCTTATGGATCTAAAAATGACATTCCAACTAAACAAAACATTTTCCTTAATGGAAATTCAAATACTTAATTAGCACATGTAAATGAGAAATGACATCCAAGTGTGTGTCATATTTCAGTTCATAAGGAGTATGGGCCATTATGGGCTGGGAAATTCCATGTCACTGGATCAAGTTAAATCTGAAAATTTGTGGGTCTTATTAAGAATGCTTATGGTTGTGGATAAGTGATCTCAGGGGTAGGAAGGAATAGTACCAGTCCTAGCTTCTATAGTTCAACCTTTAATTTGCTGGTTCCTTCTTTTGAGAGGATCATTTTGTGTTGTAGCGTTATGCCTCTTTGACATCCTCGAGTCACGCACGCTGAAGGCAGCGATGATCACGTTCATGAGGTGGCAGGCCCTGAACCGGTAGTTGATCTTCCAGTCGAGCCACCCATGGCTCCTCTTGCTATTCCTGAGATTGGCGCCAATGCCCATTTCTGTGAGAGGTTCCTGCATATGATGCAGAGTATGCAAGGTGGAGTGCGACCTTCCCCGATTATGGAAGAGTTGACTCATGAGTTTCAGTCACTACATCCTCCTACATTTACAGGAGATGTCGGACCGCTAGCTGTAGAGTCCTAGTTGGAAGCTATTCTTACCTTCTTTGAGCACTTTGAGATGCCTCTAGAGTGGAGGGTCAAGCTCACAGCTTATATGCTACGTGGTTCAGCTAAGAGGTGGTGGGATGTCATCACCCTTTCGGGATAACAGAGAGATATGATCTGGACTAATTTCTATACCATCTTCTCCAATTATTTCTTTCCTCAGACTTTGATGGTTGATAGATCTAGGGTGTTTAGGAATCTGTAATAGGGGACCATGACAGTCAGGGAATATTCATCCCGTTTTACTGAGTTACATCGTTTTTCTCCTACATTAGCTGCTAAGAACCACATGACTGCTAGGTTTTTTGAGGATAGGATGTGTTATGCCATCCGGTCGCAGGTTAACGTGTTCAGGATGACGATCATTTCAGAAATTGTCAATCAGTCTTTGATCACAGATAGGAATTTGAATGAATTAGACAGTTTGAACTAGGGTGGTTCGACACCTAAGGGTTCTAGTGGATTTGATTCTGGGAAGAAGCCGCATTTTGAGGACTCAAATGGTGTTAGTAGAGGTCAAACCCTTTTCTTAGGTGGTACTCTTATCTGTCACCAATGTGGGGTGACAGGACATATGAGGAGGCAGTGTACACGAAATCCAATGGACTGCAGAGGTTGTGGTAGGTTGGGTCATCTCCACTATTTCTGCAGGACTTTTCCCCCAGGGCCTAGTGGTAGGGATCTGTAGCTACTCCATGTTCTGGTGCTGGATCGGTAGGATAACACCAATCAGGTGGCTGGAATACTGCCGGCTGATCCGGTCGTGACAGCAGTCGAGGAAGAGGTAATCAGGTGCATGACTCTTAGCACCGGTATGGTGGGTCTACTCAGGGTAGCCAGGTTGTGACTCAAGGCCGTGGTACCGGCTAGTTTTATGTAGTCGAGCCTATGCCATAGGAGCACCACACTGAACCATCTACTGTATGAGGTACGATTCTAGTTGCCTCTACGTTAGTATCTACTTTTTTTTTGATACAGGTGATTCTCACTCTTTTATATCGAAGGCAATTATTGGAAGTTTGGGCCTTGACATTGAGTCATATCATGGTATGATCATGTTATATACCCCATTAGGTATCCATTCAGAGGGCATTTTTCATTGTCAGAATTTTCCCCTCGAGGTGGGAAGTTACCTTTTTGTGTGGAACCTGTACGTTCTGGACATGACATGTTTCGATGTAATAATCAGGATGGACTGGTTAGTTCCCTATAGAGCCTGGATTGACTGCTATCATCGGAGGGTGGAATTTACATCATCAGAGGGAGACACACATATGCATTAGGGAGAATGTGATCTTAGGGAAACCCGAGCAGGACCAGAACACCAGATCTTAGGTGGTGTCATGACACAGGTTTCCAGTCTTTATCTCAATGACCAAGGGTTACAACCCTCTATTTATCCTCCGGTGGTGGATCATTTCAGTGATGTCTTTCCTGATGATTTCTCTAGTCTACCTCCAGTGAGAGAGGTGGATTTTACTATTGAGCTTATACTAGGAGCAACACTAGTGTCCATTCCTCCTTATAGGATGTCACCTAAGGAACGTCTAGAGCTCAAGAGTCAATTGGAGGACCTGGAAGAAAAAGGCTTTATATGTCTCAGTACATCTCTTTGGTGATCACCGATTCTCTTCACTAAGAAGGCATATGGTACGCTTCGTCTTTCCATGTATTATCATAAGTTAAATCAGCTGACTATTAAGAATTGGTATCCTTTACCTCGAATTGACAACCTCTTTGATCAACTCCGAGGAGTGAAGGTGTTTTCAAAGATAGATTTGAGGTTGGGTAATCACCAGGTGCGTGTTAGGACTTCAAACATACCTCACTGGCATTCAGGAGCAGGTATGGTCTCCATGAGTCCCTATTCATGTTGTTTGTGCTTACGAATGCACCTGCAGTGTTTATGGCTCTTATGAATCAGATTTTTCAACCTTACCTTGATTCTTTTGTGGTTGTATTTGTGGATGATGTCTTAGTCTATTCACGCTTAAGACACGACCCTGAAACCCATCTTGAGATCATGCTGAATACACTAAGAGAGCATCAACTTTATGCTAAGCTCAGTAAATGAAACTTTTGGACAAATAAGGTTCACTTCCTTGGTCACTGTATTTCTGATTCTGGAGTTTCAATTGACCCTGAGAAGGTGAGTGCTGTAATTTCTTGGGAGCAGCCTAAGAACGTCTTTAAAATCAGGATTTTCTTGGGGCTTGTTGGATATTATAGGTAGTTCATTTAAGACATTTCATTCCTAGAAGCACCACTTACAGCTTTGACCAAAAAGGGGGTGAGATTCGATTGGTCAGAACCTTGTGAGTTATCATTTCAGGAACTGAAGGGCAGACTAACTTCATCACCGATACTGATCTTGCCAGATCCAGGCAGAGCTTATATGGTCTATTGCGATGCATAAAGTATTGGGATTGGAGTTTTCTTGATGCAGGATGAGCGAGTCGTTGTGTATGGTTCTCTTTAGTTAAATGCTCATGAACAAAATTATCTGACACATGACCTCGAGCTCGCAGCGGTTGTACATGCCTTACACTGTTGGAAAAACTATTTTTTGGGAGAGAATTTTGTGGTATTAACTGACCACAAAAGCTTCAAATATTTCTTCACTTAGTGGGATCTAAATCTCAAGCAACATAGGTGGGTCTAGTACCTGTAATCCTTTGATTTCAAAGTGTCCTACACTCCTGGAAAAGGAAATTAATTAGCCGATGCGCTGAGTAGGAAAACTCAGTCACAAGTGGTTCGAGAATCTAATGAAGAGTGGAAGCTGATGGACCTATTTTTGGAGATGCACATTGAGGTTCAGGACGGTCAAGGTCCAATTTTTCTATTAGCCTTAGCGGTGAAATATACTCTTTTGGAATGGGTTAGGGAAAGACAGTTATTAGATCCGGAATGCCTTGTTCTACGGGAAAGTGTCATTGATGATACCTCTACAGATTGGACTGTGGATGAAGGTGATGCTTTATTGTTCTGTGGGCATGTATGGGTCCCAGTAGGCATCAGAGAGGAGCTGATGAGGGATTTCCATGCCTTAGTATGGACAGTTCACCCAGACATCAACAAAATGTATCGTGATTTGCGACGACAGTACTGGTGGCCTATCATGAAGCGGGAGATAACTGGTTTTATCACGCATTGTTCCACCAGTCAGTAGGTGAAGGCATAACATCAGTGTTCGACATGGATTTTGCAGCTGTTGTCCATTCCAGAGTGGAAATGGGATGATGTTTCTATGGGATTTGAAACTAGTTTACCCAGGTCACCTTATGGTAATGATGTAGTATGGGTTATCATCGACCATTTAACAAAGGTTGTACATTTCTTACCTGTGTGGGAGACCTTCACGGTTGATGACATGGGAAGACTGTATGTCAAGGAAATAGTGTGCCCTCATGGAGAACTTTGTTCTATTGTCTCGGATAGAGATCTTCATTTTACATCTCGGTTCTAGCAGGGATTACATAAGGCATTGGGTATGCAGGTACTTTTGAGCAAGGCCTATCACTCGCAGACTGAAGGACAGACCGAGCGGACTATACAGGTGCTAGAGGATATGTTACATGTCTGTGTTCTCGATTTTGGATGTTCATGAGAGAAACACATTCCTCTTGTCGAGTTCTGTTTTAACAATATCTTCTAGGATAGCATTGAGATCGCTCTCTATGAAGCCTTATATGTTAGGCCTTGTCACTCACCCTTGTGTTGGATTGAAGCCTGGGAGGCAGATGTTCTAGGACCAGGTCTTGTGTAGGAGACTACAGAACTGATACAGCTTATTAGGAAGCATTTGTTGACAGATTAGTCTAGACAACAGTCTTATGCTAACAAGCACTGGTGACCTCTTGAGTTCAAGGTTGGGAACCTGGTTTTCTTGAAGGTCTCACCCAGTTTGGGAAAAGGACGTATACGGAAGCAGGGTAAGCTTTCAATGAGGTTCGTAGGACCGTTTGAGGTGATGAAGCGGATTAGACCATTAGCTTACCAGCTTGCACTTCCGCAGAGATACCAGGCCATGCACGATGTTTTTCATGTATCTCAGCTATACCAATGACTTTTAAGATCCGACTCTTGTTTTTCAGCCTGATGAGGTTGAACTGGATATGGATGCTTCCTTCAAGGAGTATCTGATGCGAATTGTTGACCGGAGCGTGAAGACACTCCGTGGCAGGTCTGTTCCTATTGTATGGTTACTATGGCAGCACGACAGGGTACATGATGAGACCTAGGAGCGAGAGGCTGATATACGTTCTCAATGGCCATAGCTTTTTGTTAATGACACCTCAGTACCCTTAGATGTCCAACTCGGGGACAAGTTTCTTTAAGGTGGGGAGGTTGTAATGGCCCAACTCTTTGGCAAAGGTATGGATCATTAGTTTTGCTTTAAAATCTTTCCTTTAAGCTTATTTAATGTGTGTAACATCCTAAGGAAGGTCTGGGGAGTTTCCTAGGGTGGTTCGGAGCCCGGGAATTTGAGAAATGGTCTTGCAGACAATGGCGCACAGCCTACGCATGACATGCACATGGCTTCAGACAAACCATACAACCTTTGGTCTGGAGGTAGGAAGGTGCACACGGTTTGGGTAAACCGTGCGCCTAAACCATGTGACCATGTTCTGGAGGCAGTGGGGTGTGCACGGTTTGGTAAACTGTTCCCCTAAACTGTGCAGCCCTGTTCTGGTTAAAATTACCATTTTTACCTTGTTTTGTTTTAAAATCCTAAACCCTTTTCTTTCTTCCTCCAGTGGACAGAACCAGAGGGGAGCCTTATTTTGAGCTCCAAACCCTATCCTCTCTCAATCTTTTGTCTTTTATTCATCCGGTGACCATTATTCGATCCGTCGAAGGTGTTGGATCACCCTCGGTAAGGGTTACCTCACGCACCCCTCATTCCTCAGTAAATCTTGCCTTCCATCTTGTTATTTTGATGTAGGCTCATATGCCCTATTTCCAGGGCATTGGACTGGAACTCAGATCTCTTCCAACCCACTATGAATCTGAGGTCGATATCAAGTGATCCTATGTCTACAACTCTAAGGTAGGTGGTCATGAGGTTTCAATTTTGGGTTTTCGCCTTTTTGAGTTATTATCGTCATGTCATGGTCTGTCTTTCCCAAAACCCATTAGTTGTAATGAATGATTCATATCTAAATGACCTGTGTGGTATGATATTGATGAATATAACCTAGTTAGGGTGTTTAGATTTGGTGTGGACCGGGAGTTGTCAACCATAGGTGATATGCCTTTATATTTTCCCCCTTTTCACCTTTGGACCTTAATGATATGTCTTAAAATGAATTTTCTATATTAGGAAATTGAGATGACTTGGTTAGAGGTTGGCTAGGATGAGATAGACTGAACCCCTTGAATGATTTGAAATGTATGTTTCCTTGATATGTGATTATCTGATATAATATAAGATGGATTGCCTTATATTTTGTGATGTGGATGGTTATGCCTTACTATGTTGACATTCTTGTGATAACCCATGTATGGGTGGGAAGCATTCCTACCTCGTGTTAGATGAATCTCCATGTGTGGGCGGGCATCATTCTTACCCCATGCCAGATGAATCTCTATGTGTGGGTAGGAAGAATTCTTACCCCATTCTAGATGAATCTTTGTGTAATGGGATGGGAAGCCTTCATACCCCGTGCCTATATATCCTTTATGGGTGGGAGGAATTCTTCCCCACGCCAGCTACAGTGCTTTTGGACGAGAGGCATTCATACCTCATGCCAGTGATGATTATTACATATGTCAGAAGTATGGATGAGAGGTATGCTTCCCTCGTGCCAGTGATAACGTATATCTATGTACTTATACCCCTGGTGATTGTTCAGAATACGAGCCATGAGCTGAAGCAGGTAGACCCGCCAGGTGTCCCTCCGGAACCTGAGCGGGAGTGTTGGTTATTACTTTTCTTTACTTAGTTGTAGTTTACTAGACACTATTTATTTTGAGAACAACTATTTGGATTACACGTATACCCCATTGGTGGTGGCCTAATAAGAGTTTTCTCACACCCTACCCGAGTGACCTCCTTGGCACCCGTGTAGACTTTACTACTGCATGTACTAGTAAGGGAAAAGGCCATGCATCTCGTTGTTGATATATACCTATTCTAACTGGAGTTCTGGAGCAGAGGACTGAGCTTGGCTAGAGATTCTTGTGGACTACTTTTGTTATTTTTTGGTATTACTGTATAGAATGCTTGCCAACTATTTCTACTGTATCAGTATGCCATACATCCATTTTGTATTAGACACTGCCTATATGGATTTTGTATATCTATCATGGATTTTCTTACGTCTGTTGTATGGTTTGTATGTTTCCCCTTTTTCTCCTTTTTACCATTGGTTGTGATTCCATTATTTTTATTTCTTTGCTGTTATACCAATGTGTACTATGACATTGGGGTACAGTCTCCCCACTGACTTACCATTACACCCCCGCTGCTAGTCGGAAGCCCATGGCGTATGGGGAGACGAGCCAGGGGTCTTGTGGCCAACCAGGCTCAGGGCTCGGGTTGAGGGGCAGCTGGGTCCGGGATGTAAAAAATTCCAATGGAAAGGACTCATTGATACATGACATCACCAATGATGACTGACCAATGATGACAGTCCAATGAAAATGATTCATTGATACTTGTGACTCATCAATAGTCATAAAATATATTTTTATATTATTATTTCAAATTTATATCTAATGGTCAAATTTAGAAAAATTAATGTTTCTAAAATTATTTAATGTTGTTTTTAGGACATTCGGTAGACAGTATGTGGTATATTTATGTTGGGAGATATTTTTTCTTACTATATAAAGAAGTGTAAAATAATTATATACTGCATCGTTTAAAAGTAGATGAGGAATTTGCTAAAAAATAAAGAGTAAGGAATAGAAGAACTGAAAATTCTCTTGAATCACTTGATATTTCTTAAAATTCCCAAGAACTCAATGAAAGAATATAAAAGAACATTAATATGTTGATCAAGACCTATTGAACTAAACAGAACATCTTTCCACCAATGTGATGAACACTTCACCCACCTTTAATAACTTAACCACAGAGTCTGCAAAACACTATTTTGAATCTGACTTCTAGAAGATGACTCAAACATCATTCTCTCTACATCAGAAGAATCCAGAACAAGATTTCACAACACACAGAGACTTTTGAACTCTATTTTAAATACTTAGTTGTGTTTTGTTCTTATTTTATTACAATTTCTGAGCATTGTGTGTATCTGTCTATTACACGAACACTGACTCTTGTACATAAATTTAGGATACCTGATATCCTCAACATCACTCTCTTTATTATAATCTATATCCCACATATAACATTACAAGAGTTAAAGTGAGGAATATTGGTTGTTTTTACCACGAATACTTGTGGTAGAGGTCAGGTGTGACTTGGACATCCTTGTGGGAAATTATGAACCCCAATCTAGGGTGTGGGTCAAATGATTTATTAATATAAACTGCTTGGTGGTAAGTGATCACCATTTGGAAAGGACTAAGTCTAGCTTGATACAAAACATCTTTTTTATTTTTAATGTTTTTTACTCTTTAGTTTTACTTTGTTTTATCAAAATTCCATAAAACTAAATTGAACATTGATCGTTAGTTTAACAAGTGTTTATATCTATTTTGAACCAGAAAGTGGTCTTCAAAAGTTATACCAATATTTAGACTAGTATAGCTGAGAACTAATCAATCTTATAAGAAATTAAGTGAACATTCAAGACTTTTATAAATTCACCACAAACTAATTTTGATTATATTTTAATTGGGGGAAATTTTTCAAAGAACTAATTTTAACATAAATTTTTATAGTTACTCAATTATCCCCCCTCTTAAGTAATCTACTCCAACAAACAAATATAATATTATTTACTTAAAATAAACTTATATATAGAATCCATGGGTTTTTTTATAAAAAATAAATCACATTGTTTTATGGAGGTATTAATCCACTCTTACGCATGAACCCCAATATCATTTTTTAATGGATATATTGTTATAAAAATAGATGATTCCATATAATCACATAATAATACTTATTTCATGAATATAATTTGTATACATTAAATCCACCATTTTTTCATCTAGTAGAGGCTTATATAGAAAAAATTGCATCCATTCATGAGTTTGTAGTCTGACGTACATAGGAATGATGGTTCCATTTTTGATGTGATTGATAAGGGAGATGGATAATGGTTATTCCAATAACATTAATACATAAAAGCATATGTAATATAAATGATCCATTAATTCCATATATCTAATTTTTTTGAATGATGTATAAGAAGAAATTATAAAAAAAAATTGGTTAAAATCTATACAAATTCTTCTGAAAACCTCTATTTCTTGACATTTACATCCCTCTATGATTGGAATTGTTCATTAAAAAAGACCTATAGAATGTAGTAATAGATTTTATAAATGGGTTTTGGATGGCCTTTTCCAAAACCAATTTCTATTTAAGTGTGTATATGTGGGAAATGGGGTTCCATTTTGTAAGTAAAGAGAGGGGAATTGCAAGAATGAGAGGTTATGGAATCTACCATCAGGACAAGCCTGTGCATGCACAGAAATTCCTAGCCGAACAGCCATGTGAAGGTGGAGAGCTGATTTCACGATGAAGATGCAAGGGAGGAGTAGTTCCAAGTAGTTAGTCTGGGTTGTATGTAAGGTTTGAAGCCAACGGGCAATGAATTCATCTACGGCCTACGGGCCATGTAATAATTACACCTACGGGCCTTGTAAGGGTTCCACCTCACCCCTTGAAAGGTGTATTATCAAAATCAATAAAAAAAGAAGGTCTTTGGGCCATTGGAGGAGAGGGGAATTCTGAACATTACTGTAACGCCCCAACCCTAGTTACCCAGAGTCGGTGCATTATTACATAACATTGGCATGATCATGAGAAAGATCAAGACTCGAAAGACCGATTAGTTTAGTAGCCTTGGAATAACTAGATACATCCATAAATTTTTACATTACATCATAAAAAAACATCTTGTCTCCATATCCCCTCATACTATCCCTGCAGGTCATTCATAAATTACTTCTTCATAATCCTGGGAAAAAAAATAAAACATTGAAAGGGGTGAGCTCGGATGCTCAGTAAGGATAACATTATAGCAGAAGCTTTCATAAATAAGCATAAACACTTAAGGCAATTTATAACTAAAACAAAAGCCTTTTAAACTTGAACTTCAGCATAAAATGGCAAAGGTAAAATGAAATAATGCCATTTACTTACTCACATGGATATTCTACTAGTCGAATGATCACATGCAATATCAATAACCACTTTCATAATGATGGAATGCATAATGCCAGACTATCATAACCACATAGCCAAGGCCTCGTGCCAAGACTACAAATAAGACTTTGTCAAGGCCTTGTGCCAAGACACTAGTTTGTCTCATGAGACCTACCGATGAAATTTTTTTAGAAGATACTTACGTTTAAAATTGCTAAAATACACTCTAGTGTTTTTCTGAAAACATTATGCAAGCTTATGAAAACAAAATAACTAATTCTGAGACTGCTCGACTAATTACAGGCCATGATGGGTCCACTCCCAATCCCTTCCTGTCTACCAAACTCGAGAGTCAGGTTTTCTGAAAACATTTTTAAGCTTGCGTTAAATACGTATACATTTGCACTAGATTTTCATATATTTGAGAGAAATATATATTTTTTTGAAACATGGAGATAATTGAAAACATTATAAACAACACAATACCAACCATATATACATATATGGACATGTACTGCCATAAAAAACAACATAATTCAAACACTAAAATCATACATTAAAATAATGTTTTCACTCTTAATAAATTTTGTAGAAAAGTGTCCAAAAATAAAAATTATTATTAAGCTTGATATTGAAATTCACATATAAATATATATATATATATATATATATAAATATGTATATACCAATATACATGTATATATAAAAGTAGGTTTTGTTCTTATCAAAAAATAACATAAAGCACTCTTTTGAAAGTTTTAAAAGGGGGATTGAGAAAAACTTGAGTATATAAAGCTGCAAATGAAATAAAGGTTTTGTAAATTGAAGATAATTGAAAATAGTCCCTTACTATATTCTACCAAAATTTTCAGAAGTGAAAAACATGCTGATTTTGAAAAAGAAACCATAGATGAAATAAATTTCAATTGCACAATTATAATTTTTGAAGAAAATAAATTGACCGAATAAATGTAAAGACCCCTTACCTGGTTTGGCGTAAACTGAGTGTCCAAATTATCTTCCTACCATTCAGACTTTCTTTCCCCCCCTTTTTCTCAACATAAATTTATCTCTCGGCGTTCTCTCACGTTAGCATAACTGGCAAGCATAAAGGAAAGAGGATAGTGGTTCACTACCCTTCTAGTCTCCACATATAGAGTGGAGAATCCTCCTGGGCTACGAGTAAGATAGACATGGTTTATATAGAAGTGTTATATCTTATAAGATACGCTAAAAAAACTAAGTGTATATGATACAGTGTGTGTATCCTATCAAAAGAGTTTGACAAAGCTAAAAAAAATATGGCAGAAACATCAATTCTCCTACAGTCCAAATGCAGTGTATCAATTAATAAAAATTGAATTTTATGGATTGACGAAAGAAATCTCTTAAACTATATTAAAGGACCACCAATACCCACACAAAAATCCAAAACATCTTCCAGACGTATTAATTGACAGCCGCTTGACAGCCGCTCAATAAACTAAATGAAATGCTGGAAATCCAAACTCGCAGTAGATTACACTGTTTTAAACATCGACATTTGAATAAACAACTCATCTATGATGAAGATATGGATTGGAACGGGTCAAGGATTCTTCATAACAAAACAGACCACAATCATTCACATTTCGGTATTAGACGAAACCGTTGACAAAGATAAGGATATCAATTTCTGATCATAAACACCATAGAAATTTAATAATATAAACAGATTGATATCTAATAACAGGAAAAATGGGAAAAAAAAGATTCGGATGATAAGATTTCTGAACACATAAGTCTAAAATAAACAATACAAAATAGATTAGAAAAATATAAACCATGGATGAAGTCGATTCAAGTACAAAATACCAAAGCCACTCAGATCTAGACAAGAAGATCACCTTCAACCTCAGGTACAAAAAAAACGGAAACCCTAAACCGAGATCAGACATGGTGTTTCGAAACCCCTATGGAATCGACCGCTGGACGACGCCCAAGCTTCAATCGAAGTTCGACGCAGCCCTCCCCATCTCGAAGTCGCGTTCTCGGACTACTGGTTTGCGAAGAAGACAACGAAGCCTCCCCTCGGCTTCTGTCTCTCCCGAAACCAAAAATGGAATCCCGTGAAACCAAAACCCCCTTTTTTCCCTTCGTTTTTCATTTTTTATATATATTACTTTACTAACAAACTTTTATCGGTTTGTTGTTGTTTTTTTTAAATAAAACAATTTTCTGAATTTATATATTTGTTTCGGTTTATATATATATACATATATAGATGAATATCCCTTCTTTTGGTTTTATTTTAAACTCAAATTATAAAGTTCTTTATATATATTATTATGTTTTAAATAAATTATCATTATATATATGTATACAAAACAACCCTTAATAAAATTAAACATATAAATATATATTTATAAAATTAGTTTTAACGCTATATATAGTGTTCGTTCATAATTTAAATCTCATTCTTAATATTATGATTCCATTATAATTTCAAATAATTCCACATTATTTAATAAAATTTATTAAATTCACAAAGTTTGTTTATTGTACATCAGATATATAATAATATTTAAATAAACATTGTCTATTTATTTTATTAACAGATGTCAAATGTTGGTTTTAAATATTACAGTTTCTAACGGATAGTTCCTTTTTCTAACGGTCGGATAAAACTCTATAAATATCAATATTTTATGGGTCTTTCAAATACTCCGAAGACAAATATCTCGACGCTCACGCCACTGCTTTCGGAGATGGTTTTATATGTTCCTCTTATTTTTAGTTTCTTTTCTATCATCCTTACCATAATGTTTGTTCTTCTATCAGATCCAAGAGATGATAACTACTCGATCGGCATCGTTGTGTTTCTCGGTAGTCTTCCAATTGTTTTATTATCAATAGCAGTGGGTTTAATGGGTTAGTTATTGTGTATCAAGGGTGTATTCTGGTATTTGTATGAATAAAGTGCTCGCTAATTATATTTTTTTCATTTGGTAATTTATTTTATTACATCTTGGAAACATTGTCAAAACATAAAACTTAATTTTAAACCTGGGGTGTTACATTCTACCCCCCTTAAATAGAATTTCGCCCTCGAAATTCATTTACACTTATCGCTCTCAATTCTCATCTATTTTGAGTCTCACATGATGTCCCCAAGGTCTGTATAGTTGTCTTCCACGGTTTCCATGTCTCCCTAAGAAATTAAAGTTCAATGTGGCTTCGAAATCTTCCACTTCCTTCGCCCATATGCAACTAGTGCAAGAGGGGTTGTATGGATGTAGGCACCGGAAGACAGTCCTCAAGGAATGATAATCAATATAGTATCCGAGAAGTTCATCTTGAATTTGATTCCTATAAGAAAGTCTCATTGCTTCGTCTTCGAATGTTTCAAATTCATCATAAATTCTTCCTGTGAAGCAAAAGCTTAAAAGTTGACACATAAATGCTGCGCGAAGATTTCCTTCTTCAGCTGCTCTATAAAAATTTGAGATTGATTCTGGTTTCTCAAACAATGTAAAGCACCTAAAAAGTCCTTCGTAATATGCTCCTTGGCGTTGATAGAAATGACGTTGGATCTGCCTGATATCTTCGAAGACGAAACCAGAACCACGATGAAAACGAAGTATATCTGGTGTGCCTGATATATTATAGAGACATTTACAAGAAAGTCGCATGGCTTCATAGGGCTCAGATTCTTCTTTGCATGATTTTTCCATGATCATAGCAAGTAATTCATCCGGAAGGCCTAAGAGACTTGTTTGAGTTCTCCTTCCTTCCATCTGAAAATCACAAAGAAGTATGTTGACTGAAAAGGACAATCAATTTATCAAAGGGTTCTAAATTTCCAGAGTTATCTAGACCGTTCCTCTGATACCAAGTGTGACGCCCCGACCCTAGTTACCCAGAGTCGGTGCATTATTACATAACATTGGCATGATCATGAGAAAGATCAAGACTCGAAAGACCAATTAGTTTAGTAGCCTTGGAATAACTAGATACATCCATAAATTTTTACATTACATCATAAAAAAACATCTTGTCTCCATATCCCCTCATACTATCCCTACAGGTCATTCATAAATTACTTCTTCATAATCCTGGGAAAAAAAATAAAACATTGAAAGGGGTGAGCTCGGATGCTCAGTAAGGATAACATTATAGCAGAAGCTTTCATAAATAAGCATAAACACTTAAGGCAATTTATAACTAAAACAAAAGCCTTTTAAACTTGAACTTCAGCATAAAATGGCAAAGGTAAAATGAAATAATTCCATTTACTTACTCACATGGATATTCTACTAGTTGAATGATCACATGCAATATCAATAACCACTTTCATAATGATGGAATGCATAATGCCAGACTATCATAAACACATATCCAAGGCCTCGTTCCAAGACTAAAAATAAGATTTTGTCAAGGCCTTGTGCCAAGACACTAGTTTGTCTCATGAGACCTACCGATGAAATTTTTTTAGAAGATACTTACGTTTAAAATTGGTAAAATACACTCCAGTGTTTTTCTGGAAACATTATGCAAGCTTATGAAAACAAAATAACTAATTCTGAGACTGCTCGACTAATTACAGGCCATGATGGGTCCACTCCCAATCCCTTCCTGTCTACCAAACTCGAGAGTCAGGTTTTCTGAAAACATTTTTAAGCTTGCGTTAAATACGTATACATTTGCACTGGATTTTCATATATTTGAGAGAAATATATATTTTTTTGAAACATGGAGATAATTGAAAACATTATAAACAACACAATACCAACCATATATACATATATGGACATGTACTGCCATAAAAAAACAACATAATTCAAACACTAAAATCATACATTAAAATAATGTTTTCACTCTTAATAAATTTTGTAGAAAAGTGTCCAAAAATAAAAATTATTATTAAGCTTGATATTGAAATTCACATATAAATATATATATATATATATATATATAAATATGTATATACCAATATACATGTATATATAAAAGTAGGTTTTGTTCTTATCAAAACATAACATAAAGCACTCTTTTGAAAGTTTTAAAAGGGGGATTTAGAACAACTTGAGTATATAAAGCTGCAAATGAAATAAAGGTTTTGTAAATTGAAGATAATTGAAAATAGTCCCTTACTATATTCTACCAAAATTTTCAGAAGTGAAAAACATGCTGATTTTGAAAAAGAAACCATAGATGAAATAAATTTCAATTGCACAATTATAATTTTTGAAGAAAATAAATTGACCGAATAAATGTAAAGACCCCTTACCTGGTTTGGCGTAAACTGAGTGTCCAAATTATCTTCCTACCATTCAGACTTTCTTTCCCCCCTTTTTTCTCAACATAAATTTATCTCTCGGCGTTCTCTCACGTTAGCATAACTGGCAAGCATAAAGGAAAGAGGATAGTGGTTCACTACCTTTCTAGTCTCCACATATAGAGTGGAGAATCCTCCTGGGCTACGAGTAAGATAGACATGGTTTATATAGAAGTGTTATATCTTATAAGATACGCTAAAAAAACTAAGTGTATATGATACAGTGTGTGTATCCTATCAAAACAGTTTGACAAAGCTAAAAAAAATATGGCGGAAACATCAATTCTCCTACAGTCCAAATGCAGTGTATCAATTAATAAAAATTGAATTTTATGGATTGACGAAAGAAATCTCTTAAACTATATTAAAGGACCACCAATACCCACACAAAAATCCAAAACATCTTCCAGACGTATTAATTGACAGCCGCTTGACAGCTGCTCAATAAACTAAATGAAATTCTGGAAATCCAAACTCGCAGTAGATTACACTGTTTTAAACATCGACATTTGAATAAACAACTCATCTATGATGAAGATATGGATTGGAACGGGTCAAGGATTCTTCATAACAAAACAAACCACAATCATTCACATTTCGGTATTAGACGAAACCGTTGACAAAGATAAGGATATCAATTTCTGATCATAAACACCATAGAAATTTAATAATATAAACAGATTGATATCTAATAACAGGATAAATGGGAAAAAAAAAAGATTCGGATGATAAGATTTCTGAACACATAAGTCTAAAATAAACAATACAAAACAGATTAGAAAAATATAAACCATGGATGAAGTCGATTCAAGTACAAAATACCAAAGCCACTCAGATCTAGACAAGAAGATCACCTTCAACCTCAGGTACAAAAAAAAACGGAAACCCTAAACCGAGATCAGACATGGTGTTTCGAAACCCCTATGGAATCGACCGCTGGACGACGCCCAAGCTTCAATCGAAGTTCGACGCAGCCCTCCCCATCTCGAAGTCGCGTTCTCGGACTCCTGGTTCGCGAAGAAGACAACGAAGCCTCCCCTCGGCTTCTGTCTCTCCCGAAACCAAAAATGGAATCCCGTGAAACCAAAACCCCCTTTTTTCCCTTCGTTTTTCATTTTTTATATATATTACTTTACTAACAAACTTTTATCGGTTTGTTGTTGTTTTTTTTAAATAAAACAATTTTCTGAATTTATATATTTGTTTCGGTTTATATATATATACATATATAGATGAATATCCCTTCTTTTGGTTTTATTTTAAACTCAAATTATAAAGTTCTTTATATATATTACTATGTTTTAAATATATTGTCATTATATATATGTATACAAAACAACCCTTAATAAAATTAAACATATAAATATATATTTATAAAATTATTTTTAAC
Organism: Viscum album; assembly: GCA_963277665.1. Taxonomy (NCBI): domain Eukaryota; kingdom Viridiplantae; phylum Streptophyta; class Magnoliopsida; order Santalales; family Viscaceae; genus Viscum; species Viscum album. Next base: position 1,686,684 of record CAUJRU010000088.1, read on the forward strand.
GCTATATATAGTGTTCGTTCATAATTTAAATCTCATTCTTAATATTATGATTCCATTATAATTTCAAATAATTCCACATTATTTAATAAAATTTATTAAATTCACAAAGTTTGTTTATTGTACATCAGATATATAATAATATTTAAATAAACATTGTCTATTTATTTTATTAACAGATGTCAAATGTTGGTTTTAAATATTACAGTTTCTAACGGATAGTTCCTTTTTCTAACGGTCGGATAAAACTCTATAAATATCAATATTTTATGGGTCTTTCAAATACTCCGAAGACAAATATCTCGACGCTCACGCCACTGCTTTCAGAGATGGTTTTATATGTTCCTCTTATTTTTAGTTTCTTTTCTATCATCCTTACCATAATGTTTTTTCTTCTATCAGATCCAAGAGATGATAACTACTCGATCGGCATCGTTATGTTTCTCGGTAGTCTTCCAATTGTTTTATTATCAATAGCAGTGGGTTTAATGGGTTAGTTATTGTGTATCAAGGGTGTATTCTGGTATTTGTATGAATAAAGTGCTCGCTAATTATATTTTTTTCATTTGGTAATTTATTTTATTACATCTTGGAAACATTGTCAAAACATAAAACTTAATTTTAAACCTGGGGTGTTACAATTACATAATGTATTACATTATTATAAATTATGATTCATGAAAAAATAGTTCAAAATTGATAAAATTATAAGATCATATGATTATTAATCTAAATAATCTTATCAAATTAAATTAAAAAAATTTATGGCTATGTTTTAACCCTTATCTCATATTTTCATCCCTATGTTGACCCTTTTGACATTTACTATGACATCAATGTTTTTTACTCTTTATAGGTCAAGATTGTTACTATAAAAAAAATGAAGTGATCCTTAAATAGTCGTGGGAGATATTATAAACCATAAATATTTTAATTTTCTAAATATTTTTGTTTTATGATATTTTATTAATTTAAAAAAATATTGTTTTTTTAAAATATCATTGATGTAATGTTAGGAAATCATTGAAATATTATGATTTAAAATGTTACTATCACATGTAAAACTATTCCAAAAAGAAATTTATTAAAAAATAAATAATATATGCTATTAATATAATTATCCAATCCCGGTTTAATAAATTTACATATCATTTTGGAAATTAACATTTGGTTTAATCCCTTGATTAACTAATGTTAACCTTAACCGCACTCATGACTTTTTCATTATTAAAGGTTAATAATATTACCTATATAGTGAAAGTTTGATTATAAATTTGAATGTGATGAAATTTTAAACCATTAATCATCCTAATTTTTACCTATTATGTTTTTAATTTGATTTAAATTACATAAAAAATATTTATTTAGCATAAAATTTCATTAATGTCATTTTTGAAATTATTCATTTTATTTGAAATAGAAGATAACAAGAAAACAAATATATTTGAATAAAAAATTTGACATATTAAAAATATGTTATATTTATCTTAAAAATTTTATAGAAACCTTAAATAAAACAAAAAAAAGTAATTTTTAGTTTTCAAAATAATTACCTTTACAATTCTACAGCTTGGACACACACTATGTCATCATTCTATAAGTATATGGTGTAAATATTTCATCAGTAAAATTTTAAAATAAATTACCATGATAAATATAAATTATTTAACTAAAAAATAATGTTTTATATTCATTAAATATATATATTTACAATAATATATGTCATGATATCTTATTTAATATGTTTTTTTACTTTGTAGCATTATGGAAGCATTACACAAGAATTTAGGTAAGAATATTGTTATATAAATCCAATGTAAGAAAAAATGAATAAAAATAATCATTTATACATAGTATTGTATAAAACATCATGAAAATAATATTTTTAATATCCATTATTATCATTAGGATACCAAATTTTACTTTTCTATTGTTGTGTAAGCACTACATTAATGCTAAAATGGTTTTTAATATTTGTCGTTGAATACGTTATAATTTATATATTTTTCAATTATTTTTTTACTATATTTTTATTATAATGTAATAAATTATTCTCTTGATAAATTCAATTATTTTTTCTGTCATATTTATGTCACAGTGATATTAGAATATATACTATATTTCTTAAAAGATGAATTTTTTTACATCTCACCATGAATATAACTTTAGTAGGAAAATATAAAAAATTATTTCTAGTAATATTTTGAAATTATGAATCCAAGAATAAATTGTATTTACTCTTATTAAATTCCCATAATTGGTATATATCACTACATGAGTGACTATATAAATGTGATCCCCCTGAGAGAATAAAATAATTCATATAATTTAATATCATTAAATAAAAAATAATAATGATATAAAATTTCATAGGTCAGTATCTACATCACATAGGGAAGTGAGTGGTGAATACATCTTGTTTCTCATGAAAATAAAAAGTGGGATGGAATCCTCTTACCTTAAGTCTTGAATTTCATTATACACATTCAAACTTACTGAATAATGAATATAATTTTATTTTAAATTTAAAATAGGACCACATTATTATATCCAATGCCATATATTATTTTTTATGGCATTATATTACAAATTTATTAACAACTCCATGTTAATGTTACGTTTGAGGTAATATATGTTTTATTGTTCTGACTTGTTATTCTTGATCCTCATAACTAGATCATGATTTACTTACTCCATGAATATAAAACATGGTATACATATCATATATTTTAATTATATAGGTTTTTATAAAAATCCTAATAAGATATAAGTATGAAATGGAATACACTATTCATGGAGATAGTAATCCAAATGTACACATGAACATTCTTTTCATATTGAAAGGGAGAAAGTAAATGACACACACACAGATATATATATATAATTTCATTAATGTATAATTATTATTTCATATATATTGTATAATTTTGCAAAAAACATTCTTAAAACATTCCATGTAAAGTGTGAACGAATCACATTGCATTGAGGGGTGGTAGTCCACACATGCAAAAAAACAAAGTTGTCATTGTTTCACATAATATAAATCATAACATTATGTTTTATATAATAGTTACAGAAGAATAAGGAAATCATAAATAATATATATATATCATATAAAAATAATTGGTTTACCATAATTCCCAACCATGAAAGGTTGTAAAGGAATAGTGATAACATCATTTTTTGGGGTGGCAATTCACCATACATAAGAATGGTAAGTTCAATAACCATTAGATGGAAGAGTGTGTATGTTTAGGTCAAATCCATATAATAATAACATATTAGTATATTGAAAATATATTGGTTTTATATGAGTAAAGAATAATAGAAACTAATGAGTTGGATAAAGAATACGGAATAAAGAAACTTGAGGAAATATGTTACCTCTTATTTGGGAAACTCCTTTTTTGTTTGTACAAAAAGTGTATCCTTGGATGGATCTATTCTAAAAGAGAGACTGATATAAGAAATAGTGGGATTCTTGGATGTTTATTGGGTATATATTGGCCTATTATAATTTTTTTAATAGGTGTGGACATGGGGGAGTGGTGGTGGCCTTTTAGAATGGAGGGAAAGGACAAACATTGTATTTTTTTAAAGGAATTGTGTTTTCCCCAAGTATTACATGTTCACAAAGAGACCAAATGGACAATTCTATAAGAATATTTTCTAATTTTTTAAATATGGTTATACAATAGGGTTTTTAATAGAGTATAGGTCATTTTCTATCTTAAGATTATGGTTTTGCTCTTATTAAGCTTAATTTTACCTTACCTACTGTAGTTAATTTTGGTCACTTACACAAATATGTCTGGTAAAAAAATATTGATATTATTAGACTATAAAAATTATTCTTATTACAACTTTTTATGTCTATTTTTGGAAATTAAATTCACATAAGTATAATATTTATGTTTAATTCCAATCCCGTAGACGTGGAAATGAGTCATTTTTTTAAAGTGTGAATGTTCAAAATTTTATTGAGCCTTTGTATCTAAATTCCATATAAAAATGATTCCAATGAAAAAATTGTATTTTTAGATTTATAGTTGATATATTTTTAATTTAAAACCATCATAGAATATAATTAAACTATATAAATAAATTATAGGAAAAATAAATTTTATGATAAAATTCATTGTTATTCACTATTAGTCCAAAAATGATGTTTCTCATAAAAAAACCAAAAAATCACCATAAGATAATTTGTACTTCATGAATTAAAAATTAAAGTTAATTTTATAAAATTAAACTTCTAAGTGTCAAAAATGAATTTTATTATTTCTTACAAAAGGATATAAAATGTAGTTCTTTGAAGAAAATTGAATTTTTAAACATATATTGACTTTAAAAAATTATATATTTCATTATAAATATGTTATATATATATGAATACATTATAAATAACATTGAAAAAGTTTCTTTTATTATTTTTATAACCATTTTTAATTCCTCTGTTATAATTATCTGATTAAAATAATTATAATAATAAATTTTGTTTTATAGAAACTCATTATTGTGTGTAGTGAAATCCAAGTTAGTGTTGCATGTAGCACATGATTAACATGGTTTAATATATAATTAAAGTTTATATTTGATCATTAATAGAAAAAAACTATTTTATTGATATGTAAAATTCTAAGTATAAAAATATTAAATTAATTTGAAAAAAAATAATTCACAAAATATCAGGGTGTTATATTCTATGCCCCCTTAAAATGAATTTTTCGCACGAAATTCATCTTGGATATCAATGTTTTAATACATTAATTTACATTTCATTGAAACCCACATCATAGATGTGAATATTATAACTTCCCATCAATAGGTAATTTGGAGTCATAACAGTTAGAAAATGTTACTCAGAACTAGGTTTCCACATAGGAGAATGTAGGTTTTGAGTGAAGACTGGACATAGTTGAAAAGAATGATTATTTATAAGGAGTGATTGAGGTCATCAATCACAAACTACTGAATAATCAATGAAAATATGAGGGACTAAATGTTATAAATTATTGATAATTTATAAGTCCATCAGTTCGCTAAAAATATGGTATTTGGGTAACGTTTTATTTATAGATCATTTTCCCAAAGATGAATAATTTTCACGAAAAAATATACTTGCATGATTTAAGGAAATCCCCACCCTTTTTTGTTCCTTGATAAACTTCACCTCTTTCTCCATAAATTAAGGTGAATTGTTCATTCCTAAAGCACTAACATATTATGAGATCCATGATATTTCATCCCAGCTATCATCAGTTATCATTAACAAAAGGTTATTAGATTAGGTTATCCAATATGAATAAATCCTCATACAGCGAGATAATACATTAATCTCAAAACCTTCATCCAATGTATAAAAAAATCTTTCCATAATTAGTTAACCTTATTACCCTTCTAAATGATGAAAACCCAACACTTTAAAAATAATTTCATGAAATCAATATAACAATGACCCTCCACATATCACAGATTATTTCCTGGTTGTCACATTCCAAACATGTGAATACCCTCATAGTATATTTTCTTAAAACATTGTAGTAACTTGAATTACCTTAAATACTTTTGGAAAACATTCATGATTCCATATTCCAAATATTACTAGATATATTTAATATAAGGACTCATCCTTAAGCATTACATAATTCTATGTTTTAGTACAGAATTGACATTCTTACACATTGAGGAATTTTTTTGGTTCAGAGTTTTATAGAATTTGGAAATAATACATATATAAAATCCCATAAACATACAATAGGATACTACTAAAAAATATCCACTTTTTACATATTATAAATCATTTGAAATAAAACATGATTTTTTTCCTAATAAAAATCTTCACAACATTCATATTGTCTTCATCCTTTCTCTTAACCATCCTTATGCCGTGTGATTTTTTTTGAAAATATGGAATGATCATAAAAGGATAAATAACGGATATAAAAAGAAGGAGGGAAACCATTAGTCCATGAATAATTATAAACATATGAAATCATTTTCAAAAAGATATACTTCTCACCCATAATATATCAGGTACTTTTTGAAACATGATATTTCCATAAAACATATAAAACATAAATAAAACCATAATTCTATCTTAGGGAATTACTTAAATAAAATTGTAACCCTCATTTCTACCATATGATTTTTAACCCTCATATCTACCTTACAATGTAACCCTCATGGCTACCTTATAATGTAACCATCATAGTTACACTTTGAGTAACCATACAGCCAACCTCCAACATAATCATACACAATGAATTGGATGGATATATAAGTCTCACCCTTCATCATAAACAATTCAATGAACCAAAACATAATCATAAAACATGAATAATTTTATAAAAACATTTACATTGACTTTTGTAAAATATAATTTTAAAATTGGATTCTTATAGAAAATACCCTTATATTTATCATATAATTGATGTGAGAATTAATATAACGAAATGAATATGTGTATACAATATAAATAAACATAAAAAACATAATAAAAATAAAATTCATTAAAAAATAACCTTATTACCATATAATCAATGAAGTATAAGGTTAACCCAAATAATAAAAATTTGGTTAAGAATTCCCTTACCTCAAGTTCATCTTACATAAAATGTGTTTAAACCTATTTTATAATGGTTAAAGGAGTATTATTAATAATTTACATAAATATATTAATGTTTATAACAACTAATATGATAATTTTATAACATCCTTATACCAATTTATTATCAATATTTTGTTTCTCTCCATTGTTTTAGGTGCGTTCTTTACATGATTTCCATGATCGGTTCGAAGAGGATTTTTTTCCAAATGAAGCAAAACTACAGAAGAAGAATTAAATTGTATTAATATGTTTCCAGAATATTAAATGATACCCAAAATCATTTTATTTTCAAATATCATGATGAATCATCAGATAACACATTAATGATATTCGTTTAGATTATATTCGTGGTTCTTAGATAAAAATGAACTTGTTTCTTTATATAACATAATATTGTGTATATATGTTAATTACAGAACATAAAATTGGTTATATCATACACATTAAAATCTATTTCAACCATTAAAATCTATTTCAAATATTACAATGGTTTTATTAACATATTTCAAGTAAGTAATAGAAATTGAAAATACATTTTCCATGTTGTCGGTAAATCGACACATCACAGACAATGTTTTTTAAGAATGAGAGTGAGAGGAGAAGAAGCACAATGATGAATTTTTTTCATAAACATTATAAAATTAAAGTATATATAAGATGATGGATATTTTCATTCCTCCTGGATAGGTTTTGTGAATAGTGTATAACAAAAACAATAATTGAAAGTAGAATGGAAGAGGATTTTTACCTCTCCATATCTTCTCCTTGAGATCCTCCTCATGGCGTTTGGTTTTGACCTTTTGGTGGGACCAGTGGGTCTTGGATGCGTGGAATAGCCTTGGGAAGAGTATTGGTAAGAATTTAGAAAATTTTAAAATCTTGAGATATGGTAGAGGAAGAGGGGGCGAGGGGTGGTATTTATAGTGGAAGAGAAAAGGGGTTTTCCATTTTTTTAATCATTAGTTTACTATTTTCATCAAGACAAAAAATAGTTTTGGTTATTATTACTAAAAATAGTTATAAGTTCATTTCAGTTTGATCTAATAAACATTTACATCATCCATGACTCAATCATGATGTAGAAATTCATTTACATAACATATTCCATAAATCATGGAATTTCACTATTCACAAAATTCAAGTATTTTAGAAAAATCCCAAGAATTCACCCTAAATATTTTTAGATGTGTAGAATTAAAAAATAAACACAATTTTAAAAATTAATTTTATAAATATGAGAAATTTAACTTTTAAATAAAATCAATAATTTATTCGAAAATAACAATTTTAAAATAATAACTGATTTTATAACCTCTTAAAAAATAATAAAGGTCTCATACAAATATCTTATAACCATAAGAAAACAAAATAATAATTTATGATTTCATTTTATGAAAACACATTTTCATAGAAACTATTCAATTAATCATAAAATTTTAATTAAATATTTATAAATTACAAAAAATACCAACACTTATGCTATAATCATATTATTTCTTATAAGATTCCAAAATTTTATTTATACATACAAGGGTTAGGTTACTATTTATTAGGAAGATTTAATATTCATAAGGGTCATATTACTATTCATAAGGGTAAAATTACTATCCATAAGGGTAAGTTACTATTCACCAAATCATTATGTTTATCCTATAAAACTCTAAATAACTTACTGATCAAAATCACATATGCCTATATTTTGAAACTCAAATCAAAGATATAGAAACTTTTAGTTTAAAAGATAAGTTATAACTATATCCTTATAATAAAGTGTTGTTTCACATAGACTTAATGTTGCATGCATTTCATTAAATTTATATTTAAAATCATTGGGGGGTTACATTCTCCCCACCTTCTATAAATTGTGTCCTCAAAATTTTTATTTACTTATTAAACAAGTGGGGGTACATTTCCCTCATAGTATTTTCATATTCCCATGTTACTTATTCAACTATGTGGTTTCTCCAAAAAAAATTAACCTGGTGGATTAGCATATTCTGCAATACTTCCTCTCTATAATCAAGAATCTGAATAGGTTTCTCTTCATAATAAAGTTTCTCTTCCAACTTAACGATATCTATGCTCAAAACATGCAATGAATCTAGAACATACATTCTGAACATTGAAAAATAAAAAAACTTTGTGTACCTGAGATAAAATTAGAGGAAAATCTACGTAGTTGTTGAATAGTCCAAATTTCTCTAGGATTTTATAAGGTCCAATGAACCGTGGACTTAGCTTTCCTTTATTATAAAAACACATAACATATTTCAATGGTTATATTCTAATGAAAATATGATCACATACCTTGAAAGAAAAATCATTCCTCCTGTTATCAGTATAACTTTTCTTCATGCTTTAAGAAGTCCTCATGTTTTATTTTATAATCATCACTTTTTTCGCCACTTGCTCTACCAATTATAGTCCCATCAACTTCCTTTCCTCGACATCATCCAAAAATGCTATAGTTCTACACCACATCCCATACAGTGCCTCAAAAGGTTCCATCTATATACTGGAATGAAAACTATTTTTATAACAAAACCCAAATAAAGAAATATATTGATCTCAACTTCCCTGGTAATACATTGAACAAACTCAAAGAATATCCCCCAATGTTTGAAATTTTCTCTCTGATTGTTCATAAAATTAAAGATGAAAGGATGTTCTAAAATGTAATTCTATTCATAAAAAACTTCTGAAGTCTTTTCCAAAAGTTAGTAGTGAATCTGGGATCGTGGTCAAATACAATGGAAAGAGGATCTGCATGTGACCTAAAAATCACTTTAAGTTATAGTCAATAAATCTGTTATAAATACATTGTATCTCGAATAGGAACAAAATGTGTATATTTAGTCAGTTGATCAATAATAACACAAATCACAATATTTCCTTGAGATGTTTTTGGTAGTCCCACTTAAAAGTCCAGGGATATATTTTACCATTTACACTATAACACTAGCAATGTTTTAAGCATCCCCTTTGGTAGTTGTTTTTCTGCTTTATCCTATAGACATATAAAATATTTCATGGTTAAATATGCAATATATATTTTCATTCTATCCCAACATTAATAAAAATGAAGGTTTCAATACGTTTTAGTAAATCTAGGATGAATTATAAATGGAAAACTATGAGCTTAATACAACAATTATGTCATTACCTAGGAGTCACAAGGCACACATAATATATTCCCAAATCTCAAAACACAATCTTTATCAAGGTTAAATTCTAAAAACATACACATTTTTATCAATTCTACATTTTTATGTATCTCATTGTAACACCTGATATTTTATGAGAAATATTTTGTTTTTATGTATTATTTTATATGCATCACCAAAGGAATCTTTCACTACACACAACAATCTCTTGGATTTCCTTACATGCAAGAGAAACCTTCCTCGATAGCTTACGTTGTACGCAATACCGAGTTTCACTAAACAACGATATGTTATTAAAATATTTTATAAACTAGCTATTATGAATAGTAATACCCACTTTTTGAAATTTTTTCTTTCAAAATGGATTTCAATTTTGGATTCGTATTACCAAAATTAGCCTAGGGTGATTTTTGGTATTTTTTTATAAACATTCAATTTTTGATGAATAGTGAAAACACTAAGTTATTGGTTAAAACCGAATTTTTATTTAAATAATCATTTATTTTATTTAAATTTAATTTTAGGTAAAAATAGATACATAATACCTATATAAGTTCAATGTAAATCATTTGAGTCATTTTATAATAATATAGATATATAAAAATTTTATAGAACTTTTTACTGTCTTTTACCAACCTCCTAGGAGCATTTGCAACTGAACATAAAACTTATTTTTACTGCTTCTTTGAGTTGAATTTCGAAAATCCGTGAGGCATGGTTAATATCAAGGAGTAAAATGTGGTTCAATAAGATAAAAATAATTTTTTGTGAATAGTAACTTTCAACTTTTATTTACCACGGTTAAAAGTGAATAGGGTAATTATAGGTAAAAATGATATTGTTATTACCCTGACACATGTCCTAGTTCTATTGGATAAGTGTAATTTGACCAGAAACAATCTTAGAAATAAAATATTACCCTTTATGTCCACTTGTATTAGATTCGGACACTTATTATTATTTTATTAAAGAAGAGTTAAAAGAGTTAAAATCAAAGTTTAATAACTAAAACATTTTTAATATAGGGTTATACATAAGATAAATTCAACTATAAATATTCATTATAAATATAAAAATATTACCTACATAATGGTATTTTTTTATTAATTTTTATACATTAAATAATTTAATTTATTTATGAAATAATGATGATGGAGTAATTACCTTATTAATAAAATATTAAAATAATTGATATTATAAATACCCAAATTAATGTAATTTTTTACTTTTTATTAATTACACTAATTTTATAGCTTAATATGACATTTTAGTATTGATTTAATTTACCTTTTTAGAACTAATCATGCTATTATGATTTTCACAAAAATCAACTACCAAATAGTGTCAAAATTGTCATAAAATAGTTTTTAAAACAAATATAATATTATTAATTGTTATTTTATTTCTAAAAATATAAGGATCCGAAAAATGACTTAGATAATGTTATATTTATTAATAATTAACCACTTGGGGTTTGTTTGGATTTTTATAGTAAGTTTATTAACCCTATTATGTAAGAAAAAAAAAGACATGGTAAAAGTTAGATTATTTAACTTAGAGTTAAATCTAAATGATAAGGTTTAAATAGTAACCTAAACTTGTCTAAAACCGATTTGTTAAGAATATTTCGACCCATACCCACTTTATCTTCTAAGTAAATCAATTTGGAGCTATTATAAATCGAATATGACTTTATTATAAAATAATATTTTATGTTTTTCCTAAAGTGCCCCTCTGCTCCCTTATAAAAGGGCACCTCCTCCCTCTCCTCTTTAAACAATTTTGATCCTTCAAGATCGGCCAAAACCTGACCATTTCCCTTATGAACATCCCTTGAAACATAATAGAGGTTCTTGTCATCTTCAAAGACCAACTTTAGTGGCTTAAGAGTAAGTTTAGAAGAGTCGCGTCAAAGAAGAGGTAATATCCTTTTCCAATTCTTTCAAATTAATTTCTTCTTCTACTTCTTATTATTTTGTTGTTTCATAATAAAGTAATAACATTAGTATCATTAATATACTTATATGTTATTATAAATATTAAACAACCCTATTTCACCTTCTATCTATCCTACGAAAAACAAAATCACAGCGCATGCGTACGTACAAAATACCATCTCCACGCTGTGGTGTAATCTATTTTTCCAACACCACCTTACATCGATGGGTATAATGGTGTAAATAATAACTATATATGGTTTTTATGACATTATAATAATTCTTAGATATTATATCATTCACTTCAGTACAATTCTGCAAACATGGGAATGAAATCATCGCTCCTGTGTACGTACGGCCTACCATCTCCATGATGTGATGCGACTCATTCTACAAGATATTCATTGATTAATAATTATATAAATTAATTGAATTAATAAATATGATATATATTATACTAATACCATTATGTAAATGATGTATCTATAACCTAAAAATAATAATAAGAATTTATTCGACAAAACACACATAAGAACATAAAGCAATGATCACCTGAATAACAAGTAGCAATGAAATATTATTAATAAGAAGATAAGAATATGACCATATATGATATCATAACAATAAATATGATTCTGTAATAAGTCAATGACATTATTTAAATCATTATATAGGAGGTTCGGATACATACGATGCATATCAGATCTAAGGTAAGGGAAAATCTCGCAATCACATTTTTATCCGAGATTCTTTATACTTTAGAATTTACTGGGGAATATTTTTCATCCACATACATGTTTCCTAAATATGTAATATTATTTCTATCCTCCTAAAAATTTTAAAGTCCAATTTTAACCATTGGTGAGTTTTTAGTAAAATATATGAATGGAATCTTTTGTCATTTTTAGTACGAGGCACTTTTTTGACTTTTCCAGCCAAAGAATGAGAAAAATGTTTTTAACTTATATGGCATGAATGGTGTTTATGATTTCATAGAACATTATTTCCATGAAGCTTCCTTTAAAATTTTTAATTTTTTTTTAATCAACTTCTATTAGTTTAAAAGTTTATGACATATTAATAAAGGAAAAAAATATTTGAAGTAGAAAGGATATTTTTCTAAAGAATGGAGTTCAAGAGTTTCATCAAAATTATTTTACATATAAGATAATATAGGGTTATGTTTCTATCCCTATTATTATAATGATTTGATTATGTTATGATGGAATTATTTTTATGATTTACTTTTATCTTATATGGATTATGTTATGATGGCATGATGTTTAAGAATCCCATTTTTATTACACGGGATATGCTATGATGTATGATTTATGATTTTGTGGCACACATAAGAATGGATTAATTATGAGATGGGTGGGAACTATATCTCCCTCCAATGCATTGGTTAAATATAAATATATCAAGAAATATACACGGCTGGAATGGAAGGTTAATCTGGTTCAGTGATACAGGACTGAAACGATGAGAGAACTTGGTTTAGAAATGGACTTTGTCCGCTAGGATAGTCTTGGAAATGAGTCTTGACTACTAAGAAACGATTCTCTATAATTATGACTGTATACCACAAACTATAATGTTTTATTTTATGATTATTGGGATTACATTTCACTACCATGATTTATACCATGTTAGGATATTATGATCTCTTTTTCCATTTAATATTTTCAAAATGTTATTTTCTTTTGAATATGATATGATTGATATTTATTTTGTTTACCCTTATTGAGAATTTGAGCTCACCCTTTTGTAGGTTTTCTTTTCCCCAGGTCAAGAATAAGGGTATTAATTATGAAATTCCAAAAGGGACTCTAGATATGAATAAATAAAAGGGAGACAATGCAGATGATAAATGAACCATTTGTTTATGTTTCCAAGTTTCTAAAGACACTATACCTATACGATCCTTTCATAGTTTTGTTATATGTTGTAATAACTGTGATTCAATTTTAAAGTAATAACAATGTATGTAATTTATGGGTTGCTAGAGTTGGTATTAGAGGAAAGTTATAGTCAACCTTTGGAAACTAGGATACGAAAGCCTTAGTAAGAACCCTAAGGATATGTCTAAGCATAGAACAAAATCATAGTGTTTTAGAAATGGCCATGAGTGACCTATGATAATACCTAAAGTGTGAAATTTTATTACTGATTATGTTGTTTTCCTGTTAAAATTAGTGTTGCTCACACTATTTTTCTTGGTTTTAGTCAATGGCAGGAACTTGAAGGAATCGTGTTAATGCGGAATGCGATGGGAAATGCAATGATTATCCCCCTGAGCAACCAAACGTTATGGGATCTGGAATGAAAAATCTTGTAGCCATGGTCACACAACTTTCTCAAGCTATGAATCATGTAAGACTTCCAAACGATAAAAATAAGGAGCAACCTTATGTTGAATCCTTTATGAGGCAGCGTCCACCCTCATTTAGTGGGTCTACTGATCCATTAGTTTTCGAACAATGGATCAGTACCACTGAAAAGATATTTTCCATTCTAAAATGTTCTGAACATGATAAAGCCATCTTAGCAGTATATAAATTTGGAGGTGAAGCTGATCAAAGGTGGAATCTTATCAAGAATACAAGGCCTCGTGATGAAATTGAATCCATGGAATGAGACGAGTTTAAGAACTTGTTTTTCCATAAGTAATTCTATAATATTCTTCGAACAAATAAGGAGAAGGAGTTTATTGAACTAAAGCAAAAGGATGATGAATCTGTTGGTACCTATGAAGTAAATTTTACAAGGCATGCAAGGTACGCTTCCAAAATTATTATCCAACCTCAGAGTAAGATCGATCAATTTTTTTGTGGCTTAACACCAAGTCTTCTAAGGGAGTTATCCATAAGGGATTTCAATAGCTACGAGGAAATTGTTCGATGTGATCTCAAGGTTGAGATGGATATTGGAGTAACCCATCAGTCATATGGGTTTGATAAAAAGAGGAAAATTGAATTCAAAGGGAAATCTAAAGACCACACTGAAAAGAAGACGAGTTTTCTCTTATGCTGAAAGTGTGGAAAGAAACATGGAAAGAATTTTCTTAAAGGGACAAGTAAATGTTTCAAATGTGGAAAATAAGGACATCGGGCTTTTGAATGTTGCAATGATGGTAAAAAGATGTCTAGTGATTAAAACAAACAAAAGGCTACAAAGAATGCACCTCCTATACTTAAATGTTACAAGTTCAAGGAAATGGGGAATTATGTTAATCATTGCCCTAATCCCAGGGTTGTTGATGATGATTGACGTTAATTGACTCTTAAGGCCAAAGAAAAAGGAAAGTCACATGCAATTTCTATCCGTGATGTGGAGTATGATAACGAAGGGGTGAAAGGTATACTTTCCATCCACTCTAAAGTAGAAAATGTTTTATTTGATTCTGGATCCACCCACTCTTTTATTTCTAAAGAATTTTCTAAGGGTATCACCATATTACCTCAACAATTAGATGATGAGTTATCTTTGACCACCCCTAATGGTACAATAGTCGTGTCAAAAGTTTACAATTATTCTCCGATTGAAGTTTGTGGGAAAGTGCTTCCTGCAAATCTTGTGATCCTTCCTATAGTAGAATTTGATGTGATCCTTGTCATGGATTGGATTTCTTTATATGGAGCTTATATCGATTTCTAAAGAAGGTAAGTCTCAATTCATATTCCTGATCAATCAACGATCATATATCGATGCGAGGATAAATATAACCTTCTAGTAAAAATTTCTTCAATCGTATGGGTCTTGATTCTAATAAATGAAGGTTATTGATCTAAAATGTTTGGAGAGAAACTCATGATTAAAAATACACCCATTGTACGGGAGTTTGATGAATTCTTTCTAGATGAATTTCCAGGTCCTCCACCAAATCGTGAAGTTGAGTTTTCAATAGAACTCATACCGGGTGCTATGCCCATTTCAAAGAAACCTTATAGAATGGCCCCAATTGAGTTATAGGAATTTAAGAAGCAACTACAAGAGAATCTTGATAAGGGATTCATAAACCATAGTGCATCACTTTGGAGAGAAGCTGTTCTGTTTGTTAAGAAGAAAGATGGATCAATGAGACTCTATATTGATTTTTGAGAACTTAACAAGATCACTATCAAGAGAAAATTTCCTCTCCCACTCATTGATGAATTATTTGACCAACAACGTGGATCTCAATACTTTTCCAAGATTGATCTTCATTAAGGGTATCATCAGTTCAGGGTCAAAAGTGAGGATATACCAAATATGATTTTCATATAAGGTATGAACCCTATGAATTTATATTGATGCCATTTGGTCTTACTAATTCCCCTGCTATCTTCATGCATCTAATGAATGGAGTCTTTAGAGACTATCTTGATCAGTTTGTGGTAGTCTTTATAGACGATATTCTTGTCTATTCAAAGAGTAAGGAAGAACATGAAGATCACTTGATAATTGTATTAAATACCCTAAGAAATGATATGATTTATTCCAAATTTACCATGTGTGAATTTTGTCTTCCAAATGTTTCATTTTTTGGGTCACATAATATCAAAAGAGGGGACATCTGTGGATCCAGAAAAAACAGAGATTATTGAAAGATGGTCAAAACCTACAAAAGTAACTGTGATCTGAA
The DNA here is from genome assembly GCA_963277665.1 of Viscum album. NCBI lineage: Eukaryota > Viridiplantae > Streptophyta > Magnoliopsida > Santalales > Viscaceae > Viscum > Viscum album. The sequence goes on from CAUJRU010000088.1 coordinate 1,703,016, forward strand.
GTTTTCTTGGTTTGGCGGCATATTATCAATGTTTGGTGAAATATTTCTCACGATTATCTAATCCACTCACCAGGTTGACTCGAAAAGGAGTTAAGTTCATTTGAACAGAGGAGTGTGAAGAGAATTTCAAGGAGTTAAATAGAAGATTATCTAGTTTACCTGTGCTCACACTGCCGTGTAGTGGAGAATGGTTTGTGATCTACAGTGATGCATCCAAGAAGGGATTGGGGTGTGTTCTCATGAAAAATGATATGGTGATCTCTTATGCCTCACAAAATATGAAAATACATGAGAAAAATTACCCAACTCATGATTTGGAGTTAGTTGTGGTAATCTTTGCATTAAAGATTTAGAGGCATTATCTTTATGGTGAAAGGTGCGATATTTATACTGATCATAAAAGTTTGAAGTATATTTTCACACAAAAGGAGCTTAATATGCGCCAAAGAAGATCGTTGGAGCTAATTAAGGATTATGACTGCTCAATTCATTACCACCCTGGGAAAGAAAACAAGGTGGAAGATGCATTAAGTCAACAAGATCATGTTAACTTATCAATGATGAGGATCACAAAAGATCCAATATTTATGGATTTAGAAAGGATGGATCTTGGAATTATAATGGTAGGGTAAAAATATTATCTTTCTCAAGTGAATTTTCTACCATCTATACATGTGAAGATTAAAGAGGCACAAAAAGAAGATGTAGAGTTACAAAAGAAGGTGAGAAATGTTCCTGAATTCCACATTTATTATGATGAAATAATAAGGTTCAGGAATCGGGTTTGTGTTCCTACCATCCCAGAATTAAAGATGGAAATATTGGATGAAGCTCATAGTTCTTCATTATCTATTCACCCTGGAAGCATGAAGATGTATAGGGACCTGAAGGAGTACTTCTGGTGGGATTCCATGAAAAGAGATGTTTCTGAATATGTCTCTCGATGCTTGGTTTGTCAACAAGTTAAAGCTGGGAGATATAAGTCTAAGGGGATGTTACAACCATTACCCATACTAGAATGGAAATGGGAAAACATCCCTATGGACTTTTTCACTGGACTTCCTAAAACATCCAAAGGCAGTAATTCTATCTTGGTTATAGTTGATCGTCTTACGAAGTCGGCTCACTTCATTGCTATTAGAGAAGATTTTTCACTTGATCAGCTTGCTAGGATATATGTAAAGGAAGTGGTAAGATTGCATGGAGTAGCACTTTCCATTATATCTGATCAGGATCCGAGGTTTACCTCAATGTTTTGGTGAAGTCTTCAGCATACTCTAGATACAGAGTTAAGTTTCAGCACTGCTTATCATCCTCAGACAGACGATTAGTTTGAGAGGAAAATTAAAACTCTAGAAGACATGTTGAGAGCTTGCTCTATGGATTTCAAAGGTGGTTGGGATCAACACCTACCTCTGGTGGAATTTTCTTACAATAATAGATTTCACTCCAATGTTTAGATTTCTCCTTATAAAGCTCTCTATGAAATGAAATGCAGAACTCCAACTAGCAGGGATGAAGTTGGGGAAGGAAAGCTATTAGGACCTGATCTTGTTGATGAGATGGTAGAAAAGATCAAATATATTCAACAACACATAAGAGCAGTACTGAGTCGACAAAAATGTTATGTCGATAACTGAGGAAAAGACCTAGAGTTTTAGTGGGTGGAAAAGTGTTCTTATGAATATCTCCCGAAAAGAGAGTAATGAGATTTGGAAAGAAGGGAAAGCTGGGCCCTAGGTATATTGGTCCCTTTGAAATATTGGATCGTGTTGGGAAGGTAGCTTAACGATTAGCGCTTTAACCAAATCTCTCTAAGGTTCATTATGTGTTCCATGTATCTCTACTGAGAAAGTACATACCTGATCCTTCACATGTACTCAGCTTAGAAGTTATACCGCTGGAGAAGGATCTTTCTTATAATGAACAGCTGATAGAGATTCTGGATCATACCAAAAACGTCCTACGGAACAAGACCACTCGCTTGGTGAAAGTTTTATGGAGGAACCACAAATTAGAAGAATCTACATGGGAACATGAGGATATGATGAGGGATAGGTATCCTCATCTGTTTGTTACAAAGTGAAGAATTTCGAGGGTGAAATTAATTTTAAGGGGGTAGAATGTAACACCCAAGATTTTATGAGAATTGTTTTTATGTATTATGTTATATGAATCACCAAAGGAATCTTTTAATACACACAACACTGTCTTGGATTGTGTTACATGCAAGAGAAACCTTCCCCAATGGCTTGCGTTGTATGCAATACCATGTTTCACTAAACAACGATATGTTATTAAAATATTATATAAACTAGTAGTTATGAATAGTAATACCCACTTTTTGAAATTTTATATTTCAAAATGTACTTCATTTTTGGATTCACAATATTGAAATTAGCCTAGGGTTAATTTTTGGTATTTTTCTGAAATCCTTCAATTTTTGATGAATAGTGAAAACACTGAGTTATTGGTTAAAACCGCCTTTTTTTAAAAAAATAATTTATTTTATTTAAATTTATTTTAGGTGAAAAATAGATAAATAATACCTATATAAGTTCAATGTAATTCATTGGAGTAATTTTATAATAATATAGATATATAAAAATTTTATTGAACTTTTTACCATCTTTTACCCACCTCCTAGGAGCATTTGCAGTTGTATATAAAACATAATATTACCGCTTATGTGAGTTGAATTTCGAAAACCCGGGAGACATGGTTAATATCAAGGAGTAAAATTTGGTTCAATAATATAAAAATAATTTTTTGTGAATAGTAACTTTCTACTTTTATTCACCACGGTTAAAAGTAAATAGGGTAATTAAGGGTAGACATGATATTATTATTACCCTAACATGTGTCCTTATTCTATTGGATAAGTTTAATTCTACCATAAGAAACCTTAGGAATAAAATATTTCCCTTTATGTCTACATTGATTAGATTTGGACACTTCTTATTATTTTATTTAAAGAATAGTTAAAAGAGTTAAAATCAAAATTTAATAACTAAAACATTTTTAATATATGGTTATATATAAGATAAATTAGACAATAAATATTAATTAGAAATATAAAAATATTTCCTACACAATGGTATTTTATTTATAATTTTTAGACATTAAATAATTTAATTTATTTTGGACACAATGATGATGCAGTAATTACCTTATTAATAAAATATTAACATAATTGATATTATAAATAAAAAAATAAATGTAATTTTAGACTTTTTATGAATTGAACTAATTTTATAGGTTAATATGACATGTTATTATTTATTAAATTAACGTTTTTAAAACTATTCAGGCTTTTATGATTCTCACAATATTCATCTACCAAATAGTGTTAAAAATGACTAAAAATAGTTTTTGAAACAAATATTATATTATTAATTTTTATTTTATTCCTAAAAATCTAATATTAGGAAAAATGACTTATATAATGTTATATATATTAATAATGAACCAATTGGGGTTCTTTTTGCTTGTTATAGTATGTTTATTAACCGTATAGTGTAAGAAAACAAGAAGACATGGGAAAAGTTAAATTATTTAACTTAGAGTTAAATCTAAATGATATGGTTAAAATAGTAACGTAAAGTTGTCTAAAACCTATTGGTTGAGAGGATTTAGACCCATCCCCACTTTAGCTTCTATATAAATAAATTTTGCACTATTATAAACCAAATATGACTTTATTATAAAATAATATTTTAAGTTTTTCCTAAGGTGCCCCTCTCCTCCCTTATAAAACAACACCTCCTCCCTCTCCTCTTTACACAATTTTAAGCCTTCTAGTTTTTCCAAACCCTTCCCATTTCCATTATAAACATCCCTACAAACATAATAAAGGTTTTTTTCTTCTTAAAAGACCAACTTTAGTGCCCTAATAGAAGGTTTAGAAGAGGCGCGTCAAAGAAGAGGTGATATCCTTTACCAACTCTTTCAAATTCATTTCTTCTTATACTTATTATTATTTTGTTGTTTCATAATAAATTAATAACATAAATACCACTAATATACTGATATCGTTTTATAAATATGACATAATCCTATTTCACCTTCTATCCATCGTACGAAAAACAAAATCACCATGCGTGCGTACGTAGGAAATACCATCTCCACGCTGTGGTGTAATCTATTTTTCCAACACCACATTACATGGATTTGTATAATGGTGTAAAGAATAAATATATATGGTTATTATGACATGATACTAATTATGAGATATTATATCATTCACTTCAATACAATTCCACAAACATGGGAATGATATCATCGCTTGTGCGTACGTACGGCCTACCGTCTCAACGATGTGATGTGACTCGTTCTACATGATCATCATTTAATAATGATTATATAAATGAATTGAATGAATAAATATGATATATATTATACTAATGAAATTCTGTAAATGATCTATCTATAACCTAAAGACAATAATAAAAATTTATTCGACAAAACATGCATAAGAACATAAAGCAATGAACACCCGTATAACAAGAAACAATGAAATATTACGAAAAAGAAGATAAGAATATGACCATATATGATATCATATCAATGAATATGATTATTTAATACATAAATTACATTATTTAAATTATTATACAAGGGGTTAGGATGTGTGTGAATCATATCTGACCTATGGTAAGGGAAAATCTCGCAATCTCATTTTTATCCGAGATTGTTTATACTTTAGAATTTAATGGGGAATATTTATTATCCACATCCATGTTTCCACAATATGTAATATTCTTTCTATCCTAATACAATTTTTTAAATCCAATTTTACCCATTGGTGAGTTTTTAGTAAAAGATATGAAAGGAATATTTTGTCATTTTTAGTACGAGGTACTTTTTGACTTTTCCAACCAAAGTATGAGAAAAATGTTTTTTTAACTTATACGGCATGAATGGATTTTTATGATTTCATAGAACATTATTTCCATGAAGCTTACTTTAAAAGTTTCAAGTTTATTTTTAATGAACTTTTTTTAGTTTAAAATTATATGACATGTTAATAAAGGAAAAATGTTTTCGAAGTAGAAAAGATATTTTCCTCACGAATTGAGTTCAAGCGTTTTATAAAAATTATTTCCCATCTAAGATAATATAGGGTTATGTTTATATGACTATTTTTACATTGATTTGATTATGTTATGAATAAAATATTTTTATGATGTCCTTTTATGTTATATGGATTATGTTATGATGGCATGATGTTTAAGAATCCCATTTTTATTACATGGGTTATGCAATGATGTATGATTTATGATTTTGTGGCACACATAAGAATGGTTTCATTATGAGATGGATGGGACCTATATCTCCCTCCAATTCATTGGGTAAATATTTATATCTCTTGATACCGACATGGCTAGAATGAAAGGTTAATCCAGTTCAGTGATACAAGACTAAAATGAGGAGTGAACTCGGTTCAGAAATGGACTTTTCCTGCTAGGATAGCCCTGGAAATGAGTCTTGACTACTAAGAACTGATTCTCTATGATTATGTGTGTATGCCAAAAAGTCTCATGTTTTATGTTATGATTATTGGGATTACATTTCACTACCATGATTTATCCAATTTCATGATATTATGATCTATTTTTCTGGTTAGGATTTTCAAAATGTTATGTTCTTATGAATATGATATGATTGATATTTCCTTTGTTTACCCTTACTGAGTATTTGATATCACCCTTTTGTTTATTTTTTCCCCAGGTCCGGAAGAAGGGTATTAAGTAAGATATGCCAAAATGGACTCTAGATATGATAAAATAAAAGGGAGATAGTGTAGATGATTTATGAACCATTTGTTTATGTTTCCTAGTTTCTAAAGACAGTATACCTATAAGGCCCTTTCATGGTTTTTTTATATGTTGTAATAAGTGTGCCCCAATTTTTAAGTAATAACAATGTATGTAATGTATAGGTTGCTATACTCATGTTATTCCTTTTGAAATTTCTTAATTCTATATTATAAAGATAACTGCACTAACAACTGAAAAAAATAGAGGAATCTTCTACACCAATAACATCTAATCCAAAATTCATCAAATCATTAATCAAGTGGTCAGGATCCAAATGTAACATGGTTAATGATGCCTGATTTTTCAACTCACGGCATATGACACTTTGTTTTATTTTCCTAGATAATAATTAATTATGAAATCATAACCCTTTATCAGTTCAATCTATATTCTCTACTACATATTTAATTCCTTCTAGTTGATTATATAATTCTGACTTTTTTTAGTATATATTTCACATTTGACTCTGTATAAAATATTCTTCCAAGTTTATAAAGAAAAAACAATAAATGAAAATTCTATATCATGTGTTAGATAATTTAACTCATGATTTGTTAGTTGTCTTGAAGCATAAACAATTATCTCATCATTCTTTATTAGAAGACATCAATGTCCCTTCAATGAAGAATCACTATAGATGAAAAACTCACCATTTCTAGAAGGCAAGTCAAAAAATGATCATTCAATTATATATTCTTCAATTCCTAAAAAACATCACATTATTCTATCAAAAAAATTTAACCTCTTTTCATGTTAACTTAGTAAGAAGGCAAGATAGACATGAAATGTTTTTAAAAAACTACTGGTAATAACCTGCTAATATAAGAAACTATGAATCTTGATAAAATTTTTAGGTCTTTGAAACTCAAAAACCAATTTTTTTAAGGATAAAATATTATTCCATAATTTTTTATAATGTGACTTAGAAAATAAATATGTTTCAACCAAAAATAACATTTTTTAACTTTTTATATAACTTCATTTCTGTAAGAGTTTTCATGAAAATTCCTACAATATTTTCATGACCCTTATAACTATTTAAAAGACCAAAATAGAATCAATGATAAAAAAATTATACAAATATTAATGGAATATTCTATTCATAAGATCTAAGAATACAATAGGTGAATTTTTCAAACCAAAGGGCATACCAAAAAATTCATAATTCCCATATCTAGTATGAAGTACTATTTTCGGGATGTCATACTCCTTCACCTTCAACTGATGGTACCCAGATCTCAAGTCCATCATTGAAAAATACCGAGCTCCCTGGAGCATATCAAACAAGTCATAAATTTGAGGAAAATGATACTTATTCTTAATAGTAATATTATTCAAATCTCTATAATCAATGAAAAGTCTCATGGAACCATATTTATTTTTAATAAACAAAACAAGAGAATCACATAGAGAATTGCTCGGACAATTTAATCCTTTATCAAGAAAATCCAAAAACTGTTTATTCAATTTATGAAGTTTAACTTGAGCCATTAGATATGGGGGTATTGAAATTGGATTTACATCAAGAACTAATTCAATAGTAAATTCAACTTCTTTATCAGGTATAACACCAGGTATCTCATTATAAAAAATATCAAGGTATTCATTTACCATTGGCACATCATCTATTTGTAAAATTCCCTTATTCCCTAATGAGTTTCTTAGATTCCTAATATGTTGTAAAATTTATAGGTTCATTCTTGTATAAAACTAAAACTCTTTCTGAAAAACCACCTATTTATCTCTACAATCAATCTTTTAATGATAAATAAAAATCCAATCCATACCTAGAATGAAATAAAACTCAACTAATGAAAAAAATGGTTAATATGTAAACTATTTCCATATCTAACAACATGAAGATTCTTGTAATTCCTTTTTGCTGTAATATTTTCCCCTATGTTTTAACCACAATTTCTAGTCTAATTTCATAAGGTTAAATTTCTAATTTACAAAAAAAATTCCTAGATATAAAGGAATGTATAGAACCCTTATCAAATAATTCTTTTGAAAAATATTATTAATTAAAGTACTCAATACCACATCATTGGATTGCATGAAATATATTGACTTAGTCATAATGTATTTTACTATACCTTTCTACTTATGTTCTAGCTTCCTTCCATCATTTGATCTTTCTTTTAGCATGTATTTGCATAATGACCCATCTCACCACATTTAAAACACTTTACAGTTTTCTTATCATAACTAATCATATGATCATTTTCATTACAATCTTAGGATACATTTACAAACACACCACATCGAAAACACTTCCCAATTTTGTTAATTCATTCCTCATAGTGATTTTTTACCACAAATTTCAAAAACTAGAAACAAAACTTTCTTACCTTCATATTTCATTGATTGATTATTTCCCATATCTTTCCATTAGAACCTATTAATCGGTTTGTTTTCAAAGTACAAATGATCATCAGAAAACTGTATTTATATCCTCTCAACACATCATACTAGTTTCTCATAACTTTTCAATTCACAAGAGGACATTTCCCTTTGATATCCTGGCTTCAATCTTGAGTAAAAATGGATAATTTTTCTATCAAGATCCCAAATAATATTTGGATTATAAATTTCCGATTGGGTGAAGTTTGATCAATACATATCCATTGAATGATTATCCTTTCTCTTAAACTAAAAGAATTTATTTTCCACCCCAAGGAGAACCACCTTAGGAAAATATTTTTCAAGGAAAATATTTTTGAATTCATTCCTTTCCAAGGCATCAATTTCATCATTATCCCTCGTATTCTTTATCATTGACCACCACTGGTCAGATTCAAATTCAAAAGTATAAATTTAAAGAATACAATTTTTGTTATCAAAACACCCATGACATAAAATATCTTTTTGAGGGATTTAATCCATCCTTCAGCTACCACTGGTTCAAAAGATCCATTAAAAGTAGGATGGTGTTGCCTCATCAAATATTCCATTATAATCATATTCCGATATGGTAGCTGTATTTTTTATAGTTACTAGATTCCACTACAATTTATTTCTTATTTTAGTTGAGCCATTACTATCACAAACTTCCCTATTCCATTCCCTACAATTCTAGGTTGTAGATTCGGAATGATATCAGCCTCTTTTATCATTCCAACTTTAGCTTCCCTTTTTCTTCTGTGGAAAACCATTCTGGATAGACATATCTTAGATAAAGAAACATGGTAATCATTAAATGATATATCAAAAAAATATGATAAAAATAATTTACCTTATTTTAAAAACATCATCATAACCCCTAAAGTTATCTAAACTATCATCTAATACCAACTATAAGGACTCATCCTTAAGCATTACTAAATCCTGAGTTTTATTCAAGAACTAAAATTCTCACACATTGATTATATTTTTAGCCCTAGAGTTTAATATAATTAGGCTATAATATATAAATAAAATCTTATAAACATACATTAGTATACTACTAAAAGAGTATCAACTTTTTCTATAATATAATACATTTGAAATAAAACATCATTTTTTCCTGATAAAAATCATCACAATATTCATCTTATCTTTATACTTTATCTTACCCATCCTTATACTAGTTGAATTTTTTTTGGAAACATGGAATGAGGAAAAAATCCCATTAAGGGATATAAAAAGAAGGAGATAAACCATTAGTATATTAAAACTTATAAACTTATGAAATCATCTTCACTATGGTATACTTCTCTCCCATAAAGTATCAAATACTTTTTGAAATATGATATTTCCATAAAATATAGAAAACATAAATAAAACCATAATGGTATATTAGGGAATTAGTTACTTATAATTGTAATCATCATGGATACCATATGATTTTTAACCATCATGGATGCCTTACAATGTAACCCTCACACATACCTTATGGTGTAACCATCTCAGTTACACTTGGAGAAACCATACGACTGGCCTCAAAATTAAAGATACCCAATGCATTGGAGGGATATATAGGTATCAAACTTCATCATAAAAAATTATCATGAACAATAAGATAATAATTAAACATGAAAAATTGGATAAAAACACTCATTTTGAGTTTTTTAAAATATATGTTTATGATCATTTTTAATGAAAATAACCTATAAAATATCGTATAATTTTTGTGAGAATTAATAGAACAAACTGAATATGTGTATAAAATGAAAATAAACATAATAAAACATAATATAAACATAATTTATTTAAAAAATAATCTTATTACCAAATAATCAATGAAGTTGAAGGTCAACCCAAATAAAGGAAATTGGGTTAAGAATTCACTTACCTTGGGATCAACTTACATTAAATGTGTTTAAACCTCATATATAATGGTTAAAAGAGTGTTATTAATATTTCAATGTAACATATTTATGTTTATAAAAAATTATATTATCATTTTATAACATCATTCCACCTATTCATTAATAATATTTTGTTCATTCCATTGTTTCAAGTGCGTTCTTTACATGATTTCCACGGTCAGTTTGTAATGGATTTTCTTTTCGAATGGAAGAAAAACTCCAGAAGTGGAATTAAATGGTATTAATATTATTCCTGAATATTAAATGATACCATAAATAATTTTTTCCATATATTATGATGTATCATTAGATAAAATATTAATGATATTCATTAAGATCATTTTGGCAGTTCACCGATAATCAAGAACTAGTTTTGTTATATAACTATATATTTTGTATATATGTTAATTATAGATAATAAAATTGGTGATATAATAAAATTTAAATATTTTTAAACCATTAAAATTTCTTTATAACCATATTTTATGGATTTAATGCAAACAAAAAATAACTTATCTATGATGTCGGTAAATCGACACATCATAGATGATGTTTTTTTTAGAATGAGATGGAGAGGAGAAGAAGCGTGATGATTAATTTTTCCATAAACATGAAAAAATTATTGTATATATAATATTGTGTTTATTTTAATTCTTCTTGGATAGGGGAGGTGAAGAGAGTATAATAAAACGAAAATAAATGAAATGAAAATGAAAGTAAATGAAAGAGGATTTTTACCTCTTGATCTCTTTTCCGTGAGATCCTCTTTAAGGCCTATGGTTTTGGCTTTTTAATGAGACCAGTAGGTCAAGGACGTGGGGAATATAATTGGAAACTGTATTAGGAATCATTTAGACAATGATCGATTCTTGAGAGGTTTGATATGATGAGGGACGAGGGGTGGTATTTATAGTGGAGGAGAGGAGGGTTTTTGCATTATTTTAATAATTATTTCGTTATTTTGCTCACGACAAGCAATAATATTGGATATTGTGAAGAAAAAAAGTAATTAGTGAATGTGATTTCGAACAAATTACTATTTACTTCATCTATGACTCAAGCATGATGCAAAAATTCATTTATTTAACATATTTCATAAATTATCATATTTCACTATTAACCAAAACTTCAAGTATTTTAGAAAAATTCTAAAAATACTCCCACCCATTTTTCGACATCTAGAATTAAAAAATGAACCCCATTTTACCAAAATAAATTTATAAACGTGATAAATTTAATTTTTAAATAAAATCATATTTTATTTGAAAAATAACAATTTTATAACTACAACTGATTTTATAACACCTTAAAAAATAGTCAAGGTCTCATAAAATTATCTTATAAAAATAATACAAAAAAATAGTAATTTATGATTACATTTTATTAAGATAAATTTTCATTGAAATCATTAAATTAACAATAAAATTTTAATTAAAATTTTAATACTTCCAAATAAACCAACATATATACTGTAATCACATTGTTACCTATAAGATACTCAAATTTGATTTATACATTCATATGTGAGGTTACTATTCATTAGGATGATTTAATTTTCATAAGGGTAATATTTCTATTCAGAGTGGAAACATTACTATTAATAAGGGTATGTTTCTATTCACCAATTAAATTTAGCTTCTCCTATCAGACTCTAAATAACTTACTGGTCGAAAATGTGTATGTCCATTTTTCAAAATTCAAATAATAGAAGTAGAAAATATTAGTTTAACAGCTAGATTATAACTATCTATTTAAAACAATGTTTTATTTCACAAAGGCTTAGTGTTTCAGGCATTTCATTAAATTTATTCTGTAAATACTTAGGGTGTTACATTCCATAAATATAAGAAGCTGTAATATTCATCTGTGATGACATAGAATACACTATCAACAAATACATAGTTGGTTCAAAGGTAATTGATACTATACAATTTTATTTATAAAAAATAATCATCTCGTTATCCAAGATAAACACAATTTTATCTATATCTTTAACAAATTAAGGTTTACCTTCCTTTAATCAAAATATCAGTTTAAAATTAAATCAATTTCATAAGTCTTCATCAACATTAAACATATCATTTTATATCCATAATGAAAAATTATACAAAATACACATATATATTTCATGATTCATATAACATTATCAATGAATTCCAATACATAAACACTTTGTTCATCCAACTTTATTCATAAAACATTACTCAAGATTCATGGACATATTACTTAATTACCATTTCTTAGAATATGTAATATGAATCATGTGTTTTGGTTCTCTAACCTTACTCTAATCATGATTATTTTGTTTAATGTAAACAATACTGGAAGAAAAATCACATACCTATAACATATCATTTTCAGACTATTTGCCTTTAGAATTATAACCAATAATTGTACCAAATTCCTTATTCTATTTATGAGACTTCCACTTGGGAAATTGATTTGAATAATTACCATACGTTCCACATATGAAACATTCAATTTTATCCATGTTCCTTATAGTTCTCTCCATTGGCTAAAATAAGAAAGAAAAAGGTCAAAAACACATACCAGAGAAGAAAACTAGAAAATCAAGAAACATTACTTATTGAATGTCTAAATTGTGACACCTAATTTTTAATTTATGACACCTTAGGTTTTTCTTAGGTTATCCATAGACATATTTTATTTAAATATTTCATGATTATTTGTAATGCATTTTTTAATTTTCCCAAGCATATCCACTAGGAGTGTAAAACTAGGTGTGTTGTAAGGCTCGTTGTATTGTACAGGGTTATGATCGAGTTGGTGAAGTGAGGATTCTTTGTCATGAAATCATAAATCAATAAATTTTTCCCTAAAAATAATGAAATATAGCAGTCCTCGGATTTTCTCTCGAGGAGGTTGCAATTTGAGTTGCAAAACTATCAATTTTGTTTTGTTTGCTTTCGTACAAAATAGAAATTTGGGGATTTGATTAATAAATCAAGATAATATAAATAAAAACTAAAGAGAAATAAAATTTTATAAAGAGTTAGAAAATTGATATGAAATAAAATATGTTTGAAACCATAATCAAAATAGTGGTTATGGAAAATATTTAACCTCCCAGACACTCCACTATTCCTTAATTAAAATTATCTTCCTAATGAATCTCTCAATTTATACCCAAATACATCGGGATAAACACATTATTTTTCATGGATATAATATTAAAACCTTAATATGATTGTTTCCCCTCCTATATAAGTGATCTAATTACTTGAAGACCTCCAAATAATCAATCCTAATTGAAATCACTGTACCCAATGGAATAACCTCGTCGAAGAAATTTAAAATAGGTAAATTGACTATTTTACTTCATAGATTGGGAAACCATCCAAAAAAACAAGTTGAAAATATATTCAAAGAATAAAACTACCACTGTCATCCAAGAAATATAAGTTCAAGAGAGATGTAATAGAGATGCACATGAAGATCAAAACTCAGAAGGGAGTTCCCACCAGTTTTCCTCGTCTGCAACCACTTGGTGCTTAGCATCACATCACATGAGAATCCAAAATTATCTCCATTCCAAAAAGAGTGCACACCATCTTTATGAAGGTCTCTTCAAATCCAAACCCCCCCTTGAAATGAATGAATATATGGGAATATAAGGGGAGGAGGGCAGAAAATTCTTCTATCCAAATTTTGTTTATCCGAAGTTACATTCTGTTTGACACCTTTCCCAGTAGAATCACCCCTTATACTCTTCTAAAGAGTTGTGGGAAATTATACACCTTGTGTTCCACCAAATGTTCATCCACATTGGAGATGTTATATAATCGTTATGAATTAATTACTCAACATATTTTTCTCTGTCTGAGGAGACTCTTCATCTTCACATAAGTTTCTCACTAACATAGTACCATAATGATATAACTTGTCATTAAAACTCATATTTAACGCACTCCTTGGAATACTCTTGCATATCTAATTTTAATTAATGTATTTGTACATCTTTAGCTGATATTATGCCTCCATGAATGAGGTGGGAACCACATAGCCGACCATAAAATGTTTTCACAAGGAATGATTTATTTGAGACTTTAGATGGACGATTTAGAACATGGTATAGTTGAAAAATATGAAGATAATATTCCAGGGGTTCCATAAAAAATGAATAATTCGAATAAGATCAATATTTAAAAAGATATTCCCAAGACATTAAACTAGTGAAAAATGTAAATAATCCAGAATTAGGGAATTTTAAAAATTTATCTCAAAGTACAAAAAAATTCCAAAAATTATCCTATTTCACATATAATGACACATTGGTGAGGATTAAATCATTTAAATGTAGATAAAATATATCAAAAATATCAGTTCAATCAATTAACTCACACTTTGGACTTGGTCTCCGGGAGAAGTGATCATAAAAACAAAATCAATGCATATTCAAAACACAAACCAATTAAGTTCACCAATCTACCACCAAGAATCAAATGTTATCATGCCACCTAAAAAACAAATGATTCAAGTTGTCAATTCATTTTATTTAATCCATTTCCACTTATATTCCCCTCTCATTTACACAACACACTTACCTCACAAAAATTTTCTCTCAACACAAAAATATTTATTTTCAACAAAGCTTTTCTCATCAAAAAATTTGCAAGAATTATTATAGGCCTGGAATATTTCTACATCTCCACTCAATTTGATCCAAGAAAATGTGATCATCATGAGTGATTTTCGAGGTTTTTTTATTGAAAAAGTTTTTTAGGTTTCAAATGTCAAAAATTTTGAGGGTGAAAAAGGAGACTTTGGCTCATTTTTGAAGAAACAAATGCATGAATCTAATCTCCACTCACGTGTAATATCCTCTTTACTATCCTCCCATGAATGTAAGATTTTAGTATCTCTGAGAACATATTTTACAAATCATTCCATCAATATTTTAGCATAAAATGTGACATTCCTCTTCTTATTTATTCTAAAAAAAAAGATCCAGATTGGGCAAAAATTTCTTCCATTAAGATCTCCAGAAAAGCACAAATCTATTTCAATTAAGAGCTCCAGACATGCACATCTCCCGATAAAACATTTTTCAGCAGAAAAAAAATCTTTTCAAAGTTTTAATAACCACCCAATGGAAAAGTATATGTGGTAGCACACCGCAAGTAATCTCCCCCACACTTTTGTTCAATTAGATCATTAATTTTTACTTCCAAAGTAGTTTGGAAGGGGAAAATGGCTTGTAATGTGGCTATCTCGAAAGTAGTGCATGGCTACTAAGGGATAAAGAAAGATAAAATGTAGAAGGTGGGAAAGAATAAAAAGGATAATCATAAAAAAGGTAGATTTAAATCTCAAAGAAATTTCCTCAATAAATTTTTAGACAAATTCTTTAAAGCTCATAGGTTTTGATAGAAACAGATCAAGTTTTGGTTCAGAAAATTCATTCTTTGGTTCACTCAAGAATTTGGATGAATGTGAAGAATATAAAAAATTGGTTCGTAATACTCATGGGAAAGTTATTTTCAATATTAGACAGTATTCATGGCATGGAATTCAAAATTCAATGGCCATTTCAAAATTTTTGAACTTGAAACAGTGTTTTTTCAGCATTTATTTATAACCAGATTCAAGGTATCAATTGGTTCACTCATTGACAGGGTTTTCAAAAATTACCAAGATCATCATGTAATCTCACAATTATTTTATCAAAATTTTAAACAAAACACACAAAATTTGAAAAATAAGAGAACACACCAAAAATTGAAAGAAATAGAAAAACAATTTGAAATGAAATCACAAAAATTCTAATCTACCCAACATTTTCCTCCCCCAAACTTATTTTATGGAATTCCATAATTATGGAAAAAAATTATGTGAATATGAAATTAACTATATTAAATACATAACAAAAAAAGTGAGAAGGAAAAACACAACCTGGCATCAATTGTATTTAGCTTTGTGAATATGGATCTCTCCCCCAGAAGATCTTGAACATTATCTCTAAATAGCTTCAACATGTTCCCATTGACTGTTAATGGTGTCCCATTTCCCAGTTCATTTATTTGGATTGCACCAAAAGGAAAAATATGAGTAAAAATGAAAGGAATAGAACATTTGGAACGAAATTTACATGTGAAAAACTTCAATCATGAATCAAACAACAACACTTTTTGTTCTAACTCAATCATAAGGTGACAAGCCTTTCCATAGAAAAATATAAATGGTGAAATTACAATTAGGGTTTTGAATGTTGTCCTATAACCCTAGAGTGCATCATCAAGTCTCAAACACCAATCCTTTCTATTCGGGTTCATAGTTTTTTCCAGAATTCTTTTGATTTCCCTGTTGGACAACTCAACAATTCCATTTGTTTAGGGGTGATATGGTGTAGAGACACTATGATGAAATCCATACTTCATCAATAGTGATTCAAAATTCTAGATACAAAAGTGATTACCTTGATCCATAATCAAGAACATTGGAAATCCAAAACTTTAAAATATATTTCATTTCACAAACATTGATACAGTTTTGGAATCATCAGCTCTTGTGGGAATAACTTCTACCCACTTGGAGGCATAATCAACATCAAGCAAGTTGTAAAGATATCCAAATAAAATGGGAAAAGTCCCTATGAAATCCATACCACAAACATCAAATAAATCACAAAAAGTGATTTTTGTGGCATGTCATTCCTTTTGGAAATGCTCCCTTGAAATTAACAATTTCTACATGTCCTGAAGAAATCAATTGCATCTCTAAAAATGGTGGGCCAATAAAATCCATAATCAATAACATTTCTTTAAGTTCTTTGAGGCCCAAAGTTTCCTCCACAGCTCAATGTGTGACAAAAATTTAGGGTGGATTGAAAATCAGAATTTGGAATGCATTACCTAATCATTTGATCACTACTAACATACCACAAGTAAGGATCATCCCAAATTAAATTCTTTGAATAATTTAGAAGTTTAGAAATTTGATTCTTGGAAAAATAGTGGGGAATATAATCAGAAGCTAAATAATTCACCAGATTAGAAAACCATGGCCTTTTAGTTTGACAAGCATACAACTCCTCATCTGGAAAATTTTCCATAATTAGTAATTAGATTTGAAGATTCCCATTCGAAAAAGATGGTGGCCTACTAAAATTATAATAAAAAAGGTTCTCACTTCCTTTAATGTCATTTATTCAAACATCAAACTCTTTTAATAGCAACATGCAACTCAAAAGTCTTGGTTTTGCATCACGTTTCTTGATAAAAAAAATTGATTATAGAATGATCTGTGAAAACAATCACCATAGATCCCAGAAGATAAAATCAAAATTTTCCTAACGAAAATAAAAAAAAAATAGTTCCTTCTCAGTTGTTTTGTAGTTTGATTGGGACTGATCTAAGGTTCAAGAGGCATAAAAAATAAAATGAGATTACTTTTACAACCTTTGACATAAAACTTCCCCAAGAGAAAATTTAGATGCATCAGTCATGATTTCAAAGGGAAACCATTTGGGAGGTTGAACAATGGGATGGGTTATTAGTTTTTGTTTTAAGTCCCCAAAGTCCTGCTTATAATTCTCATCAAAGACAAATGGGGTGTCTTTCTGGATGAATCTAGATAATGGAAGCGGAACCTTACTAAAATCTTTAATGAATCTCTTATAAAAACCCACATTACCAAGAAAATATCTCACATCTCTTACTATTTATGGGAATGGAAATGAATAAATTACCTCAAAATTAGACATATCAACTTAAATTCCATCCAGAGACACAACATCCCCAAGAAAAATTACCTTACCCACCATGAAATGAAATTTTTCATAATTAAGAACAAGGTTCTTATCAATGCATATTCCAATAACATAATCCATACCTTCTTAAAAACTTTTAAATGATGGGCAATAAAAAGTGAAGTCATCCATAAAAACATCAATTCGTGTTTTAAGAAATTTAAGAACATGCTTATCATACACCTTGGAAATGTTCTCAGAGCATTTCACAAATAGAAGGGAATCCTCCTATAATAAAAGGTTCCAAATGGGAATGTAAAAGTAGTTTTATCTTAATCCTCTGATGCAATATTAATTTTTAAATAACTAGAGAATCCATCAAGAAAGAAATAATGGGTTTTACATGCTAGTATTTCAAGGACCTAATCAAGTAATGATAGTGGGAAGTGGTCCTTCCTTGAAGAAAAATTGATCTTCCTATAATCAATGGACGTTCTTTATTTATTTGGAATCCTAACAGGAAAAAGCTCAATAAATTCATTCCTTGAGATCATGAAGAAACTTGTTTGGAGAACAACTTGGATTGGAATCACCCATCGACTATCAGAGATGGGAAAAATAATTCCAGCAGCCAAAAGGGTGGTGAATTCATTCTTAACAACTTCTAAAAGAGTTGTATTAAACCTCCTTTGAAATTGTAGCACTGGTTTAAAAATTTCCTCCATGAAAATTCTATGCATGCACACTGAGAGACTAAATTTAGTTAAATTATATAGAGTGTATACAATTGATTTCTTGTTGGTTTTTAGGACTCTTTAATTTTTTTTCTCTTGGTCCTTTGACGAATCTTTTTAAATGATAACAAGGAATGTTTCATTTTCACCGAAGAAAACATATTTTAGATTCACAGAAAGTGGATTCAACTATAACTCAGCTGGGTTATTTTCATTGATCAAGGAACATTTATCATATGTGCGATTTTTTAGTGGATATCTAGATTTTAAATGACATTCACCATGGTGATCAATTTCAATGATCTCTGAATTTGTTTCTAGTAGAAAATTGTCAACTTATCCTAAGAGAACACTAGCCGCATTATGGATTTCCATAAATCCGTCTTCATCAATATTGAGTTTAATAGAATCTTTTAAAGAACTATCAACATTATAATAATCATCATAATCTTCCTTTTCCCTCTATTGTTGATTCAATTAAGTAACAAACAAATTTCCATCATTAAAAACAACAGCTGGTTTCTCATCACAGGAAAAATCAGGGAACATCTCAGTTGGAAACCAATCATATTCACCTGGGGGGGATAAATGATCTTCAACTCGGTGTTTCATGGATTGAAAAACATTTAAATGAAAAAAATCTCCTCCAAACTCCAGTGAAAGTGTTCCCTTGTGAACATTGATGATTGCTTTTGTTGTTTTCAGGAATGGTCTCCCTTGAATGATAGGTTCATGGGTACAATACCAATCATATTTCATATACAAGACACAAAAATCCATAGGAAAAATCATGTCTCTCACCTGAATGAGAACATATTCTATAGCTCCATAAGGCTTGGTAGTACTTCGGTTGGAAAGTTAAATGATGATCCTTGAGGGATTCAATTCTCCAACCTGAAGATATGAGTAAACACGATGTGTCATAACATGGATGGAGGCCTCTAAATCAAGAATTACATACTTAAATTCACATTTCCCAATGGTTCATGGAATGGTAAAGTTTCCTGGGTCTTTATATTTGACAGGAAAAGCATACTGAATCATGGATGAAACATTTCCCCCTAAGTTAACATTTTCACCTCCTTTGAATTTCCTCTTGTGGGTACACATTTCTTTCAGAAACTTTTCATACCATGGAATTTGTTTCAAAACATCATGAAAAGGTATGTTGACTTGAAAATTCTTAAAAGTCTCTAAAACCTCTGTATACAACACTTTTTTAGCACTCGACTTCACCATTGGTTCACTCCTAGGGTACGGTTGTGTTGGTTTGGATGTTTTGAGACTATTCTGAGAACTTCTTTGACAAACAAAAGGACCAGACATCCTCTTACAATCCCTTTTTTCATTCAAGAAACATTTATTTTCTTGAGGGTTGTTCAATTTTTTTCACTACTAAGTTTAATTGAACTCACATTTTTCCTTCCCTTTATCTCTCATATTCACTTGAATCTATGAGGGAAAACCTCCACTCATTTGATTTTTTATGCAACTAAGATCAGAGGCAAGTAGACCCATTTGAGTCATCGGGATATTCAACATGTTTTGTGGTTGATCTTGTATTTATATCATTTTGTCCTATTTTTTTATCATTGCTTCTTCAATAATTTTTTCTAAATTTTGAGTGGGAGGGACAAGCTGAAATATTCTTCCTAAATGAGCATTGTCTTGCTAATTAAAATATCTTGGTTGTGAATTTCCTGACTTTCCTTGGAAGAAGCTTATAGGTTGTTCATGTAGTTTAAATCTTTCATTAGAGTGGTTGTTCCAGCCTTGATTGAAATTTTGGTTTGTTCAAAATGTCCTTTGTTGATTTGATTGAAAGGGGTTTATAGGAAAAACAGTATTTCATTTCTTAGAAGGTTCTTGAATATGTGGGTATTGGTAACTAAAATGGTTATTGAAAGATCAAATTCCACTGTGGACAGGCATTTGAAATGTTTCTTCAGGTTTGGGTGGTGTTGGTGGGTAGTTGGATGACATCATTAACCTCACCATGGTGGTAAGATCAGAATGTTGACTCATTATCATGTTGTTTTCAGGACTAACAATGGGGAAATATTGGGAAGATTTTACTTGAAGAAGGCATCTTGTTCCAAACTGTTGAGATTTTTGGGCTATGTTTGCAATTAATATACAAGTTATAGTTGGTGTTTTTTCAACTAAAGCCCCTCCTACAGCAGCACCAATCATGCTTCTACCTGTAAGACACACTCCCTTATAAAAATGGTTAATCAAAATTTGGTCACTGATTTGATGGTGGGGTCAACTGAAAAAAAGTCTTTTGAAGTGTTCCTGGTACTCATGTAATGTTTCACCTTGTATTTTCTTAATTCCACAAATCTCCTTTCTAATGGATGAAGCTCTAGAAGTAGAGAAAAAATTTCAAGGAAAAGTTTCTTCAATTCCTTGCAATCCTTAATCAAAGTAGAATGTGAATAGAAAAATCACTCTTAGGAAACTAATTCTAACAAAAAAGGAAATGAAAATAATTTAATTTGATTTGCATCAACTCTATGATGATTCTTGTTGACACAAAGTTGATTTGCTTGAACTGGATTTTCTTGATTTGCAACATAAGATGAAACAAATGTTTTCAAGGATCTATTTTCAGTGATTGGAACTTCAGTTTCATCTAGGTTCCTTCTAATTTCATTATTAGAAGATTCAAAACTTGGGACATGGGGATTGATGGTAGCTCAATCCCTAGAGTGAAATGTTCTATCAATCTCAGAATCTAATGGGAACAAATTTGGGTTTGAATTTTGGGTCATGCAAAAACTATTTCCACAAAAATCAACCCAAGAAACCTCCTTAGAAACAATGCTAGTTGAAGTGAGGAATCATTGTTGTGAAATTTTCAATCAATAAATTTATCCCAAAAAAATGCAATATAGTTGTCCCTAGATTTTCTCTCAAGGAGGTTGCAATTTGAGTTGAAAAACTATCACTTTTGTTTTGTTTGTTTTCGCAAAAAAATACAAATTTTGGGATTTGATTAAAGACTCAAGAAAATAATATAAATAAAAACTAAAGATAAATAAAATTTTCGAATGATCTAGAAAATTTATAGGAAATAAAATAGGTTTGAAACCATATTTTAAATAGTGGTTACAGATTAGCGTTAACCTCCCGGAGACTCCCCTCTTCCTTGCTTAAAATTACCTCCCTAATGAATCTCTCAATAACTACCCAAATAACTATCAATAAACACCTTATATTTCATGGATATCATATTAAAACCTCATTATTATATTTTCTTCCCCTTAGAAGTGATCCAATTACTTGAAGACCACCAAATAATCAAACCTAATCGAAATCACTATGCACAACGAAAAAACCTCGCCGAATAAATTTTAAAAGGGAAATAACTTATTTTACTTTATATATTGAGAAACCATCCAGAACAACCAAATTTAAAATATATTCAAGAAATAAACCAACTACTTTCAACAAAAAATATAAGTTCAAGTGATATGGAATAGAGATTACACATGAAGATCAAAACTCGGAAGGGAGTGCCCGTTGATTTTCACCGTCCGCAACCACTTTGTGCTTAGCCTCACATCACTTGATTAACCCAAAATATCTCCTTTCTTGTAAGAGTACACACCTTATTTATCAAGGTCTCTACAAAGCCAACCCCCCATGAAATGAAAGAAGATATGGGAATATAAGGGGTGGAGGGCAGAAAATTTTTCTATCAAGATTCTTTTTTTCCAAAGATGGATTATATTTTACACCGTTCCTGATAGAATAAACCTCTGGAATCTTCTAATGAGTTGTGAGAAATAATATCCTCTATATGTCCCCAAACGTTCAGCTGCTTTGGAGACGTGATGTAAAAGGTTTGAATTAATTACTCAATAGATCTTTCTCTACCTGTGGAGACTCTTCATCTTCCATATAATTTTCTCACTCACATATTTCCATGATGATAAATGTTTTCCTTGAAACTCATCATGCAAGTGTGCCATGTAATCCTCTTTCATATCCAATTAGAATTAATGTTTTTGTACACATTTACCCGAAGTTATGCCTCCATTAATTAGGTGGGTTCCACATAGCTGGCCATTAAATATTTTCAAAAAGAATGATTTATTTGATACTTCAGTTCGACGATTTAGAACAGGGTCCAATTGAAAAATGTAAAGATAATATTCTAGTGTTTCCTTTAAAAAATGAATCATTCTAATTTGATCAATATTTAAAAAGATATTCACAAAATATAAAACTAGTTAAATTTGATAACAATCTCGAATTTGGGCATTTTCAAAATTTAGCTCATAATAGAATAAAATTCCAAAAAATTATACAATTTCACATATAATTACACATTGGTGAGGATTAAATAAAAGAGATATAGATAAAATATATCAAAAATATCAGTTCTATCAGTCAGGACTGATACACCTTGTCAAAATTATTACCCCTAGGTACATATTTCCTCGATACCCATCCACTTTTAGTATATAAACAATGATTTAATGCTAGGAAACCAATCAACATATTTTTAACCAAAATTCCACGACAATTTACTAGACATTAACTTATCCTTATACTTATATTTAGATACACCACTACACATATCCTTAGTGAATTATTTTTATAGGTCTCACTAATGTTTTATCACCATAGTTTCCAAAAGGTTTCCTAAACATTCACTTTGATAGAAACTATTATAGCCCAGTCTTAATGTACATATACATTGCATCATTTTTGTGGTATACATAAAAAATTAAAATAATAGACACCCAAATACCATAATAGTTTTGTGCCTTTGTAAAATGTAAACATAAACATTGGTACATGAGTGAGAAAACATACATCCCACTTAGTTCTCCAGGATAAGAATCCGTCTTACACATATCATATATAAAATATATCTTCATAATATGGGGAAGAAAAAACAAAAAGATGTGAGATTAGATGATTAAAATTGGTAAGGGAGATATGTAAGCATAAACATGAGAATAAGGGTATATTAATGTGATCATATAATTAGAAGATCATTCACTACATATCAAAGATAATAAAAATGAATCAATGAATAAATATTTATAGTTTAAAAGGAATGAATCATATGTAAATTAGGACCATAATTCATGAAATATAACATAGGATTAAGACATAGAATTTTGGAAAACCCATAAACATGTAATATCATTCCCTATAAGTCAATTCACATTATTAATATTTATCAAGAAGATTCATGGTGACTTCACCTAGTGGACAGGACACAACACCATCCCCAATCACAGTCTTTTCCTTATAAGGTATTGGTTTTCCCCATATTCACATAGTTGATTGAGTTTGACCAACTTATATATTCATGGTGAATGAAAATAATGGGTGGTACACACCACCAACCCCACCCATAGTATTTTACTTGAAAGGGATTGTGTTTCCCTATATTTCTATAGTAGATAAAGCCCATCAAATTAATTCCCTTTATTGTCTGATTTGATGTAAATCTTTACCGAATTTAGTAGAGGGAGGAATAGGTACCACCCATCTCATAATAAAATTATTCATACATGTGCCACAAGATAATAAAACTTTCATCATATCATGGCCCATAAAAATATATGGGATTCATAAACATCCTTTAAAAACCCATGAAATTAAATGGGTTTCAAATAAATGTAATCATATATTAGCCTATAGAAAATATCTAGGTTTAATAATAATTTAATCCTTCAGTAAAACTTTAAATGAAATGGGTTTCTTAAGTATTTATCATGGTATAACTCATTGATGATAAATGGGTTTCATAAAAATAAAACTCGTGAAATAGAAACTTGTTTTATAAAGAAATAACTCATAAAAGAAAATGGGTTGTATAAACATTTATCCTGGTATTACCCATTGAATTGTAATGGGATTCATAAAAATATAAACAATGAAAGATAAAATGGTTTAATGAACATAGAACCCCTGAAAGAGAGCGTGTTTTATAAACATTTGTCAAGGTATAACCCTTTAAAGAGTATGGGGTTTCATAAACATATAACCTGTGAAAGAGAAACAAGTTCCATAAACCCATAACCCATGAAAGAGAATGAGTTTTACAGACATATAACCCATGAAATAGAAACAGGTTTCTTAATAATCATTCCATCAAATTATAAATAATTAAGATAAAGGATATGAATAAAACCATTGTATTATTTTTATGAAAAGGCATGTGTAACACCAATGGATTTTATCTCTGATGGAAACTAATTTTGAAATATCTTTTAAAAAAATCATGAGAAAAAACCCATTATCCTTTTAAAAATAAATTTTAAAAGAGAAATCCATTTAAAAAAAATTTATTTTAAGGTAAATTAAAAAGAGATAAATAAATCTTGAAAAAATTTTGAACATACTTTTCCATTAAAAGTTATAAATAATGTTTTAAATATTTTGAAAACCATTTTCCTTGAATACATTTAAATGAATCTTGAAACGATTTTGAAAACCATTTAACATGAAATCTATTAAAAAAACATCAAAAAATTTTGAAAAAAATTTCAACTGAAAAAATATATAGGAATTTTAAAAACATTCTAAAATTGTTTTTCCTTGAAAACATCTAAAAGACAACTGATTTTTTTAGAAAATGTGGTTTTGAAAGACCACATATTTTCGACTGAAGAGATAAGTAAAATTATAATTTCTTAAAAAAACATTGTTAATAATATTATGTAAAAAATATTTTAAAATCATTATAATACATTTTTACTTCATTAATAACTGGAGGATAACAAATTTCATTGGTTTTAATGAGATATAGGTAAAAATATTTCATCAAATGGAAGTATAATTATAATAATCTTGATAAACGATGATATTATTTCAATAAACTATAACCCATGGTAAATTTGAATTATACACACCATGAAAGAAAATAAAATTAAATAAAGCTTAAAATATATTTACAATAATTATATTTCTGATATTACATGTCAATATTTGTATATATAACTCATATAAAAAATATTGGTACAAAACATGGCATTTGTCTTGAAGATGGAAAATTGAAACAAAAACTACATTACTGATTTGCTAACTTTTGAACTGTAAAACCACATGAAACATAGATTTAAAATCTATATATATAGAATCATATATTAAAAAAATGGTTAGTAAACTAACCACATATTAGAAATAAGAGGTTAACATGGCATTTGTCTCACATAAAAATAAATGTGAGATGAGAAAACACTTACTACTTGAGTAACATTATAATTATGGTCCTCATTATATAATTAAATATTTTAAATATTTTAATCTCAATAAATAAATGAAATTAATTATATAAAATTTCGTAGGGTAGTTTATATTCAACTCAAAAGAATTGAGTAGTTAATATGGCATGTATCTCATAGAAATAAAATGTGAGATGAAATTCCCCCCCCCCCCACATAATTCATGAATTTCATCGTACACATTTAGACCTATTTTATAATAAATATAATTTTATTAAAAATTTAAAATATAAACATATTAATTTATCCAATAACATATATGATTTTTATGACATTATATTAACTGTTTATTAACAACTCCAGGAAAATGTAACGTTTTGGGTAATATCTTCTTTAATGTTTTGATTTGTTATTCTTGGTCATGTTACTTAGATCATGATTTATCTTAATTGAATAAGTAAAAAAATATAATTAATATTAAGTATATATGTATTTATAATAATCTATATAGGACATATGTTTAAAAATGAATACACCATTTATGGAGATGGTAGATCGTGTGTATGCACGAACATTGTTTCTATTTTATTTTCATATTAAAAGAAAAAAAGTAAATGATATATATTTGTATATATATATATATTAATATAATCATTCCCCTTGAAATATTATTTCTTATATATTATATATTTTCACCAAACCCATCCTTAATATATTACATTTAAATTTTAAATGAATCACATCGCGTTGAGGGGGTGGTAGTCCACATGTCCACAAACAAAGTTATCATTTTTATACAAAATGGAAAGCATGGATGTATGTTTAAAATAAAATTTAAATAATAATAAATAAATACAAAATATAATATATATCACATAAATAGTTTTTCTACCATAATTCCCAAAAATTCATGGATGTAAAGTAAAAATGAATAACATTGTTCTGTGAGGCGCTAGTTCACCATACACAAGAACAACAAGTTCGTTACACATTTGATGGAAGTGTGTGTATGTTTAGGTGAAACACTTATAATAAAAAAATATAATTATATTTTCAATAATTATGTTGTTATATAATAATTGAATAATATTAATTAAGGTGGTTTAGAAATAAAATAAAAGAATGGAGCTTGAGGAAAGATGTTTTCTCTTATTTGGGCAACTCATTTTGTTTTTCTGCAAAGGGATCTATTGGTTGAGTTTATGCACAAAGGTATGCCTAAAGTAAGAATTGATGGATTTTTGGATTTTTATTGGTAATATCCTGTCCATACCATGTGTTTTGATAGGTGTGATGAAGGGGGAGATTTGGTGTTATTTTATATTGGAGAGAAATGACACACTTGGTGTTTTTTAAAAAGAATTTTGTGCTCCACAAGTATTAATTGTTACCAAAGATTCAAATGGACCATTATAGAAACATAGAATTTTATTTTCCGAAATAAGGTCATCCAATAGTTTTTGAAAAATGATATAAGTCATTTTTCCCAAAATATTAATGTTTAGTCTTGTGTTAAACTTAATCAATGTAATTCATTATAATAAATTTCACTAATAATTTTTGTAAAAAAAGTATGTTTATCATATTAGAATAAAAATATTATATAGATTAAAAACTTTTAAATGTTTTATTCAAAATTATATTCACATAATTGGAAAAATTAATTTTAATGTTAATCCTGCAAATGTGGCGAGAAAACAGGTTTTTTAAAGTGAGAATGATCAAATATTTATTAATATTTTATATCTAAATTCAATATAAAAATTATTAAAATAAAATATATTCTATTAATATATGTATAACTGATCTATAATAAATTTAGAATATACATAAAATACAATTTACCTATATAAATAAATCAGATGAAAAATAAAATTTTATTTAAAATTTAGTATTTTTTCCTACAAATCAAAAAATGAAATTTCTTAGAAAAATAAAAAAACTACCATAAGATAATTTTCACATTATGAAATAAAAAATAGTTTATTTTATAAAATTTAACTTCTAAAATTGTTTAAATTTATTTTTATTGTTTTTTACATAATGACATAGAATGTTGTTCTTTTATGAAAGTAATATTTTTAATCATAAAGAGGCTTTACCATAAATTATATATTTAATTATCAATCTGATTTATTTATGTGAAGCCATTATAAATAAAATTTTCAAACTAGTTATTATTATTCATTTTAACATGTTTAATATCTTGGTTACAATTATTTTATTTAAATAATTATAATAATAAAGTGTAATTTCACAGAAACTCATTGTTGCATGTAACACAAGTCAAATCAATGTTGGGTGTAGTGCAACCTTACATTAGTGTAGAGTAAAACAAAAGTATGACTTAGCTATTTAATATAAAAAACTATATCACTTTTCATGAAATTATAAATATAAAAAATTCTAAATTAATTAGAAAAAAATATTTCACAAAATCTTGGGGAGTTATAGTGATTTAGTTAAAACCAAGTATCCATGTGACTTCATTACCAGGGAGAAATAAGAAGCTATATGATAATGATAATAAATAAAATTTATCTATCCATCTATGATGTACCGATATGTGTTGGTATCTACAAGAGAATTTTTGGTTGGACAAATTGAAAAAATATGTTGTAGAGTATACCTCATAGTGTTTGGTAGTAATCAAGTTAATGAATAATGACAAAATTACAAAGGGATGATGCCACTATTTCCTGTACCTATATAAAAATGTGAGAATGTCGCCATGTGATTTGTCAATGTTTTATCAAGGATATCCAAATTAAATAATGTTATATGAGTTATGGTGGATCAAATCCAAAATACTTCCTACTTTATCACTATACTAGAATATTTCTCTCTTGACCAAATTTCATTGATATATGTGATGAAAATGTTGAGGCTGTATGGGGTTACAATTTTGATCTTCTATATTCATGATCCTAGGTTTACAGATAAATTCTGGCTAAGTCTTCAACATTCATTGTGTAATAAATTGATTTTCAACATCACCTATCACCCCCAAATGATGGATAATATGAATGTAATATTCAAATTCTTGAGGAAATGATAAGAGCCTGAAAAATGGAATTAAAATATGGATGGTATCAATATATCACATTGGTTTAGTTCTCATCAGATAAAAAATTCCAGTCGAGTATTCAAATGGACCCATATGATGCTCAATATGGGATAAAAATATAGAACTCCAACTTGATAAGATGAAGATGGAGAAAGAAATATACTTGGACCTAATCTTGTGGAAGATATAATAGAAATGGATTATTCCATCCAATATTATATAAAATATTCTCAGAGTCTTAAGAATATTTATTCTTCCATTCATAAAAGGGACATAGATTTTTATATGGGAGAAATAGTTTTCCATATAATTAAACCATAGTGTTGATTCATGTTATTTATATAGAAAATGATTCTTATCCCATGGTACACTGTCCCCTTTGAAGTACTTGATCACATAGGAGTAGTGTCCAATCAACTTTAACATCCACCAAGTATGGTTTAAAATCATGATGTGTTTCCATGTATCACTCTTGAGGACGTACATACCTGATCCATCGTATATATTGAATCAATAGGTGGTACAATTAGAGAATGACCTCTAATATGAAGCGACACTAGTGAATATATTAGTCCATATAGACAATGTTATAAAAAAAAGACAACTCACCTTTTCATAATGTATATATGAAACATAATATTGAAGAGATGAAATGGGAACTAGATGAAACAATGAAGTATAAGTACCCTCACCTATTATCAATTTTGAATGTGAGTTAAAATTTCAACGATGAAGTTTCTAAGGGGGGATATTGTAACAACCCAGTGAATATTAGTTATAATTATTTAAAAAATGTGTGTTGTATTATTTTATATTATACTATACACATGAAATGTTTAGAGAAAAAATGAAGACATTATTTCATTACTAATTTTTTTTCAAAGAGGCGACATGGATTGGTTACCCAATCCATGCCAAAAGAAATTTATTAAATAAAAAGGTTACAAGAAAATCCCGAGGTGTAAAATTCTTACACCATCCTAAATATAGAAAAGACCAACAAAGATAAAACTTTAAAAACCGGGTAAGAATCATCAAAAGATTCCAGAAGAATATCTGCATGATCAGCCCCACCATATCTTCATCATTCTGGAACTTCAAAATCCAGTGCAGGATCAACACTTGTCAAAGCATATATGAATCAATCAGCACATCATCTCAGCAAGTCCACAACAATACAGGTGCAAGGAAGGACCAGCAACAAAAAACCAATACAAAACTTGAGCATTCCGGCCAAATCAAGCATAAGACAGCACAAATTAAGCAAGTTTTCAACTGGGAAAAAAATATGCTGACATGAAGAATAATCAGGATTAACTTAAAAAAAATAGATAGAGGAATCCAAAAAGATGAAACAGCGGGACTCTAGCAAGTAGTAATCTCCATGTGCAAGTTTCCCAAGAAATCTAAGGGCCGGACTTCAAAAATCTCTAGAAGAAGATCTGCACGAACTGGCAATAGAGAGAGATCAGACCCAGCATGTCTTCATCATTTTTCTACCTCAAATTCATGAACAAATCAGCTCATCATCAAGGCAAGGTCGCAACCAAACAGATGTATGGAAAGTCAGGCAATAATGTGAACTCGAGCAATCCAGCTAACTCAAACCTTTAACATCATAACCAGAGGCAGAAAACATCATAAGAGGGCTTCAAAAAAAATGTCAAAGCATGCTGCTCATCAACAAGCATCCTAATCTTGAGCTCATCCAAGAAAAGGAGAACCAAAAGGGCTTAAAGGAATCCCAAAAAGACAAAAAAAAATTCACTGTATAGAAAATCCAGAGTCCATGCAATAATGACAGTACATGCTCAAAGTCAGGTTTAGAAGCAGTTCCAAATCAGAATTTTTAAAAGTACATATGCAATGAAAAAAACTCAGTCAATTATTTTTGATCTGAAGCAAACTGCAAAAGAAGTATTCCATAGGAATTCTGGAGGATTAATAGCCTTCTTCTCCTCGAAATACCTAGTTCAACTTTATGAAATGTTTCAGCAGAAATTTCACCACTTTGCAGTTTCTCATAGGCTAATCATTTTTTCTCTTCCCAATGAGCATCAAATTTTTTTAATTGTTATTCAAGGAGGAGTTGTGGGGTAATATCATTATCCTCATCAGATGGAGTTTCATGAATTATCTCATTATTAAAAAAATTAGTGGTATTGATAGAGCGAGTGGTGATGGTTCTTTCCATCTGTGAGTAATCTCTCCTTTTCCTAGTTTTCCTAGGGTTAGGAGTGATGAATACATCTTCATATACCATGAGCTTTTTGCCCTTTCTTGCCATTGAATTCAAGAAATTATCCTCTAATTGCATAGTCTTGTCTTCTACTTCTTGAGGAGCATCACTGGATTCAGAGGATTATTCCTGTTCTGCCCCTTGGGCTTCCTGGGTTTGGGTGATCATATCCTGTTCCTTAGCCACAATAGTAGGTCTAGAATCAGCCCCTGTATTACAGGGTTCTAGTAAATCAGGAGGTCTGTCCATATGAGTAGAATCCTTTTCTGTGGAAACCTTAACAACATTAGTCAAATCTGTCTCTTGAGAATCTAGATCTTGCCTCTTATCCAAGTGTACTACTTGCACAAAGTTGTCCATCTTCTTTGTTAAAGTGGTGGGGTCAGCAGTTTTCTATTTTTCCACCCAGATGGACTTAGTGACCTCTATCCCTTCTGGTCTTCCACAGTTGGGGGTCACATGTCCCAACTTAAAACAACTTTTACAATAATCAGGGATTTCTTCATAAACCACCTCTTGATAGAAACCATGATCCCCATTTTGAATCCATATGTAAGGAGGGAACTGCTTAGAGGTATCTAACTCAACACATATTCTAGAAACAGAGGGACGAGTGAGATTTTTGGTTGCATTGTCAAGTTTTAAAGGGTTTCCAATTAGCTTTGCTATTGGAAACAAAGCTATTTGTTTGAACAAATTAAGTATCAGTCCAGGAAATCCTACCCAAATGGGGATAATAAGAGATTCTGCAGAAGGGTCAAAGTTGGGTTTCCATTTTAAAACCCTCATGGGGTATCCCCCAAAGAACCAGATTTGTCGAATCCAGATCCGGTAATAGTCTTCCTCTAAAGCAAACTGAAGAGCAATATGTGTAGAAGTGAGGAGACCGATGTGAAAACCCGAGAATCCCAACGATTCGAGAGATGTTCTAAGACATTTCAGGGAAGGTCTGCGTTTTGGAAAGTAACCAATCAAAACATATCGCAAGTCCGAAGCAAGAAGATTTACCTCCTCCAAAGAGAAAGTGATGGCCATTTGCTCGCGGTGTCGGTAATATTTTGGATCTATCTTCACATCAGAGTCTGCAATGCCATTTGCGGCTGGATCCCAAGATTTACCCGCAACGACATCTACGAAGGATCAACGATTAGGGTTCGGCTCAAGGGGTATCGGGTGTCGCCCCATATCTTCATGAGTTGGTCTCCCCATCCTCCTCCTTTCATTACTAATTATTGTTACATTAATCAATAAAAAAACCAAATAAAATTAACAACAATACATATGAAAAAACAATAGAAAATATAAGATCTAAAATAAGAAAATATGGGTCACCCAAATCTACTAAAATCATTTCCCCACTACAAACACTATAGAGAAGAAAAAATATTAGTAAACTTGTCATATTATAAGAAAATGGTAATATAGAACCATGACATGAATTGATCGTAATATTGATTGAAATAATGAAGTGGTATATATAGGAGGTAATTTTACTATTAGAATAGTAATGCGAGTATTATAATATTAAAATGACTGTTGGGAATAGTAACCAGGCAATTGAGAATAGCAACATGATGGTTGGGAATAGTAACCTGACCATTAGAACAGTAATTTTACCTCAAAATAATACATTATGATATAAATGATATTTATCAAGATTAATTTATGTAAATGTAAATACTATAAGTATTGAAAAATAAATATCATGATTAGAAAATTCAAATAAAATATATGCTTGTTTTTAGTGAACTCTCTTTTAAATTATTTCATAAAAATAAAAAAAAAATTGAACTAAAAACTAAAATTACCTATGTTTGAGAATTTTATTGATAAAATTAACATAATCTTTGAAATTAGAATTTAATTTTTTTTGAAGGATTATTTTTTTGGTATTTTTCTGAAACAATTATATTTCCATGTGAATAGTAAAAAAATCACCTAACCAATGTATCTTAAATAATATAAGTTAATATTGAATAATTATCTAATGACTTCAAGAACTTACAATTTGTCCATGATATATTTTATTTCATAAACGAGCCATTAAAATAATATAAAGGATTAAAAAAACCTTCATGGATAGATATTATGAATATTATATAAACATGTAGTTATATGTATTATAAGATTCTATAATTTATAATACTAATGTATAAATAGTATTGAAACAACTAGGGAAATCGAGGAAACCTGAGAAATTTTCATGTAAGAAATTATATCCAAATGACAACTCTATGACCTAGGAAATTAAGAATTATAATTAAATGCCTATAATTGATAAATTGTGGTAACCATTACAATAGACAGCTTATGGGTTAATGTTTTAATAAATATAAGTTTATTATCAGAGAGGTACAACAATAATGAAAAGAATAGGAAATAAAGGTAAGGGTATTGTCGAACCCAAATTCTTATCTATGGGTTTTCCCTCTTTCAAGAAATATTTGGTATGAATACTCTTCAAAAGTTCCATAAATATAATCTCATTATTCTTACCTTTTATTTTCATTGATATACATGTTCCATACTTTATTTTGTAACAAATTCAATGATTTCACAAAATAAATCTTTTTTTTTAAAAAAAACATCTTAGACTCCTCTAGAGTTGTTTCTTCTTCTGTCTATAATGATGATTCTTATACCAAATATGTTTTTCAATTTTTTCATTTCATAATGCAAATCTTAATCTTAAAAAAAATATGTATTAAATCCTTATGAAATCATTTACCTTCCATGGGTTAGTTCATGACTATGATTATAATATATTCTATATGAAATGCATAGTTATGTAAATTTTATGATGTGGCAGGTGGGCCCGAAATTATTTAGTCTTACATTGAATTTTTTAATTTTATTTTCCTCAAGTGATATTGTATATAACAATTTACATTATTCTATCCTTTTTTATAGTGGTGATGTTATGATTAGACCCATATGTTATGTATGTACACGGTGTTATCTTTGTTTGCAACTATGTGTAGTATTTGACCAGTATGACATGATGTTTCATTTTTATATATTTATAAATTATATTAATTTATTATATTTTTAAATCATAATGTTAATAATGATCCTATTCTTATGATATAATTATGATCATTATGATCACCCATGTTATATTTAATCATGTCCCTTTTTATCATCTTACTACTCTTTTAGATCACCACTTTATTTGATGTATATCCACTTATAATTACATATAAAAAGAAGAACAATAGATTGTAAGGATAAATATAAAGGCTTTTAATAATTATTTATGTTTTATTATATTCATGTTATGTATGAGCCTAATTTTTCCAAGAAACAAATCCTTTTGATCCTGAATTTGTATCTCTATTACATTGTTCATCATAGAAATGTTGTCATAGTTTAGTAATGAAATGTAGGTTATCTATATACCATGTGTAAAAAATGGATTATTCTAAATAATTAGACATGATGAGGCATATGTATGACCATAAAAAATATTTTAGATACGCTTTTTGATCATTTTGACTCATTTTGTTTTAGTTTAACTCCTAGGTAACTCATTTTTATCTTAACCATTGGTAAATAATTTTTCTTATTTTCATTATTCCTATTTGTATAAAATTATGATGAACATATTGGAAAATATAAATTATTATTATTCCAAGCATGGAATAAATTTTACCAATTAATTTTTAAAGGAATAGGAAATGTTTAATATAAATTTAAACTTATAGACGCGATGAAAAACAGGGTTATCAAGAATCATATTTCTCGATGAATATATGATTTTATATTAACTCCATGAATTATAATAATCATTTTATGGAAATAAATAATATTTATTAATATATAATTTATACATTTCATTTAAATAATTTTTATTTGGTGTTTTTAATTAATAAAAAAGCGAAGCATTATGCTCATTAAAATTATTTTCAACAAAATCCTTTTTTATACCAAAACACAAACTATAATAAAATAAAATATTAATTTGATTAAAATGAAATTAATTATATTGAATATAACAGAAATAATAATTATTTTACTTATAATTATATTGGAAACATAAAGAGACTTTTATATTTCCAAATTTATTGAAACTAAATGACATTTTTTCAAAAATGGTATTTTTCACTATTCATTGAAAATTCAATTTTTTCTGAAAAAAACACCACATGTAAATGTTGTTATTAAAATTCCAAAAATAAAGATAATTTTATCAAATAAAATTTCTAAAATTTAACAATAAAATTATAATATTTTTCAACGAAAATAACTAAAAATCATTTTTGAAAACTACAATTACTTTACAAAAAATTGATTTATAATTTACTAATATTTTTTCATAAATTATATTTATTAATATATATATCATTAATTATTCAATACTATTCATAACTTCCTATTCAATGACAAGTCTATAATGATTATATATTTTTTGGGTCATTTATGCTCAGCGCTTGGTGTCCTACAAGCTATCAAACACCGTTTTGTTTTCTAAAATCATAGGATTTGGCTGATAAGATGTAATATAAATGTGTAAAACATAATGAAATGCAATTTTGTAGTAAAATTGTTGCCTTAATCCCAAAAATGAACTTTTTACAAATACCATGAATAATAATATTTCCTATGTAATTAATAATATTATTCAAACTAAATGGAGTATTATGTTAGTTGAAGATAAAATTTAGAGCATAATGGAAAATTTTAATTAAATGAATAGATAGTTATAAAAAAATTTATTTTCCACTCTTTACTAAAAAAGCAGCATTTTCCAAAAATTACAAAAATTTTACCATATGATAATTTAGATATTCTGATTTAAAAAATGATATCATTTTTATTAAATAAAATTTCTAAAATATCTTAAAATAAATTTTAATAAAAAGTAACAAAAATAATTTTTAATGAAAATTTATTTTTGAGGCACAAAATGATTTACTAAAAGTTGAGTGTTTATTCCCTAATAATTAATCTCTACATTTTCATTACATATGATCATTTTTTATTTCATTATGTGGTTAAACCTATTTATAAATTCCTATTAATTTTCTATACGATAATGGTTATATAATAATTTTTCACTGTTTGTTTGAGCTAGACGTTTCATTTTAATATGCTAGCAACCATAGTGTTCTTTTAAAATCATGGGATATTAGAAAACATGCATACAATTAAATATTAACCCCTACAGGTCATGTTTTTACCTATCAAACCAAAATGAAAAAGAAAATTAAATATATACACAACCTGGTTATGGGTATCATCCAAAAACCAACTTGTCACTCCAACTCAACCATCTTGGTCTATTATCTTGCATCGGGACATTTCCCAACATACACCTAAAATCATGAGTTCATATTGAGTACCAAGGATTTAGGGAGTCATAATATAGTGTGGGTAACATTTAGTAGTCCCCATAGAATTTTTTCATTAATATATATATCATATATCTAGTACATGAAAAATGTTATATTTTTAGAGTAAATACATAGACAAAAATAAAAAATATCTTTCAGGAATATGAGTGATTCTAGAGCCACTAGGGTGTGACCATACTTCCCTTGACCAGTTTTGGAGTGTATCCCAAAATGTCACATGAATAATGACTAGTCATGTCATACCAATACATATAACATCAAATATTATATTTGATAATAATATCCATTATCCCCATGAGGCATCACATAAAATCCACCACACACCTACCACCTTAAGAGGCATTACAAGAAACACTCCATATCACACACAAAAATCCTTACATAAACTCTTCCATGGCTGGTAATAAACTCATATTATAGGAAAATATGTATATGGTTGGTAGGAAATCTATGTCATGACCCATCGTAGTATGGCCCATTCCACAACTACCCAAACCCACCTCCAAAAGGCCAGAGCCTAGTTACTAGCATTGAGTAGGCATATCAATAAAATGGGAGGCACTGCCTATGTACCCATATGCATACAAACATATCCAAGCCCAAAAAAATACTGAAATGGAAAGAAAAAAAATAAATGCATGCATTAAACTATATCTCACAACCAGAGTATGAAATAATGTAACGAAATATAAATAGGACTAGAATAAAATTCCACCATAAAAAAGTCTATAACATGAATCCAACCTGTAAGAAAAATATTTTGGGACTATTATATGAAATTTGTAGGAAAACACCTTGGTTAGTTTGGTCTCACTAAGAACTACCTAGTCCTGGCCACCCAGGACTCCATCAAAAGGCTTATCATCCACATGGGACATGATATGTGTGGGAAAATCCAGTTTAGGGGTGATTATAACAATACTCAGTTGGACACCCTGAAACCAAAAATATATACAACAAAAAAAAGTTCAGTCAGATCAACAAAGATATATGTCTAAATCACATATAACAAGAATATCTAGATACACTTAATCCTAGTCACATAGTCTATAGGTAAGCTGTAATAACCCTGGTTTTCATACGAGTTACTTTTTCTTTTATTTCTAGTTTAAATACCTTTTTTGGCCTTATGTGGATTCTTATCTTGATCCCGGGTGTTTTAGAGGTGTTTGAGGCCTGTTCGAAGGCTGGAACTTGATTTTGGGATGAAAATGGTCTGTCGCACAGTTTGCTTACAGTTTAGATAAACCGTGCGAGAGGTCTGAAAAACTATAGGTATTGGAAATAGCAGTTCCACATGGTTACTAAATGATTATTCAAACCATGTGGGGTAACCATGTGAAGAACCCCTCTTAGGCCAAGAGGTGCGCACAATTTACTCATAGCTTGGGAAACCGTGCTAGTAAACCATGCGTCCGTTGCTGGGGTTTTTTTAGATTTTAAATTAAAATTAAATTTCCATTTTTAAAAACCAAACGAGGTTTTTTCCTCTATACACTGAGGTCCTCTGAAGCCTCACTTTTTCACCTAAGATATACTTTGATCTTGATCTTCCATCAGACTTCCATTTTCATCACTTATCACCTCTACAGATCCCCAATGGTAAGTCCTCAATTACATTTTAGTCTTTCATTATTCTTTAAAACAACAACATGCTATTTAGTTTTGTCTCACATGCCCTAATATTATGTTCTTCGTCCGTTCTTCATATTTCTTCCAAACTGGTATGAATCAAGACCCGATACTAGATGAGATATCTACTACCAAGGTGAGGTAGATGGTCTATACTTTATTTCGGCTTTTCATGGAGTTTTTAGGGTGTTCCACTGAAATTCCATTCTTCATAATTTGTAGAGAGGTATCCTTTTTTAAAGAGTGGATTTTAGTAGTTTTAGTTGGACCTAGTGTGGTTGACCATGGGTTCTGTTTAGGTGAATTGGAACATTTTTCCCATTTCAAGGTCACCCAAGGGGTGAACCTTAAGGGAATAGATTGTTTATGGATGTTTAAACCACACAATGGGTGTTTGATTATTCTTACCTAGATAGAAGAATCTCTTTGATGAATTAACATCTTGAGGAATCTTGTTAGGAGATATACTGCCTTTTAGATTTTTGAATATAATGTTATGTCTCATCTATTTTGATAGCTTGGATTTA
Source organism: Viscum album (assembly GCA_963277665.1). Taxonomy (NCBI): domain Eukaryota; kingdom Viridiplantae; phylum Streptophyta; class Magnoliopsida; order Santalales; family Viscaceae; genus Viscum; species Viscum album. Next base: position 1,741,578 of record CAUJRU010000088.1, read on the forward strand.
ATGAAATGTGTTTATATGGGTGGGTATATATATATGTAAATTATTATTGGCATGTAAATGGATTATGTGGGAGGGTAGAACCATATGATTTTTATAAATGGCTTGTGTGAGTGGGTATACTCATGGAATGTAACTGTTTATGTGAGTGGGTATACTCACCAATTTATGAATGTTTAATTTCAATTCTTGAATACTTGAATTAATGGTTTTATAGATGACTTTGACGAGTCTCATTTGATCTAGAATATGGTAGTGGATGCCTTGGGTTGACGCTGCCCCTTGGGTCTTGATTTCATGGTATTCCTCAGGTCTTGCTACCCCGTAGGATCTGGCTTTCCAGGAATCATGTAGGACTTTATAATGGCTTTCACCAAGGACCCCAACCAGCTCCGAACGACGTTTGCACTAGGGATGCCCACGAGACTCGATGGGATGCCTTAGACACGCTCCTTAGATCCATCCTTCTATGGTCTATACATTTATTACATTGATGCCTTGGTCTAGTGACATCATGGATCCAGAAATTTCGGTCTTCTACTTCACTATATGTCTTGGTCGTGGGTTTCTACTTCACTATAAAGTATTCCAGTGTATTACAGGACATCACTATACAGTGTGGATATGGAGTGCTTGATAGATATGGATGTACATCGTGGTCATGTGATATGCTTGTCTACTTGGTTATAGCTGCCTTTTTTTGGAGATGACTCCCTTTTACAGGTATCCTTGATGGATATTCAGTTTTACATTATACATTAGACTTATCCCATGGTAATACACACTTACTTACTATTATTTTACACTTGAATGCCCATTTTTTAGAATTTTTTGTAGAACTATTCAGATCTGGGTGGTTTCCTACATGGATGTTTATCACACACCCTGTTAGGGCCTTCTCGGGGACCAAAATAGATTATATGGTTGTAGGTGATGATAGGGGAAAGTGTTCTATTACAGGTTGTTAATTGTGGCTTTGGATCAAGGGAGAAGAGGACCCAGCTAAGGCTTGAGATATTGGGATACCTTTTTGGTATTTTGATCTTTTTGGGATACTTGTATTGTATTTTCATGTACTGTTCGGGCTAATTTCTAAAAACTTGTACCATTTGCATATTTTTTTTATACGAGACACTTTTTGATATTGTTATGATTTCATATCTACTTTTCTTACTTTCAGTTGTATGTGGTTTATTTCACTTATACTTTTTTATATATTTGACTTCTACTGTGATACTCTGGTAATGAGGGAATAGTCTGCCCACTGACTCACCTTGGCCCTCACTTCTAGTCGGTAGCCTCTGGCATTTGGGGAGATGTTCTTGAGGCCTTGTGATCAACTAGGCTCAATGCACCGTTTCGGGGGGCATCTTGGTTTGGGATGTTATAATGTTGTACTAGATCCATGTTTTTCTTTTTTGGTTTGACATAATATTTGGAAACAACTGACAACGATAGAAAGGAAATTGGTTTTGTTAATATACTATGCTAGGGAGTAGCTACCACATGTATAGGGAAAATCCAAACTGCCTCGAATTGAGTTCTAATTTTCTGAATTTTGAAATTACAATTGTTTTGATTTCACCATTGGGTAACTCACATGATTGTTTCTATTACTATCTATGTAATTGTGGGTTCTATTTCAGTTTCAACATTGTGAGATGAGGTTGTTTCATCTCATGCATAATATATTAACTTGTTTGAATCACATTCCTTGCATTATGCCATGCCATCTTGGTTTCATTATATATCTCATGATGTTGTGATAGTTTATGTGATACATGTGCTTGTTTTTGTGTTAGTTGGGTGCAGTATATAAAGGTGGGATGTCTTCTTTCAATCCATATGGATTATGGGACCTTATGAATTGGGATTTTACAGTGAAATGTAAATGTTAAATGATATTGATGTGTATGGTTTGAACAAGAGAAAAGTTTTGGGTTCATGAGGAGTTATGGGCCCTCATGGATTTGGAAATCAGGTAACCCTTGATAAAATTTCCTAAATAACTGAATGGTAAATGGAAATAGATATTGAAATGGTGAATAAAGACTTGACCTAGACCTGGATTTTAAGTAGGGAAGCGGCATACTTTCTGGTGGGTTGGTGGCTGTTCGTTATAAAGTAATTTCTTTAGGAGGATGTTATGGGTTTGACTCTATTTCTAGGAGGGTTTTGACCTATCCTACACTTGGGAGATTTGTGTGTTGATGCTGTTCATTCTTGAGGTGTGCGTTTGGAATTGTAGAAACATTCCACCATGACAATCTATAACGGTACTCCGCAATGGAGGTGATGAACATAATTTATAGATGGTGTGCCATGTGATACTACTTGATCCTACTATATTTCCAGCTACACCATCTAAGGTTGTTCCAGACATAATAAATGAGGTACAGTTCTGCAAGGGCCTCTTTCGTTATATTAAATCTTTATAAGGAGAACATCAACCAGGTATGACTATTTCTGAGTTGAAATGGGTGTTCCAATAGTAGAATCCACCTATGTTTTTAGGGGATGGTAGATCACAGGTTTCATAGATATTTCTAGATACAACATTAATAATTTTTGAGCATCTGGAGACACCTCCATAGTAGAGGGTCAAGCTCGCGACTTACATGCTATGTGGAGAGGCAAAGCAACCATGTAGTGTTTTTAACTAGGATGATGGGCTACATGACATGGATTAGAATGAGTTCCAGACCCGGTTCTATGAATAATTTTATACTGCGACTCCATGAGTAGAGCGATCTATTGAGTTTATGGTTCTGGGGGAGGGCATGATGACAGTTATTGAATACTCGACACACTTTACATAGTTGAATTTTTTTCCAATGTATCTTACTGATGAGCTATCAAGGGAGAGGTGCTTCGAGGAAGGTATCAAACATTATATCAGATCTCAGGTCAATGTGTTCAGGTTTCCTTATATCACTGGAATTATGAATCAGATATTTATTATAGAGTGGAACCTATGGGAAGTTGGAGGTACATAATAGGGGAGTGTTGTTTGTAGCCCCAGTGGATCAACGTATTTATGTACGAAGCCCCATTTCATGGCCTCATACGACATGAGTTCTAGTTAGGCTATGGGTGTAGGCATCTTGGTGTTTTACATCAGTGTGGTTGGTGAGGCCACATGAAAAAACAATGTGATCGGGACCCAGTTGAGTGTCGATCATGCGTCAGGATGAGGAACATTCATCGGTTTTGCTAGAACTTCCCTCCAGTAGCGAGTGGTTGGGGGTGAGCTCCAATGTCAGGTTCAAGATCAGGGAATTCAGCTCTATGTTAGGATAGGAGCTGGAGCATGTAATATGGTCAAGATAGGGCAGTGGTGGTCATGGATGTGGTAGCGAGACACATATTTCTTAGAGGTAGTAGGGCTGATCAGCTCAGGGTATCCAGACAGGGTCACAGATCTGTGGTACATGCCAAACTTATATTGTGAAATAGACCCAATAGGAAAATGATCCCAGACCATCTACATTGAGTGGTATGATATTAATAGATTCTACTGTTTCATCTGCTCTTTTTGATATAGGTTCCTCTCACAGTTTGATCCGTGCATGAGTGAAAAAATGCCTTGGGATTTTGGTTTTGCTTTTTGAGGTCATTTTGATGCTAGGCACACCGTTGGTAGTTGTAACGGGTTAGGTACACCAGTGTATGAAGTTTCCCCTTGAGTTTGGACACCATCACTTCATCTGGGATCTTTATGTCCCCAAGATGGCATAGTTTGGATTCATTCTTAGAATGGATTGGCCCGTGGATTATCAAGCGCACATTGAATTCTATCTCCGAAGGGTGACATTCACATCACTGTAGGGTGTAGTTCTTATTCTCATGGCTAAATTGGATGTCTAGGTGAGACGATATGGACCCGATCATGATGGGTTTCATGTAATGACAACCCAGATTGCTAGTTTGTTTCTGGATGATTAGGGAGTGAGTTCGGAGGACATTCCTCTAGTGGTTGAGCACCTTAAGGACATCTTTCCCAATGACTTTTCTGGTTTACATTTTGAGAGATAGGTGTATTTCTCAATCAAGAAAGTGCTAGGAGCTATTCTTGTAGTCGTTAATCTATATAGGATAGTTATGATGGAGTTTCCAAAGCTCAAGATGTAGCTAAAGGATTTGGAGTCAAATGGGTTTATAAGACTGAGAATGTCTCTATGGATTTTTCCAGTACTTTTTTTGAAAAAGGCGGGCTTAACTCTTATTGTATGCATTGATTATTGGAAATCAAACTAACTGAAGGTTAAAAATAGATATCCTTTACCACAGATATATGGCCTATTTGATCAGATTTAGGGAGATAGACTTTTATCGAAGATCTGCCTGAGGTCAGGATATCACCAGGTGCGTGTTTGAGCAGAAAACATACCTCTTACAACCATTCGTAGAAGGTATTGGTTGTAAAAATATCTAGTTATGATATTCAGTCTCACGAATGCGCCAAAAGTTTTCATGGATTTGATTTACTTAGTGTTATATCGCAACCTAGATTTTTTGTGGTGGTTTTCATAAATTATATACTAGAGTGTTATCAAAATCAACACAACCATTCCAACCATCTTGAGATCATTTCAAATACACTGAGTGAGAATCAGTTATATGCTATGCTGGAAAATTTCCACTTTTGGATGGATCTGATTCACTTCCAGGTTCACATTATCTCAAAGGTAGGAGTGTCAGTGGACCCAGAGAAGGTGAGAGCTGAAGTTTCCAAGGAACAACCCAAGAACGTTTTTATCATATAGAGCATCTTGGGATTAGTTGGCTACTACAAGAATTTTATACACGACTTCTCATTCTTAGCAACACCATTGACAATCTTGAAAAAGATGGGTGTGAATTTTGTGTGGTCAAAATCATTTGAGACAACCTTTCAAGAGTTGAGAGAGATTCTGACATCAGCACCAGTCCTAATACTATTGGATTAGGGCTAGAGTTACATAGTTTACTATGACTCTTTATGTATTGGGATAGGGGTAGTGATGATACAGGGAGAATGAGTAGTTGCTTATGGGTCTCGATAGTTGAGGCCTCATGATTTTAATTAACCTATGCATGATCTTGAGTTAGCTGGATTCATTCATGCATTGAACTGTTGGATACACTAATTATTGGGAGAGTGTTTTGTGGTGATCATGAACAACAAAAGTCTCTGATATATCTTTATGCAGCGTAATCTGAATTTGAGGTAGTGAAGGTTGGTGGACTACCAACAATTCTTTGACTTTGATCTTGCCTAAATGCCTAGTAAGGGAAATTCAGTAGATTATATACTTTGTAGGAGGACTCAGATATAGGCAGTGCATGAAGCTGGTAGTGAGTGACAGCTTATGGAGTTGTTTTCTAATATGCATCTGGAGGTGCACGATAGACTAGGGCATAATTTTCTTTCATCCATAGTTGTTACCTCTACCCTGCTAGACAGAGTTGGGATGATCCATCTATTGGATTTTGATATCCTAGTTCTATAGAAAGGTGTGGTAGGTGAGGACCCTCATCCTGGTTGGATGGTTGGTGATGATGAGATCCAACATATCAATGGACGTGTATGGGTTATAGGGAATTTACATGAGGAGTTGATGAGGTAGTTTCATGATTCATCTTGGGATGTTCATCTTGGGGTTACCAAGATGTAGAATGACATGAGATGTCGGTAATGGTGGATGGGAATGAAGAGAGAGGTAGCTTGTTTTTTATTAGGTGTTCCACATGTCAGTAGGAGAATGCATAACATCATCAATCAGCTAGGGTTTTAAATCAGTTACCCATCTCGTAGTGGAAATGGGATGATGTTGCGATTGATTTAATGACCTATTTTCTAAGGTTTCCTTGAGGTAAAAATGTCGTGTGGTTTTTCGTTGATAGGATTAGGAAGGTCACACATTTCTTACAGATCAAGGAGACCTTTAGTTCTTATGATCTTAGAAAGTTGTACATCTAAGAGATCGTACAACTTCATGGGGTCCTGCGAATTATTATTTTAGATAGGGTTTCCTATGTTACATCTTGTTTCTTGTATAGTTTTTAGAGGTTACTGGGTACACAGGTGCTTTTGATCAAAGCATACCACCTTCATACTAATGACTAGTCAGAGTATACGATACCCGTTCTAGAAGGAATACTTAGAGAATGTGTCCAATAGTATGGGGGCTCTTGGGAGAGGCACAATACCTTGGTAGATTTCACTTATAATAATAGTTATAAGGAGATGATATATATGGAACCATACAAGGCTTTATATGGTAGTCTATTTCATTCCCCCCTGTTCTGGTAAGAGGCAGGAGAGGCAACTTTACCAGGACCATGTCTCATGCAGGAGACTTCTGAGCCTCTCAAATTGATTTAGAAGCGTATTGATACTATAGAGTCCCATTAGAAATCAGACGCTGATTGTCACAGATGAACTCTATATTTCAAGGTATGGGATCAGTTTTTCTTCTGTGTTTCACTGTGGTTAGGACACATGCATATCAAAAGACATGGTAAAATTTCACAAAGTTATTTTTGGCCATTCGAGATTCTGGAGAGTGTTGGGTCTGTTGCCTATCGGTAGCAGTTAACAGTGAGGTACCGAGACAAGCACAATGTATATATTTTATCTCAACTCTTCGCTATCACGCATACCCCTGTCAAAATTTTCTGCCTAAGGAGGTTGAGTTGCAGGTTGATGCATCCTTTGAGGAGCATCTAATTCGTATCATTGATAGGAGAACAAAGGTTCTCTGAGGCCGTTCAGTTCCTATAGTATGGGTGCTATAGAAGAATTATTGTTTATAGGATGTGACATAGGAGTGGGAGGTTGATGTACATGCTTAGTGGACAAAGTTTTTCTCAAATGAATCTTGACCACCATTCAGAGAGCAATTCAGGGATGAATTTCGATAAGGGGTATGTTTATAAGAACCCAGATTTTCATACGAGGTATTGTTCCTTTTATTTTTGGTTTAAATACATTGTTATGGCCTTATGTTGATGCTTATTTTGAACACGGTTGTTTTGGATGTTTCCAGGGCTTTTTTGGAGGCCGGAACCAGGTTTTGGGCTAGAAATGGCATGGCACATGGTTTGTGCACATTTTAGGAAAACCATCCGAGAGGTCCAAAAAACTATAGGTTTTGGATAGAGTAGTTCCACACAGTTACCACAGGATTAGTAAAACCATGTGAAGCACCCTCATTATGTATAGAGGTGTGCACTGTTTCCATACAGTTCGTGAAACCATGCGGGTAAACCGCATGACCCTTGCTGTATTTTTTTGAAATTTAAAAAAAATATAATTTCCCTTTTAAAAACCAAAATGTGGTTTTCTCCTCCATGAATATAGGACCTCTGAAGCTTCCCTTTTTGTGCCTAAGAAATACCTTGAGCCTAATCCTCTATCTTACTTCCATTTTGATCATTGATTATCTCTATAGATCTGCAATGGTAAGTCCTCAATTCCTTTTTAGTCTTTCTTGATTCTTCAAAACAATGACTGCGCTATTTGGATTTAGGCTCATATTCCCTAATATTCAGTTCTTCGTCCGTTCTTCATATTTCTTTCTAACTAAGATGAATCGGACACGATACTAGATGAGCTTTCTACTACCACAATAAGGTAGGTGGTCTATACATTATTTTGTCTTTTCTTGATTTTTTTCTGGCGTTTGACCAAAATTCCATTCATCAAAATTTCCAGCAAGGTCTTTTTTTTTGAGTGAGTAGAATTTAGTAGTTGTAGTTGGACCTAGTGAGGTAGACCATGGGTATCTTTTAGGTGCGTTGGCACCCATTTCCCGTTTCGAGGTCACCTGAGGGGTGCGCCTTAAAGGGAAAGCTTGTTTATTCCTGTTTAAATAAACTAATGGGTACGTTATTGTTATTACCAAGTTAGAGGAAGCTCTTGGATGACTTAATATATTGAGTAATCTTATTAAGAGATGTATTGCCTCCTTGATCATTAAATATCATGTTATGCCTTGTCTATTTTGATAGCTAGGCCTGAATGAAATGTTTTTTATGGGTGGGTATACCTATATGTAAATGATTAATGTCATGTTAATGGATTATGTGGGAGGGTAGGCCCATATGATTTTGATAAATAAATTTCATCAGTGCATATAATCAGAGCTTGTGATTGTTGACGTGAGTGGGTATACTCACCTCTTTATGCGTGTTTAATTTGAATGCTTGAATGATTCAATGATTGGTTTGATAGATTCTGTGGACTGCTCTCCTTGGATCTGGAATGTGGTAGTGGACATCTTGGGTTGACCATTCCCCTTGAGTCTTGATTCCATGGTATTCCTTGTGCCTTGCAACCCCATAGGATCTAGCGTGCTTTGGCTTGTGTAGGACTTGATATTGACATTATCTTAGGACACCAACCAGTGACTAACCATGTTTCTACAAGGGATTCCAATGTGACTCGATACAATGACTTGGACATGATCCTAGGATCTTTCCCTCTGTGGTCTAGAAATTTATTACATGGATGGATTGGTATGCTGAAACCTTGGATTCGGCCTTTGTAGTCTGATACTTCACTTTACGACATGGCCATGAGATTCTACATCACTATACAGTGTGGTTGTGGATCACATGACTTCACTATACAACATGGATGTTGCTTTCATCATATAGATGGATGTACAACATGGCCATTTGACTTTCTTGTTTACTTGGCTACAAATTCCTTGTTAGGAGCTAACTCTCTTTTACAGGTATCCATGAGGGATGTTCAGTTTCACTTGATATAGTAGACTTATACTGTGGGAAAACACACTAACTTACTTGTTGTTTAAACATTCAAGTACTTTTTTAGAAATACTGTTAGAACTGTATAGACCTAGGTCATGGCCTAGTGGGATGTTTTTCTCACACCCTATTTGGGCCTCCTTATTGACCAAAACAGATTATCTGGTTGCTAGTGATGATAGGGGAAACCACCATAGTACAAGTTATTGATTATGGATTTGGATAAGGGGAGCGTAGGACTATGATTGGGATTGCGATACTGGGATAAATATTTGGTCTTTTTTTGTTTAGGATACTTTTATTGTATTTCCATGTACTGTTCTGGATTTTTCCTAGACACTTGTACCATCTCCATCATTTTTATATATGAGACATTTTTGGTTATTATTATGTATTCATGTCTTCTTGTCTTACATTCAGTTGACTAATATTTATTTCACTTACACTATTGTATATTATTGACTTCCACTATCATTTTATGGTAATGATGTAATATTATCTCCAAAGACCCACTTATGCTCTCGCTGCTAGTCAACATCCTCTAGAGTTTGGGGAGTTTCTCATGAGGCATGGTGACCAACTGGGAACGGAGCACCGTTTCGGGTAACTTTTGGGTCCGGGACATTAAATATTCTACATCCATAGTATACTAACCCTAGGAATTAATATTGATGATTCCTCGAAAAAACCCTCCAGGACAACACACTCTTGAGTTCAATAGCATTGATGACATTCGTCTAAGTGGCACTACTCATCTTTTATCATCATAAGAAAGATACACTGATTGATCTAATAATAAAATGATACAATAGATGAGGATCACAGATAGAGATATAGGGTGATACCAACAACTCAACTTTCATTAACCTGCTAAGTAGAGAATCAGTGCCCGAATTGTTTTTGTCACATTGACACCAATAACTCCACCAAGGGAATGAAGAATTAATAGAGGATCCCAATATGGGCCTATTAGGGTGATTCAAACAACTCTATCAAGGAAGTATTATTGAAGGGATTGTACTCCTAGGAGTATGAAATTATTCATACAAACCTTTAGGGAGACAATTGAGAGAATTAACCATAAGAGAACATTTCATAATATGGAAGAAAAGAGAATCAAGCCGTGTAGAAATTGGTACATAACGTGTAGCAGGTTCACACATTGTGTCCCTAGAAATCGGGTAATTCTTATGTACATCAACCCATATGTTGTAACCATTTCATGTAAAATATAGATACACAATGTGTAGAAGGTGTTACACACAATGTCCTTTCATCTGGTGTCCACTTGTGTACTCCGATCGTGGGATAATACAAGGTGTCAACTAGTGTATCCCAAACCATATACTAGTATATGGGGTACCCCATGTAGCTGACTCAGGACAAGCTGTGTGGGGGAGTACACATTGTGTGGGAAACCCATGTACTTAACCCCGTGTTTATTTACTTCCCATGTACATTCCTAATCATTAATGTAGGGACTACAGACTATGTATTCAGAGACTACATGTCACATGTATAATGTTTTAAAAAACTGATCTTTTTCCTCCTACTCGCATCATCGATCACCTGGATTCCATTCCAGTGGTCATTTTTCCTCAAAACATCAGATCCATGTTAGTCTAGTCACCCAAACAACTAATTGATGGGATTCATTACATCAATTGGTTCAAAACATGTGATCATATATATCATTTATTTTTTAGGAAGAATGATGATTTGGTACCCACCATCATTCGATACAATTATAAATCTACTTCTGCACATCTGTTAAGTCGCCCTGATGATGAATCTATGATTTTAGATAATTGCATCAAGAATTGGAGGTACCAAGATTTATTGTTCCACAAGGATTTCATATATTGGGAATAATGAAGAACCCATAAAGAAGATCACCAGAATTGGGGTATAGAAGTGCAATAAAATAGAGAGGGATGAACCTCAATCAATGTTCATGTTGATCTTGGTTTTTCACCATTATATTTGTAAGTGAATAAATCAATATTTTTGATAAAAAATAAAATAACCCTGATAAACTCGAAAAAAAACACATCCAGAAAAAATGTTCAAATGGTGGGTGACTCTATTCATGGATTAGTCCACATTAGATGTCAGAATCATGAATGAAAAATTAAATAAATATAACACATCTTACCTTGATTTGGATCATTTTCTAATTAATAATGATCGCTGCATTATTGTCATTGGAAAGATATGTCAAAATTTGTGTGTCTTGATCAACGATCTGAGGACTCATCATAGTTTGTCAAAAGGATACCCTAGAGGTTCCTTCTTAGCCTATCTAGAGAATTTCATGCATATGATGATAACCCTAGATCTATTAAATAGGGATATATTTATAGAGAAAATCTATGTAACGGGTCATGAAAAAAAATAAACTAAATTTTCTTAATTTGTTTTATTCATTTAGTTGTACGTGATGAAATTCCATAACTGACCTATGCTGACTAATGTTATGCAACGTCTAGGGTAAAACCGCCATTCTTAACACAATTGTGCCACCATATTTCTAATCTGGGTAACCATTTATAAGTTAATACAAATTTTCAGTAAAACCAAGCATGTGTACTATTTAATATTTTAATATATTTCAAACATTTATTTTCGTCACAACCGGCCTCAAAATCACAAACCATCTCAGTGCCTGGTCTTAAACATAATCCATATAATTTTTAAAAATAACACAATGAAAAATATGGGACATTAAATTCTCACCACCTTGGGTATTTACATCCTCAAAAAGATAAAACAAGGGATAATAAAAATAGATGAGGGTACTAAGCAGGAACCTAAGCCTCCTATTCCCATGTTCCCTCCTGGGGATTCTTGTGCTTCCACTATACATGCACCAAATGAATAAATCACACATGAAGTATCCTCTTCCATCAGTCCTCAATATACACTAGTTACTAAAAATTTCTCTCTATCCTTGATTTCTATTCCACCCCTAGAGATAATGTATGATGGTTCATGCATGTACGACCTCAACTAGGACATGTTGAAGATGTCGTGTAGCTGATCTAATTTATGAGGTTGAGCTATGTGGTATGACACCTTTCCAACTCTATGAAGTATCATAAAAGGGCTGATGAACATTATAGATAGCTTTATACCCCTACCCAATCTCCATAATACACTTTTATGTAAAAATCATAGGAATAAATTGTCTCTTTACACAAACTCCAAGGGCTCTTATCGCCTATCATTATAAGAATTATGATGAATTTGGGAAGTCTTCATCTGCTACTCGATGATCTCTACCTTATCTATTTTATCTCGCACTAACTTTAGGTCCATGAGCACTGACTCTCCTAGGTCTATCCAACAATGATATTACCTATAAGATCTCCCGTACAATGCCTCAAATGGTGATATATTAATATTGGAATAGTGGATGATATTGTATGCAAACACCAATAGTGGTTTGTGATCCTCTCCACTATATACATAGTCTAACATGAAAGATCACAACATGTTCTCATGAACCTGAATGGTCTACTCGATCTGACGTTCAGTTTGTGGGTGAAACATAGTGCTCAAGTGCACTTGGGTTCCAAATGCCTCCTATAATCCCTTCCACAACTGGGATATTAAAAGATCATCATGATAAGAAACAATCATATATGTAACTTTAGGGAGATGATCTATCTCCAAAACATATAGGAATCCTAAGCTCTCTACTGAACTCTGCTCCAGGATAGCCATGAAGTGGTATTACTTGGTGAGTTGGTCAATGATAACCTAGGTAGAATAACTTCCCATGTACATATGAGGTAAAACTGTCAAGAATTATATGTATATCCCACCCCACATCAATTTTTTTCACCTCAAGTGGTTGAGCTAAACCGGTTAGAACTTGGTGCTTATCCTTCACTTGATGAAATGTAAGGTTTCTTGAAATGAAATTTGGAAATACATTCTTCATTACTAGCCACTAAAATTTATGTCAAAGGTCTTGGTTCATAAATTCCATACTCATATGTACCTCCAAAGGGGCTATATGATACTCCCTCAGAACCTCCTCCTGCAATGTCCCTAGTAATACTGTGCATCCTCTGAATAGGAAAACATGCTCCCCAGCTTTTGAATATCCATCAGGATAATACTCTATATACATTTGGGCATGAAAGGTCTCACATTCATAATCCCCATTTATTCCTCCCAAGTCATTGTAATATTATAGGGGTGATGACCATTGACTGGATGTATGCCAATCCATCCCCATCTTCAATGTATAATTGTAAAGAGTCCAAATGCTTGGATTCCTAGTTCAAAAATTGTGAACTATATTTTTTCCTGAGAGCATGTTCCACCATGTTCCCATTCATAGGAGTACAGAAAACATCAATTTCATAGTCCTGGAGTAACTCTACCAATCACATACATCTCATGTTGAGATCCTTATAATAGAATATATACTTCTTACTCCTATGATTGGAGTAGATAATAAACCACTCACCAATATGGTTGTGTTGTCACATCTTATTTGTAAAGAGTACAATTTCTAAATCAATATTGCAGGTCATATAGTTCCTCTCATTTGCTATCAACTAGACTAAACCATAGGAAATCACTTCATACCTATGAATTAGGAAATAACCAACACAGGTTTTAGATGCATCACAAAATACAATGTACTTGACACCCTCCTATGATAATATCTTGCTCAGAGTTCTCATCAACCTCTACCTCAACTGTTGAAATTCATGATGGAACATTTATTTCCATATGAATGGCTTCCTCATTCAAGTCAAATCTATCATGGGTGATGAAATCTTATATAAATCAGGTATGAATCTCCGATAATAGCAAGAAAACCTTAGGAAGATTAACACCTCTATTACACTCTGAGGTTACTCACATGCTATCACTTCCTTGACCTTATATGGGTACATTACCACCCCATCCACTAAGATAACGTGTCATAGAAAGCGGTTCACCTGAATCTCGAACTGCCACTATGAGAGATTTCTGTAAAGCTAGTTCTCTCAGAGTACGTCTAGAACTCTCCATAATTGTCTCACTTGATCCTCATCAAATACTGAGTAAACACAGACATAGTCCATAAATAATATCATGAACCAATCAAATTAAGGGTGAATGATCTGGTTCATGAGTCTCATGAACACTTATGGGGTGTTATTCACACAACAATGGATCTCCAAGTACACATACTGACTATAGGAACATCATAATTCCACCATTGGTATATCCTCATACTGTAATCATAGCTGGTGATATCCTGATCTGTGGTTTACCATCAAGAACCATCATACCCCTCTCAACTGATCAAAGTGGTCATAAATCCTTGATTGGGGATACCTGTTATTCATTGTCACATGATTCAAGCTTTGTTAATCCACACATAACCTCAATCTCTCTTTTGCCTATTTGGAACACAAAACTGGGGTGGCCCAAGGTGAAACACTTGGTCGTACAAATACCTTAATCTATAAGTACTCCAAATGCACCCTCAAATCACAACGCTCTATGGGTTCCATCCAATATACTGGTGTAGATATCAGTTTAATCCCTTGTTTTAGATAAATTCATATGTATATCTATCGATACAGAAGTAAACCTAGAAATTCTTCTAGAGATATGTCCTCATACTCCGCCACCACTGCATAAAACTGGAAACTCACAAAACCCACTTAACAAAGTGTAATGATATCCAAATGAAGAGTAATCGTCTCTACCCTCCTATGTATGAGTCCATCCTATGCTGACTCAGTATCCTTTTCACCAAAAAGGAAAACCATTTTCTATTACTACAGAAACACTACACCCTTCACCTAAAATAGTCAATCTGAGAATGAACTATAGATAACCAATTCATACCAAGAATTAAATCTTAATGTATTGATGCTGCTAAAAAGATATCATAATAGATACTCTCACCTCCATTAATCAGATTTCACTATTAGCATAAGTGTGTGATCTCTGATTATTCTCCAATAGGAGTCTGTAAGTGTAAGGGATGAGTCAATGGTTCAACTCGAATATCTAGATCTCATACATGATATGTGGTGACAAAGGAATGACTAGAACCTCTGTCTATCTGTATTGAAGCTGAATTAGAAATGAAATAGATCATTTCTTGAATAATTCTTTGATCCCCTAGGCCATAACCCTTGATCGCATGCACTATCGACACCCCTCTCCTCCAGCTTTGTGACCCTAGTGTGGACCACCTAGGGTTGGTGGTGGTAACTTGTTGAGAAGTCTAACACCTCCTAATTCTATCCCATATCTTCTTCCATGTCCCCCAACCTATGTATTTATATATTCCTATCATTATCTATGCCTTAGTGATCCATCCACAGTCTTTTGGCAATAGTATGGTGGGTTTGAAAATCTCGAGCGAGATGTCCCCTACTATCACGTCAATAGAACCATCTCTCTCTTAGATGAATGGACCCACCCTGTAATCCCTAAAAATCATATCCTCTATTCTAAGTCCTTATCCTGAAACAACTACCATGTCCAGGTCCTAAGACTGACATCATATTCTTACTATTGAGGTCTCTTCTCATGTTTTTCCACTTCTGACCATCATTGACTACATCTGCTTAGCCAAAAATCTTTCAACCATCAAATATATCTCAATTAATCTGACATAAGAAGAAATGAATATATGGATAACACCGGATCATATTTATCTAGATAAAAGTCACTTGAATTTCCAATCCCTCTTGTAAATATCTCGAACCATATCCATCGATCACCTGGAATGGTTGGTAAAAATTGATGAATAATCACCTACTGACACAAATCCCTCGTGGAGCTGGAAAAGACCCTGAATATTCAAATACATCAACGTAACTGGTGATAGATCCACTCTGTAGTGGATATCAAACTCTTTCCATGTAATATTCTCCCCATCCTATGTCTAAATAACCAAACTCCACCATCATACAACTGATCTGTGTGGATGTCTCACCACCAGAACCTCCATATGATATGTAGATGTCCTAACATGATGGAAAATCAGGTCACACCTCAATCTAGTCCTCAACTACCTATGGGTCGGGCTCACCTTGGATCCTGAGGGGTATCTATCACAAAAAATCATGAATCTCCCTTAGCCCACACTCCTCAATCACTAGTACTACATGTTCCATGTACCAGTCTACTGGTGGATGTGTGGCTGGTACACCACTTGAAAGTAACATCTAGGGAACTGATACCTCTAACGAAGCCTCTTCATTGAAAGGGTCATCCTTGTGATCAAGCTTCTAAATCATAGTTGGTATACATCATAGAGGTATCCTATAAATAAATGATTTTTACCCTGGTCAATGGGTATATATAGAGAGAAGACACAATATGGACATGGAAACCTCATGCCATTTCGATATGATACATGTACCTTTTATTTCCATGCAACCAATGTTCTCATGTACTAATTATAAAAGTTTTTTAACATATTCCTAATGTATGGATATGTCAGTCTCCACACCGACATTGGAGTCCCTCACTAAAATTTGAACTCAAAACACTTAACACTATTTCCCCAAACCAATCTCACTCGATCGTAAGGTATTACCAACCTCTCTCAGATACCACTATATCATGACCCTCTCTAGTGGGCCCCATGAAACTACTCCCCAATCCTGCATCCAATAAGATATGGGCTGGTTTCTTGCGTCGATTAGGAATTTCACTGACATGGGAGGAATTTTCTATGTACCTGTACACACATAAACATCTCCAAGGCCACAACATGATGAAATGTTAAAAAAATAAGTAACCAATGGATGCATTCTACTTTATCCTACAACAGAGTAAGAATAAAAGTAAAGTAAACAGGACTAGAATTCAAACCCACCATAAATAATTATGTAACATGAGTCCAACCAATAAGAAAAAGGTATAAGGACTACTGTACGAATGATGCAGGAACACACCTCTATCTATCTGATCTCACTAATAACCATCTATTACTATTACTCATAGGACTCTATAAAAAGGCTGATCATGTACTCAAGGAATGAAACTAGTGGGAAAATATTATTCAAAGGGTTGTCTAATAATACACGATAGGTCACCCACAAACCACACATAAATAAAAAAAAGGGAAGTATAGTCAGCTCTATACATGTATACATCTACGACACATATAACAAGAATCTCCAGATATAATCAATCCTAGACACATAGTCTAGAGGTAAGATTCAACCATAGTATACCAATCCTAGGAATTCAGCTCAAAGATTCTGTGAATCACTCATCCAAGAGAACACATTCCTAATTCTTATAGCACTGATGACGTCTATCTAATAGGTACTACTCATCGAGCCTATCCATGAGAAAGATACACTGATAGATCTGAATTGAAAATGATACAACAGAAGAGGACCACAACCTGGTCCATGGGGTGATACCAAAAACTCAAACATTATTGACCTATTATATAGATGATTGGTTCCCATTTAATGTTTGTCATGTCAATAAAAATAACTCCACCTAGGGTATGAATAATGAACAAAGGATCCCACTTCGGGCCTCTTAGTGGGATTCCAAAAACTCTATCTAGGTATTCTTGTTGAAGGGTTCATTTTCATAAGAGTTGGAAACAATTTTTACCAAACTTTATGGAAATAATAAAGTGATCGAACCCTAATGAAACCTATCCAAGATAAAGAGTATGAGATAACCAAGTAATGTAGAAATGGTCACATGACATATAGTAGGGTAAAACATCATTTTATTTGACCCCAGGTACTTCCCATGCATAATGGACATGTTTTCCATTTATGTCATGTAAAATAAGGATACACAACATGTAGAATGGGTTATACACCATGTACTTTCATCTATGTTATACCTATATACTTATGCTTTGTGCTAATACATGGTGTCATCCAGTGTATCCCTTTTCGTGAACCAGTTCATGAGGTAGCCCTTGTAGTTGATTTAGGCCAAGATTTGCAGGGGAGTACATTCTGTATTGGAAACTCATGTACTATACCTCATTTCAATGTAATTATCATGTACATTATGAGTATTTTAACTAGGGACTACACGCCGTGTACTGATAGTCTACATTTCAAGTGTATTGGGTTTTCCCAAAACCTATCTTCTTTCTCCCGCTCGCACCAACAATCACCCAGATTCCATTCCAATAGTCTTTTCACCTCAAAAAATGAGATCCAAGCTCGTTTGGTCACCCTAACAATGAAAATATTGGATTAGAGCCTTCAATAGGCTTGTAAAATTTGATCATATTTGTTCTTAATTTCCACCGATGAACATGGATTTGACCCCCACCGCCATTTGATCCAGGGTCGCACCCACTGTCACACCTACGTTGAGTCGTCCTAATTCATGATCTACAGTTTCAGATCGTTTCATTATGAATTGATGGCACAAAAATCATTTGTTTACAAGGGATTAAACTATGATGAAGAATGAAGAATACATTATGAAGAATGCAAGAATCTCGAGTGAAAAGCACAATCCAATCGAGAGGTAAAAACCTTGATTGATGTTCATTTTGTTATTGGTTCATCAAAATTATAACGGTATATAAATCAATCCATAATCCTAATCATAAGGACTTAATCATCCTAATAAACTCAAAAAATAATCCCTTTATAGAAATACAATCAAACTGTGAACTAATATATTCATGGAATAGTCTGAGGTCATCATAGGAATTAATAATGGAAAAGAAAATCAAAATAATGCATCCTACCTCAATTCAGATAATTCAATGATGAAGAACGGTTACAACATCATTGGCATGGGTGAGATCTTTCAATATTATTTTTCACCAATCGCCAACTTGAGGAATCATCATCATTCATCCAAATGATCCCTTATAGGTTCCTTACAAGTATCTCTATATAATTCCAATGTTATTTGGATAAACCTAGATCTCTGATATAAGTATACAATTAAAGGGAAAATCCTTATGTCACTACACCAAAAAAATAAAATAAATTTTCCAAATTTATTTTATTCATTTAAGTACCAGTTATGACATTACACAACTAAACCACGCCGACCAATTCTAGATTTCTCCTTGGGTAAAAACACTATTATGAACTCAATGGTGCCCTCATATTTCTGATCTGTGAACCATTTAAAAGTTACTCCTCTTTTTCCAGGAAAACGTGTGTGTGTGTGTGCTATTTAATATTTTAATATATTTCAAGCTTTTACTGTAAGCACAACAAGAATCAGAATCGCATGTTTCCTAAGTTCTTGGACTGAAAATTAATCCATATAATATTTAAAAATGATACATAGAAAAATCTAGGACATTACAATCCAGCAAATAGAATTTTCTATTCCATAACAACTTTCATACATATGGTTAGTATGATCTCCCAACCGAAACACAATTTGTCCACGATTTTCATCTTTCTCATCCTGTAGCTTAATATATTCCATATCATCATGGAAATCCATGGTTGTAAGGAAATAACAACCCTAAAAAAATATTCCTATAATGGCTTGCCACTGAGAAAAATACACAATTCATTCTACATTATCATTCATAAGTATGATTGTATTGCTCTCCTGACCCATAAAATATATAATACCATGTAACATATAGCTTTCTTATTGGCCCACATAATTTCCCAAACCACCTTTTCATTAAATTTTCTTTGAATGTTTTTCATGAGTGACTAACTCAAAACACAATCCAAAACCATTTATCAGAATATGAAAAAATATTTCATTATATGTATATTTTTATATTTTAACATTCAAGCAGTATATTTGTTTAGAATCCATAATACTATCATAAGGGGTTACCTGGGTCGTAAACTCACCCAATGTTCACATGTAAACCTCACATAATTTGGACTCTCATGCATACAATATATTTCCACATTCCACCAATCAATAGCCATCTCTATGAAAAGACTTAATTTATATCCACCAAGGTTTTAGATAAATGACCTGGTTACCTATCACAGTCCACTAATCCCTAATATATTTCATAATAATCTTGTCATATTATCCCTATCCAAATACAAGACCCTTTAAATGTTTTAATTACTATGAATGTAGCATAGTATAACCATATCATTTCAGGGTTGGAATAACATCTCACACACCCAAATACAAATTAGGACTATCCCATCCTTCCCAATCTACAATTAATTCCATCACAAAAGTATACACATCTATATAGCATAATATATATATATATATATATATATTTAGTAAGAGGAAACTCAAATAAAAGTTATGAAATCTATGAAGATATCTTTTAGCATGATTGTTTCATTCAAACAGATATTAAATTAACCATCCTCAATCAACCAAAATCTCTACATAAGGAAAAAAAGAAATCCGGTTGTATGTAAAATTCCTTTAAAACAAAGTGATCTATTTTTTAGTCAATAAATCATTTTATTTAATTAACAAATATCTTTTATGTTTAGTGTTTTGAATATTTAGGTTAAAACATGTAAAAAACCATATATATGAAATTAAAAGTTTCTACTCTGTATGCATATTTCTTCCAATATAATACTTTTCAAGTAAATTATGATTAATTTTCATGAAAAATATTCTAGAATTTCCACTTGAATTCTTATTTTCCATTACCCATTCTAAAACCTTGTGAATAAAATTTTAAAATCATTCTATGAGAGAAAAAAGATCACTAAGGGACATAAAATGTATAAAACTCATTAATCTAGTGAAAAACATGAAAACCCATAAAATATATTCCTTTATTACATTATATATTGAGTGTATGAAATATATAAATTTTATTTAAAAACACAGACACATTTTTCTCAATGTAAATATTTAAAAATTCATAGAGATGAAAAATAAATCAATTTTATGCAACTTATATCTTCATATTCATAACCCACATTAAACCCATGTAAGAAGTATCTAGAGTACGGTTAAATACATAGGAGAAACCACATCAGTTAACTCTATCATTTTTGGCTTTGATGATGAGAAACATTACCAAATATATTGGCGGGATATAATGGGTCTCAACCTTCATATAATTGAAATCGAGTTCACCCATTATTCACGAGCTATATTGGGTCTCAACACAACATAAAAGCTATATCAAGATCACAAGTGTCCCATATATAATCTTCAAATTTCATATAATGAAAAAACCATTCTAATTATCAAAAGTTTCATCATTAAACACCTGAACAAAATAATTTAATGACAAATGAAATACACATATTTATTTTAAAATAAAAATTATTTTCAAAACCCATTTTTAAAACTTAAATTACCCAAAATAATGGTTGAAGGGTTTTACTTTAATGGAAACATGGAAGCATATAAATAAATTTAGGTATCTAATTCCTATTATGGTTATAAGAAAATTCATTGACTGCATATATATTAAAATAGATCATTCATTTTTTACTTTTAAATAATTCCAAAAAATTTAAAAAAAAGTTTCCGTTGGAAAACCTTTTAAAGAAAGTCAAAAAAATAGGTATAAAATGTACTTTATAATTATTTTAAGTGCACATAAAAACATATAGAAAATATTAAATTTAAACCAATATAATAGGTTATTTTTATTTACAAAAAACATTGAAGATAATATTTCATTCAACTTATATTAAAGTAAGTATTTGTAAAATTATTTATTTTATTTTTTTTATTAATTTAATAATTACTGCACTTGTGTTTCGTAATATTTCTAGGAAATGATTTCCAAACATAAAATTAAAAATAAATTACCTTGGTAAAAATTTATTTTATTTTAGAATTAATATTGATAACCAAACATTTCCTCTATTTATGACATGCTAAAAATATTATAGTTATTGAAAGCAAGAGGGTGTCATTTTTGGATTTATATTCAATTAAATATTATAAATGATAAAATCATATAAAATTGGGAAAAAGGAAATATATTCAAATATTGGATTATTATGTATTATATATATACTTATAATAAAATTAATAGAAGTTTAATGGTCATTTTTAGTTCATATCATTTTATTTTTAATATCAATTACCTTGTTTACCAGTTATCAAGGTAACAAAAATTAATATGGTTATCCTTAATATTGACGAAAAATAAAAGGTAAATATTTACCAAATTAAGGCCTCCTAATTTTAAATTTATAATCCTTTTTTATTATTTAAAACATATAAGATTCAAACTTTAATTTAAAATAATACTCTCAAAATCCAATGGGAAACATTTTTTCGTTAAAATTTCTTTTTTTGTATAGTTTATGTTTTATGAAAAATTAAAAAATTGAATTGATTTCAATGAATATAATTGAATTATTAAGAATATAAGAGAACTAATTAATCATTTAAATAGTTTTAATTTTTTTTTATCTTTTTAAATTCCTAAAACCAAAAAAATATTTTTCAATAAAAATTATTATTTTAGCTATCAACTGAAAATTCAATCTTTTTAGGGAAATCAAGAAAAAATAACTCTAATATATTTTTGATTGGATTATTTAAAAATTATATCATTTATAAAAAATAATATTTTTTAAAGTTTCATAAATTCACTATATTATCCAATTCCCAACTAATTAATTTTTTTATAAAAACATATTTTTAAAGTATAAAATACGTTAATAATTATTAGGGGTTATTTACTAAGAAATTATAAATAAATTTATATTGAAAATTACTATGATATATATTTAATAAATAGGTAATAATATTTATACACACCAATTTAATAACTATATTTTAATGGTCATATTAAAATAATAATATTTCATGGTCCAGTTTGGCTATGTGTTGTTGGTCATTTACCCTATCGAACGTAGTATTATTTTTTTAATCTTGGGGAATTAAATTCTCCCCAAAATCAATAAATTAATTTAGAATAGATTTATCTTATTCTTTAAAATCAAGGGTTTTCAATTGGTAAGTAGATTTTTTGAAATCCCATATCATAAAAAAGGGTCTACACAAATTCCCCAGTAAATGAGAAAAATTGATCTGCAAATTTCATCTTGAATAAAAAAAGGTTTCTAAATAAGATAACAATATTGAGAAGATAAAATATATACATTGAAGAGAAATTTATTATCAAAGGACTGATATAGAGTGATAAAGAACATGATCAGTAGAATGTTGATGACCAAAAAATCATAAATCTCTGATGGCTAAAGAGACCATCGATAAATAAAAAATAAATATAATTGGATAAATGTTTTTAGGATGATTTTTCTTTAATTAAGAAATTACTTT
The DNA here is from genome assembly GCA_963277665.1 of Viscum album. Classification (NCBI taxonomy): domain Eukaryota; kingdom Viridiplantae; phylum Streptophyta; class Magnoliopsida; order Santalales; family Viscaceae; genus Viscum; species Viscum album. Next base: position 1,764,534 of record CAUJRU010000088.1, read on the forward strand.
ATCATATGGATGAATAAAATAATGAAAAATGTTAACTTATAATGTATAATTTCATTATTTAATCAATACCCACTAAAATCTCATCTTTGTCCCTAAAATATGAATATTCAAGAAGCATATTTCATTCTACATTCACTAGAATAAACTTATAATAGATCACATGTTCTATAAAGGGATAAAAATGTATTCCCCATATATTTAGATATTAATTTTATAAATAATTTTTATAACAATATAATATAATTACAAATACTATTATACCATTATATGATTAAATAAAACATTAATCTCCAAAATTCTTCACTGATACCCAAAGTTGAAACTAAATCATTCCATAAATAAATATCCCTATAATTAAGGTGAAAAATCCTGAACAATATTGAAACAAAAATATAAGAAATAACTGATCAAATATTATTTCACGATAAATATAATTTTATCTCTAAATAACATTGGTCACTCAAAAATTCATATTCTAAAAAAATAATATTCTCTAATCATGTAATCTCTCAAATATGATAATCATTTCAATAAATAACTAGAATCGAAATTAATTAATATTAATATCATATATGTTTCCACCTGATAATTCATAAAAGATTCCAAAACTAAAAATTCATGTAAAAAATATGGTTTATATATACCACAATAAACAAATATCTCTCAAAATATCATTAGTCACCTTAAAATTCAATCACATAAAATCTAAAAATTGTTGTCTATGAAATTGAACATATGATTAAACATAAAAATATCAACCCATGATGGTATCGATAACTATTGAGATCAGCTCATATGAAACATCATATTCTTCAATGTTTCCTAAATAATGCATAGATACCACGTATAATGACCTGAACTTAATCCATAAATGGTCATAATTTTTTATCTTATAATATTATTTCTATAATTCACATAGTTCTTTTAGATTTAGAGTTTCAGAGAATTAGGCCATAAATAGTACACAAAAATAAAATATTTTACATAGTTCATACTTCTACAATTTATCTATTTTCTAATAACATAAAACTTTTAATGTAAATCATGATATAATTTCATTACAAATATTCACAATATTCATAACGAATTCTTATTTTTACCAAAAAAAATTAATACCATTGAAAAATATTTTAAAAATGTGGCATGAGCCCTAAAAATTTCATTACGGGACATGAAATGAATGAAATTCATTAGTCTAATGAAAAACATGGAAACCCATAAAATACATATCTTTATCGCATTATTATTTAAATTTATTGAATAAATACATTCTATATGAAAATCACACACACATTTTTCTAAATTGAATCCTTTAAAACTCATAAAATGTAAATAGAAACCCATTTTGGGAATCTTTTATCATCATATTAATAACTTGTTTAAACCCATGTTATAAATAACTCAATCCTAGTTATATACTTAGGAGAAAACACATTGTTTAACTACATTATTCTTTACATTAATGAAAAGTGACATTAACCAATGAATTGGAGAGCTACAATGGGTCTGAGTGTTTATATAAACCATATCAGGCTAATAAATTTTTCATAAGCTATAATAGGTCTCAATATATCATTTATGTGTTATTAAGATCACCTGTTTCAGATATATAATTATCAAGAACCATATCATGAATAAAATATTTTATTCATGTACTTTTTAATTATTAAACCATTGATATATACTTTAAACCCATATGAAAAAACTTATCCATAATAAAATACCCTATCTTTAAAAACCCATTTTGAAAACTAATGTTACACAAAAGAATAGATGAGGTTTTTTTGAAGAAAACATGGATTATTATAATGGATATAAAATACATAAACAAGATTATAATAAGGAGAGAAGTTATTGTGGCCGTATCTATGAAAATAAAACATTCATTCTCTATTCTATCAAGAATGAAAAAACATCCCAAAACATATTACTTTTTAATTTTTTGAAATAAAGAAAAAATAAATGTAAAATTTACTATAAAATTGTTTTATATCCATATAAAACATCCATATACAAATTTTATGAATATTAACAGGGAAGAGAGATAGTTATAAGGGAGATTATAAAAGAGGGATTTTATAATAAAGTCCCTATGAAAACTTGTCAAAATATTTCATTCTAAAACATTGCAATAAGATAAAAATAAGTTAAGAAATGAACTTTGGAGACCATTTATGAATATATAATACATTTCATCAAACATTTAAAATATCATGGGCATTTTAGGAAAATATTAAAATAAATAAATCATTAATACATTTATAACGAGGTTTTATGTTGAAGTGACCCATACCATTTGTCTGACCTATCACACACATTCTTTATCATATTGAAAAAAAATTTGTTAATTATTTAATTATTAAGGAACTTTTCCAATTTTATAATTCCTTATATTTTATTCATTATCATGTAATATTAAATTACTTAATCAATTTTGTTCACCTCAATCGTTTTGAGGATATTTTGATCATATGTCCAAAATGACATAGGTAGGTTAACTATGGCCAAAGAAATCATTATTTTATCATCTTAATAATAATAATTATTAAATAAATATCAAATTCATATATCAATTATAATTTTAAAATAATCCCTGAAATATTGTTATGGAAAATTACTATTTTACTTTCATAGAGATGACATGCTCTATATACGCATGATTAATGTTTCCATTTTCACTGATAATTATAGAAAGAATTTTTCAATTATTTTATATTTATAAAATGATCATAATATAACAAATAAAAAAATTTATCTAAATAAACTTGTATATATCATCTAAGTAATTTGGTGATGAAAAAAGAATCACATCGCTTCTTAGAGGTGTTAGTCCACATGTATACACAAACGATATTATCATTTCCTAGAAATTAGAAATGAAATAATATAATAATTTTATTATATTTAAAGAATGAAAAATAATTCATTAAGATTACATATATATATATATATATGATATGTAATTATAACCATTTGTGAGAGGTGGTGATGAAGAATTAATTACATCTTTTTCTGAGAGGGTAGTCTAATATACACATGAATTGTGGTTTCTATTTCCATTTGATGGTGGATAAAGATGAATATTGGTTATTAAATTAACATAATAAAATCTCATTATATGGTTAATAATTTTTTTTATTTTGGAATGGATTAAAAATATTTTATGGTGGTGGAAGAGGAAATAAAAAAACTCTCCATTGATAGTGATACCACTTCTTCAAATAACTTTAGAATGTTTACACCAATATACATACTAGGTTGGTTTATTGATAAAAAAATCTTAAATAATTTCATGTGGTATTTAGTTATTTTATTTTTTTCATTTTCAATCCATAAAATTAGTTCTTGAAATGTGAATAAATGATATGAATATGTTCTATTTTATAATAGATGAGATGGGAAATCATGGAATTTCATCCATTTTTAAATCAATATAAACTAATTTTGATATTAAAATAGTTCCAAATAGATAATATAATGATAAAACAATATTATCATTCCAAATAATCTCACTAAATTATATTCAGATAAGTTGATATCACATTTTTAAACTTATATTTATTATAAAACCCAATGGTAATCCTTTTGAAAACTATAATTTTATCAATATTTGTTGTTGTTAATAGGTTACCATGGATACTATAAATGGAAACAATTTAATAAATCATCCATGGTTAATTTTGTAATCCAAATATATTTCAATAGTTGTAAAATAGTATTTTTATCAATATTAAATCATTTAAGAAAATATTATTTATGATAAAATATCATTAATCTCAATTTTACGACTTTTCATTTACTTTGACATTAATAACATCAAACAACAACAGGATTAGAGTATAATATATGAAAACCACTAAAATATTTAATTCTAATCTTCAGAAATATTTTATTTTTTAAAATTATATTAATTTTAAAAATTTTAAAATCATAAATTTTATTTTTCTATTAATTGAATAATTACTATATCAGTGTTGTGTATTCTTTTATGATAGCTATTTAATCACTAGAAATTAAAAAAACCACTTATAAAAAATCATTTATAATTAAAATTAATATTTATAACCGAGAATATCATATATTTATCTCAATTTTAAAATTACATTAGTTATTAAAAAAAGTGTGGCATTTTTGGCTTTATATTAACTTAAATATTATAAAGGTAAAAATAAGATCCAAATAAAAAAATTCCATATACATTAATTTCTAATGATTATGTTAAGGATATACACATACAATAAAATTAAAGCAAATGTTAGGGTTTTTTGTCCTTATAATTTTATTGGTTTCCTTAATTTCCTGATTTACACTTTAATATAGTAAAACAATTAATGTGGTTACATTTTATATTGACAAAAAATTGCGACTATTTGAAAAAAAAATTACTTCAGGATTCAAAATATGGAATCGATTTTCAAATATTAAAAACACATATATGGAATCATTTAATTTTATATTAAACCATTGAAATGTGATGAAAAAAGTTTTACAAAAAATTAATTTTTGTGTAAAAATGTTTTTATACCATGTTTAATAATAAAAATTATTCCAGTGAACATAATACGATTATTAATAATATTTGAAAAATAATATTACTTGTTAGTTTTGTTTAAAAATAATTTAACACTGTTAATTCGTTAAATAAATATATAGTTTTCAATGAAAAAATATTTTCACTATTCATTAGAAAATTGATATTTTTAGAAAACAAATCTCTAAAATTAATTATAACTTTATAATTATTTTCCAATTAAAAAATGATATCCTTTTTACCAAATGATATTTTGAAAAAATTTATCTATTTATCTTTTTATGCACTCAGAAAAAATAATAAAAATTATTTTTGAAAAACTTATTTTTAAAGTATAAAACGAATTTACTAAATATTGTGTGATTACTTACAATGAATTTTCCAATAAATTATTATTTAATAGGACCATTATATATTATTTCAGTATTCATTTAATCTTTTTCATAACTAGAAATATAATGTATTGGCTATAATTTTCATATTAAAAAAATTATATTTCATGGTTTGTATTGGCTCAATGTTTCATGTCATATACTCTATCAATAATAGTTTTATTTTTCAAAAATATCATAGTGATACACATATCCAAGATCAATTAGGTTATATCTCACCAATGATATATCCTTCTTGGTTCACCTTCCATCTTTCTTTTACAATAAAATAATCCCATCAACATCGATGATCAAGGAATTGATATTTACTAGTTATGGGCACATGAGGTGCCAAAGTATCCCTATCCAATTAAAATGGATCCATGTAATTTCATTTAATTAATTAGATTAAAATTTTATAGGATTCAATACCACATCACACATGTAACATGAAATTTTCAAAAAAAAGGAAATAATTATGGAAAACCTACCTCATGAAATGGAATAATTCCCTTAGAAATGACCATCCATCATTATTAAACATGTTTGGTTGGACACCATTCATTAATAAAACACCCTAACTCCATAAATAACCACATAATTTAATTATAAAAAAAATTATTAATTTTTAAATTATAACAATAATAAATCCCCAAATAATCACTTTGTTAACATCAACAAAAAACTCATCGAGCGATCTCTATTGCTTAAACCTCAAACAATAATGTTTTGGACAATCCTGAAATGCATTGAAGATCACCGTATAGATAACCCAACATTATCTTACCAAAATATCACATCATTTTCCATGAATATTCATTAAATATTATAATAAATCCCACCACAAAATCTAGAAGTCTAGTGTGTTGGGATATTAGATACATACACAACTTATTTGAAAAGAATTATTCAAGTAATAAAAAAATATAAATTAAAAATGATACCCATAATAAGAAATCAAACATAATACAACTATTCATAACCTAGGTAATGGAAACAAAAAAAGGTGAGCTTAAATGTATAGTAATGGTTGATCATAAGAGAGGACAATAAAAAATCACAAGTGAGCATAAAATGAACATATGATTATGAGAACATGATCAAAGTGTATGGACATAATATAATATAATCATACCCTATAGAACATAGTTTATTTATCACGAGTCTTGTCATATGTCTGTCAAATTAACATAAGATGTTTTTAATGCTATTAGTAAATGGTATTTATTAATCAAGATCCATGAAAACCAAACACATGTATGATTCATATCGTTGAAAAGTATCATAAGAATTTGGTGAACGCATAAGAATAGAAAATAATTTCTTATTTTAGGGATCACCAAACAAGACCATGATAGTTGATATTATCCCATAGTTTATTGGGATCACACCCTATTCCCATAACCATACTAGATATAGTCTCGTAGTGAATTTGGTTCACTCCCAAATCCATTACTTATATTTTATTTATATATATTTATATATAAATATTTACACAATTTAATGGTAAAATATTAAAATTTATAAAATTGAAACAAATATTTTAATACCACATATATATTTTAAACATGACTGTAAAAACATTAACAATTCGATCATAGCATAATTAACACATATGAAAAATAAGAGTTTAATAGAAATTTACAAAAGAAGAGATCAAAAACCATAGATTCAAAGAATATGGATGATAAAAATATGAAATAACACTAGTGAATCATATGAAATAAGAAATGGATATTTAATTAGATTAATACCACTTTATATGAGAAATAAAAAATTTACTTTGAGAAATTAGAAGAAATTCCATTAATATTTTCCATAATAATTATTTTGAACAAAAATAGTTTATTGAAATATGGGAATAATTTAAAAAAAATACATGAAAAATATTAGATATGGATTGATAACGAATCCAAAATATGTTGGTAGAAAAATGTTATCATATAGATAATGACAAATATACATATTTCATTCACATTTTCATAAATAATTCCATAAACAATAGAAAATGACATATACAAAATTGGATAAAAAGATATTAATTTAATTATTTTATAATGAAATTAAAGGTTAATATGAAATAAAATATGTTAGCATAGAATTATATAATCAGAAAACTTTTAAACTAACTAAGTAATACGAAAATTTATAGTAATGATTCTTCATCAAAAGGATAAGATATAGTGGGCTCAACTTACAAAAAATGTTTTGGATGAACTATAAAGAAAAAGAATGTAAAATTGTAATAATTCCTGTAACCAACATAAATAACTAGAGTAAATGAAAATATATTACATTTTATAAAATAATAAAAAATTATTTCCCCAATAAAATCATAAACTAAGTAATCTCAATTTTAAAATGAGATTGGAATAAAAAACCTTGCGTCAAACTTTAGGTTGACTGGATGTTCTCTAATTCAAAGTATAATAAAATTAGGAATATTATTAATATTTTTAATAACCTAATAAATATTTAATTTACTTATTACTTTTCATTTATAATTCATTATTACCATTATAAGAATTCTCTATACTTCAGAATTAATATTTATGGGTGACATGTTCTATTTTACTTGCATGCTTCAGTTCAGTTATTCTTATACATGATGTCTTAATCAACACTATAATATTTATGAAGGTTTTATTTTTTATTATTATATGTACCATTTGTTATTTTATTGATCTTATGGTTATAGTTCTCTTAGAATTCTTACAAATATTCATTTTTGTTAATTTATATTGAAAAATATTATTTTATTAATGAAAATAATTATATATATTTCCATTTAAAATTTATTAAAAAATATTAAATTCAAAATTATTTCATTTTATTAATGGTATTTATGGTTTCAGAGTTATTCAAAATGTTATAAAAATATCAACTTTTGTGTATGTGCTAAAATCGACAAAAAAAGTATGCGTAATAGCCGATGAATGAGTACAAACATGTAATGTTATAATGATAATAATATTAGTGTTATTAAATATTAATTATTTTATATTATATATCATATTTTCGAATAAAATTTATGTATTTATGTAACAAGAGGATGATGAATTGTTATTATGGAGATCATAACACAAATGTTAAAGTCATGAAACTTATCTTAGAGATATTTTTATAAAAAAGGGTTAGGATTCCTTAGTATGACTGGAGATACCAAAATGTGTATTAATGAATTATTAAAGTTTCATAATATAGGGATTCATGACATAAATGCAGTTCAAGGGTGTTCTGGGAGTGTTTTAGGCGGGGTCTTTTGTACTATATCATTGAGTGAAATTCTCACAAATACTTATTCTATAATCTACGAAGTTTACATTTTACCGAGGAAAGTGGACACAGTTAAACAAAAAGTGGATAATGGAAGGGAAAAGGTTAATTTTTCCTTCATTATCATATTTAAAGATATGTTTTTATGAATTTTTGGTTCATTACACCCATGATTTAACATTTTTATCTAATTTTAGCTTTTACCATGGTTACTAACTTTTACTTTGGTAACTTACTTTTATATTTAAAAATAAAAATGACCTTATGGCTTATTTTTTTTAAAACATGAATCCATTTTATGGTGCTCTGTTTCTAATACTAGAAAAAATATATTTTTAAAATAACAAATCTTAAACACACAAAAACTATTTTTATAAAAATAAATTTTCTAGCCAAAAAATAAATTTATTCTTATTCCACACAAAAAAATAATAATTATGTGAAAGGAAAATTTATTTTATTATATATATATATAATAAATTTCCTTAAATTAATAATTAAATAATTATTAATTTAATTTTTTAACACAAAAATACCAAAAATAATGTAAGACAGTTCGATAAAAATTAGCCTTTTTAAAATAAATTTAACTAAATGACAGTATTCATCATCGAACCATTCTATTTTATGAATCCATCATTATTATAATATTTATTTTAATTTTATAAGAAATTAAAAAGAATTATTTAATAATAATAAGAATATTTTAGATGAAATAACAGATATTTTATTTCAAAATATTCTAAGTAATTATAATCATTTTATATATTTCTTAAATTATATATTATATTTGAACTATATTTTTTAAAAATGTTTTAGCAATAATTGAACAAAATCAATATACCTACTAGATAATGGTATATTCAAAGGACATATATCCAATGTCTATATATCGAATGACCATATACCCAATAATCATATATATATATATATATATATCTAAAGATCACATTACATATACATATGTCCTTAAATACATATCTACAATCATTCATTATACTCTCTAATTTTATGGTTTGGTAGTTGTCATTTTTATGATCATCTTGGAGGATTGTGATCATCCATATTTCACTCTAGAAGTATTTTTATATAATATTTATTTTTAGAATAAAAATTTAAAAATTTATTCTTTATTTATTTATCTCGTAATGTATTTCATTTTATATTCTAATATTATATCTTAATGAAAAAAGTTTTTTCTTATTTTAGTTTAGTTGTAACACCCAACGGTTTTGAAATCAATTTACCTTTAAATAATTACTATGTTTAATTTATTTTATTAGATGAAACTAAAAATAAATGAAGTTTCATTTTATTATAGAATTTATGAAAAACATTAATACATCATAAGAATAAAATATGAAATACCATTAGGAAAATTACTAAGAGAACCTAATACATATAAAAATATAGTAAAAATTATTTATTTAAATTAATTTCACATTATTATTATTGTAATAAATAAAGTTTTAATGTGTTATAATACCTATGAAATAAATAAAATTTATGTTAAGAAGATAAATAAATAATTTTAATGGTATATAGTCAAAACCATTTACTGTTAAAAAGTACAAATTATTGGACAATTGTATTTTTCTGGTTATTATGTATTTTTATCATAAAAAATATAATAATAATTTTTAAAGGATCATTATAATAAATCTTATGAATTTACATACACAAATATTAATAATTTTTTAATATATAATTGATATAAAATAATATTAAGAACCCTTAAGGTTTAAAATGCAATTTTATTATAGAAAACGTTTTTTGAATTATTTCATGTTTACATTATAAATTTAAATTCAAAAAATTTAGAATTATAAATTTATAAAAAGAAAATAATTTACTCATTAATAACGTAAATATTATATTAGGTTTCATTTTCTGAATTTTTCTAAAAATATTAATTCTTTAGTGAATAATAAAAAAATATTATTTTTAAAAATATCACGACTATTGGGACATCATTTTGATATAATAAAAACATAAAAATTCTTGAAACTTTTTTGAAAACGATGATTTTTTAATAACTAAAATTATTCATTTAAAATTTTAATTTTAATTTAGAAACCTTGTGTTTGAATTTTTCGACCAAAGTATTAGTTAAAAAAATATTGTTAAGCATTATATACTCATTATTTTGGAGTTAAATTTTATTAGCTATAGAAATTTAATATTATAAAATTGATTCCATATTTATAGTAAGACTATAAATATTTTTAAATAATATTATTTTTATTTTTATCCATAAAATGAAGTCAGTTAGTTTAAAATAAGTATTCCCTGAATAAAAGTAAATTCTATTAAAAAATAAAATAATTCTAAAATACATAAATACTTATTTGAAAACATTTATCTAAATGAATTTTTGAGGTATTTATATTCCATGGGTAACCACCTATCCATTATTATCCACTTTTTGGAATACTATTGTGTAAAATTTAATTTTCATTAATCTAATGTTATCGGTATTTACGGAAGTCCCCCCCTCTCACACATAAAAGGTGTGTTTAACCACCCCTTTCTCCCCAAAACATAATTTTATTAGATTTACTATCCAATATCCAAATAAAAATAAAATCCCCATTTATATAACATTTAGTTGATGGTCTCACCCAAACACAATTTTAATAAGGCCTAAGGATTTTTCTTGGGGGGCATGGAAAAACCTGTTAATCACTCATTTTTTATTCCAATTCTTTTAATTATATTTATATAACAACCAAATAAATTCTCACCGTATTAACATTATTAAATAAGTATAACTAGTATAATTAAATTTTATTATATTTATGGAATTATCATTTTATACCATCCTCACAACCATTTGAAAAATAAAAAATTGCATGTTCATATGTGAATACCACCGCATCCATGGTCGCTATGTTTTGTTTTTCATTACCTAAAAACAAGGATTGTTTTGATAATGAAATTAATTAATAATTATTTTATTTAGGACAAAATTAGTATTATATATGGATGAAATTTTATTTTTTTAAAATTCAAATTCATTATAAAATGAAAAGGATTATCATGTTACATGGGTACAACTGCATCAATGAACAACATATTTCATTTTATCAACTCACTTATAAGTATTTTTATAAAATATTTTTATTAAAATATACTATATTATTTGTTAAAATATTTCAATAATATTTTTTTTGATATTATCACTCCCAAAATCAATGATCATTATAACATAATCTTTTAAAATGAGTAAGTTATCTAAAATAAGATCTTCATCTATTTCACCTTAAATTATTATAACAAAAACTCTCATGTAATGATATTGGAACAATATAAATAATTTTTGAACATATATTATTGATCCTTTAAAAATATTAATTCTGAAATTTTATAAAATAATGGGTATCGATATCTCCATTAAAAAACATGTAAACAATCGATATTACTAACATATGATGATGAAAATAAACACTAATAAACTAATAATTAAGCAGTGAATGATTATAATTTGATAATATAAAAGCTACTAGATTTGAAAAATCTTTAAAAAAGTAAGTGATTTGTATGGTTATTTTTATTATATATTATTTTAATGGTATTTTTTTAAGGACTGGAGTAAAAGGTAACCGTTTTGTGTTTCAATTTCATTCTTTGAGAGGTAAGTAAAATTCACCAATTTTTTTACGTTTTAATTTATATATAATTCCCTATGAATTATTTTTATCATAAAATTAATTATATTAAATTGATTTAGAATCCATCACATTTTACCCTTTTTACGCTCTTATGATTTAAGGCTTACTAATGTGGTAAGAGTTCTTCATCTCAAATTTCCTTCTTTGAGACATGTTTTGTATTATTCCCATATTTTCATTTATAATGAGTATATAATTCCATTTTTTTTAAATATTATTATTCGTGAAATCTAATATTCTATTTATTTTTTTCTCCATCAAGGAATTTTGATTCAAAATTAACATATGATGTAAGTGATTCATTTCAAAACATTAATATTTTTTTATAAATCATTCCCTTCTTTGTCCATATCATTATTCCTAAAAAAATTCTCCATTACTAGATTCAAATAAAATTATAGACTTTTTATGCCATTCATGTATCCCATCCCTCTTTTCAAAAGGGGTCTATATTAATCTTTTTACAATTAGGTCTTTAATAAGAAAATTTGAATTATTGTTCATGTTCCTATATTTTTTCATAAACTCCCAATATGTGGAGATAACCTTTGTTTTTTAAATTCCATTTTTAATATTTCTATATATAAATAATGTTTAAAAAAAATTCTATTTATCTTTGTGAATAATTTTTTTCAAACTTTTAATTGTACTACATTTTCAATTAAATTTGAAAATATTTGAAACATGTAAAAGGAATCATATTTTAATCATTTTCATTCTAATTATTTCTTTCCTGACCTTCATTGCCCTTAGATAAGAAACATATATTTTCTCATGGATGAATGGATAAAAACTATAACAGGTTGAAGGAGAAAAGATTAAAAGTTACATAAAATATTTTTCCTCCTTGAGTTTTAAAATAATCATAAATATATATTTTTTATATACCCACAACATATCGATGTAAAAATATAAATACAATGGAAATATAAACTATATTGAATATAGATTTCACTTTATATATAAAGAAATAAAAATTTTACCACTTACCAATATATGCATTAACACAGTTAAAATTAAAAAATCTAATAAAATAGAAGTTTAAAACAAAACATAGAGTATTGGTTAATGACCCAAATACTACTAAAAAATGGTTTCATAAAACTACACTTCTAAAAAATGATTTTTTTATCTTTCGATCAAATCAGTTGTCTATCTGTCATCATATACCTTGGTTCCCTTGACTAAAACACATCAAAATGATTCATATCTTCATATCCCATGAACCCTTAACTAAACCAATCAATATGTATATTTTTTTGGCCTTAAAAAATCCTCATTACTCCCACTAGAGGTCCTTAAACAAGTAGGATCATCTACCTGCTTCCCACATTAGAAGATTTGTATTATTTAATATAATCCCTTGAAATCAGAAATCTAAAACACAATTATTAAAATGAAAAATAAGAGATATAAAATTCAAACATCCCAAAAACATGAAAAATAATAAAATACTCATGTTATACAGGTTTTTTTATTTATTAATTGATATTTTCAAAACAAAGGAAGAATGTGGGAAATTATGTAAACTATCTAACCATATTTGTAAAGCATAACACATACAAGAAAAATAAAATAGGTAAACTAAAATTTAATGAAAAATCAATATAAATTTTAGTAGATTAAATTTATCTTCCATTTTATGACTTCACATCTAAAAAAATAATTAGATAAATTAAATTTTCACCATTCAATTTATTATTCTAATATCCTAAAAACACAGAAATAATTATGTAATCTATTACCTTATTTATTCAATATAAATTTTTTCTCCCATTTCGAAATTAATCTTTAATCTCTCTTATAAATATAAAAAAATTTAAAATTTTTTCCACCTTTTTGATTTTCAATAATAAGTAGGAAGAAATATTATTTATAAATATTTATCCAATTAATCCTTAAAAACAAAAAAAACTACTGATTTTATAAAATATATTAGAATAAAAAATTTAGAAAATTAATGAGATTATAATAAAGAAATTATTAAGATAAATAAAAATTATTATAAACATATCCCCCTTTAATAAGAAATTGAATCAAAAGCACAAATAAAATGAATATAATTCATAATTGATGTAATTAAGCCTCTCAAAAGTTATATTCATGTAACTATGGATGATCATAGTTTTTCATGGATGGATCAAGGAAATTTTCACCAAAAATTGTTAATATTATGTAGAAATACAATATTTAATAGATTATATATAACTAATATAAAATATTTTATTATATTTCCATAATATGAATTTAAAATTGATAAAAATGAAACAAATGATGAAAATTATATAAAATTAAAGATAAATTTATGAAGAGAAGAAATATTACCTCTTTTATCAAAGAGGTTCTCATAGTTAATAGATTGGATAAATAATAAACACATAGACTGTGTCATTTGGTTTATCATTCCCAATTACTATTTATGAAATTCAAATCTATTGAAATTTAATTGGATTAAAACATAATAGAAAGTGTTTTTTAAATTTTGATAAATTTTATAAATATATCTCATTTTTTATAATCATTAAAGAAACAATGTCTATCATATATCAAATTTCCTCATCAGTGATGTGATGGGTTTCAAAAAAATGAGATAACACTAGTATTATCACAAATAATTTGATTTTGTCTAAATCTTAAGAAAAAAACAACACAATTGTGTTCTATATCCATAATACATGAGAAACATATGTTCCATTTGTTAATTTTTTTTCTTGAAAAGTGAAAATCAGAAAGGAACAGTTCATATTACTTGATCATGAAAATAATTCTTGTTAGAACCTCCTTTTTTTATTCTTACATAATCTTTATTATTATGATTTTTTTTTGTTATATTGTTTTGTGGAAGCATTTTACAATATAAGGTAGTTTAATTTTTTTGGCTAAGTGTTGAATTGACCTACAACTAGAAATAAATCACATCAAAAAAAGAACCACCACAAAAAAGACTCATTATCATAAAATAGTTACCACTAGGAATGAATCACCACTAAAAAATACCTACTGTTGAAAAAGACCCACTTTCATATTTTAATTTCAACTAAAGTTGAGATACTGCTGGTGTTGAGTCATCGCCAAAGTTGAGTCACCTCCATGGATGAGTCAGTGTCACAAAAGTGCCACCTCTAGACTTTACCTTCCTCTAGAATTTACCTACCATCTGAAGAGTAAATGTTGTGTATGAGTCACAACTAGAGATTTCCTACCATCAGACGAGTCACTATTGAGTATTAGTGACCACTAAACATATGTCACCACTACATGACCTACCTCCAGACAACCCACCGCTAGAAGACCTACCATCAGCATAAATCGCCATTGGACTGACTCATCACCAGACCTATTCCACCATCACTATTCTGTGATATTTTAATTAAATTATCCCAATAGATATATTAATGTAATTAATGAAAAGGATTATATAATTAATATTCTCTAATTATTGTAGTGTAGCACTAAATTTTATTTGATAGCTTAGTATGGGGATTTAGAGGATCATGATGATTTTTCTTCAAATAGACTCTCCATCATGAAATCACATATATTTAATTATGTCTCCCTCATCCATGAAAGAATACTAGAATATAGAAAACATATATTTTCTGATTAATATATGTTTCATTCCATTATAGATTACAGACTTAACACTTATGTACACTTGACTACAAAAGAGTGTAGAATAAATAACATGAAGATCTTTTCCTACAGTTATAAATCATATTGCTTTATAACACTCTGTTTGGTTGCTAATTTCCAAAAAATGTCTTAAGATCCTCTCCAATTAACATCTGGAAAGTCTCAATAACCCTAAACACGTAATACAGAGAAATGTTATCTTTTTTTAATGTTATAGAGTTTTATTTCTATTTTCTGCATTTATTTTTTATTAGTGTGTTGTTTGTAGGGTTTATTAGTGCACGAAATCTCTTTAACCTGAATAAGGATAATATAAGAAGTTATATTAACTTTAATTTTACCTGTTGATCCATGGTATTTGTTGAAGAGTTCCTTTCACAACATTTTGTTATTTTCTTCCCACATTTATTGTGGAAGAGGTCCCTCTGTGTCCTGTATAGCTTGTATGTAGGTGTTTGTATACCCGATCTATAAGGCCCCAGCCTTAATCCTTACTTAATCTTGAGTTATTACAAGATTACACATTGAGGATCTTTTTAGGTTTAGAGTTTTAGAGAATTAGATCATGAAACTTGCATTACATTCCACATTTAAACAAAGTGGTTACATAAAAGACAGTATTCATTCTTCCCATCAACGGGAACGTATTTAAAATGAAACATGGATTCTTTCTTGACACATCCTCGACACTATCATCACATCATGTACCTTTCCCTTGACCTGTGAAAAACATTTCAAAAACTAGGGATGAGCATAAAAAGCTCAGTAAGGGTTATAAAAATATGGAAAGGAAACATGAGTTCATATATACATAAGAATGAAATCATATTTTACCCATAAAACATAGGCATATCAAATCATGAATAAATCATAGAAAACATAAGACATAAAGGTAACTTGAGGCATTAATAACATTCTTACGTAGGGAGTAACCCTCTTGGCTACGTTTGGAATACCCATCACAGTATATTCCCTAAATCTCTTCGGAGAAACCTTAACGTTTCACTCCTTCGCGTTACCCAATGCATTGGAGAGCTATATCGGGCTCACCCGCCCTTAGTTTATCACGGAACCACCTGTTCTTCATAACAATGCCCAAGAACCATAACATAATCGTATCACATAAAACATGAATAAAGGAAACATAACATTTCCACATTTCAATCACAATATATCATTTTGGGATATTGAAATAATGAATCCATTCAAAAAGAAACCATTTCCAAAACCATTTAAAACATTTAATAAAGAGATCTTTGAATCAAAGTGTCCCATACCACCTTGAAGATTTTAACATTTTAAACCATTAATATCCATATAAATAAATCCTTAAAACCATTTTGAAAACATGGATATTAATAAGAACAAATAATTAAAACATCTAAAACGATATTTTGGTTAAAGGGGTTTTACCAAAATTAGAGACACTTGAATACAATAATCGAGGAATAAAATTTAGTCAGAACTTTATAATATCATGAGAATAAAAGGATTCATGATATAATACTCCAAAGGACGGTATATACACCATATAAGAGTGAATTGGTGTATAACAACAATGAACCCTCAATAGAAATGTCAAATGTGATGAAATCCCTTATAAAGAAGGTATCCTTAAATTAAGGACAAATCAATCTCAAAATATGTGTGACAAATATAAATACACCCAATATAAGTGGATATTATGTGTAAAACAATAAAAGGACATTCACACATATTCAATGGATTACATATTCAATGACTACATGTTGAACCCAAAGAAATTGAAATTGGGTTAAAAAGTTCCTTTGACAGCCTAACGGCATCACATCAAAATGAGTTGATAAGAGATAAAAAGTGTATCTCATCACTTGGACATAAAATTTACATCAATAAGGATATATGAGAACATATCCCAACATAACAATATGTAAATTAAAAGACCCAACAAAAGAAGTCTTTTAAAAAGATGATGGTGAAAGGTTCCCTTATCGACTTGGGTATCTTTCAAAACATACACCCCATGAAAGAAGGACAATAAATCATTGATGTAAATACTCATAAAAGAAATTATATTACACAGAGAGTAGAATAATGGGCAGTACATACACCACTCAAAGGAAATTGTGGCAAATGTAGCATAAATCTCACGGGAATAAAAGTGAGATGAAAAATCCCTTATGAAAACTCGGCAGCCTAACAGCGCCACTTAAAACTTCCAAAAATGGATTGATGAGATCAAATAGGGTATCTCATCACATTACAAAAAAAATGTAAATAAATAGGAATATGGAAGAACATCCCTCATCATAACAAATATGAGCTTAAAAGAAGTGACATAAAGGGGAGTACTTAAAGAGAAAGAGAGAGGTTAGATCTCTTACGAAAATTCGGCAGCCTAACGGCGCCACTCAAAACTTCCAAAATAGATTGATGAGAGAGAATAGGGTCTCTCATCACATGAACATAAAAATTACAGTAAGATTAATATAAAATAACATCCCAAAAACAAGAAATATGATCTTTAAAAGGAATGACATAAAAGAGTGTACTTAAAAAGAAAGAGTGGAGTAGGGTCCCTTACCTCGGGTCCGACTTGACTCGATCATTCTTTAATATCCTGAATAATAAACTTGAGTTAATTTCTACTTGATTAAGAACCTTTTTCAAGCTTATTATTCCTTTTATATCACTTATTTCCTTGTTATAAACACTATGTAATCATTAAGTTAATAATGATTGTTTTGTCGATATTTGGTTCTTAAGTCGAAAGTGGACTTCTTACAATTACATGTTGTTCGTGTGGCCAAAAGTTTATTATATCCAGAATTGTATTCATGATGTATATATCATATATGTCATATATATCCAGTACATGCATGCATTTATTACATTACATAATCATTTAGAGGTATGAAATGAAATGCACCGTTCATGGAGACGGTAAGCCGTACGTACGCATGAACGCTACTTCCATTTCTATTTCATATTTTCTGGAATGGAATCATAATGATATAAGAGTATATTATAATTCCAGTATAATAACATATATAATATCATTAATTTTATCCTTTACACATCCCACATATGGTATTAACGAATCAAATCACTTTTAGGGGGCGGTAGTCCGCACTTCCTAAAATGAAGATATCGTGTTTTACCCATAATGGAAACCATAAAGGTATGCCCAAAATGAAAAATCATAAGCTTAAGGAAAACATAAACATATTATATATCATATATAAAAATAGTGACATCATAATGGCCACCTTTGAAGGTGTTAAATGAGTGTTGAACAATCATCATTTCGGGTGGCAGAATTTCGCCATCCACGGAAACCGTATGTTCTTTAACCATTTGATGTAGTTGTGTGAGAGTGTAGCTCAAATAAATCTTATAACAACATCCTAGTATATTGATGATACTGGTGTTGTTACAAAAGAAGTAAATAAAAAGAGTTTAGGGGGTTGGAGAAGCAAAATAAAACAAATGAACATTAGAGAATGAATTACCTTAAAAAGTGTAAATCCTTTTGATTTGAGCCTAAAGGCTTCCTTTGAAAGGATTCTGCCCAAAGGGAATCCTCTAGGATTAGGAGAGGGATGTGGAGAGAGCAAATGGGCAGGGGTTGGCCGAGCCAAAGGCTTTAAGAGTGTGTGAAATGAGGTAGAGGTGGGGGCCTTTTATAAGAGGAGAGGAGGGGCACTTTTGGAATGTAAAGAAACATTACTTTATTTGAAAATGTGTTTCGGTTTTAAAAGGTCCCACATTGATATAATTTGTGGATAAGGTGATAAGGCATCGAAATACACTCATCCAATTGGTTTTGTCCATGTTTAGGTTGTAGATTTTTCATTATCTTTCCATTTTAATTAAATCGCCAAATAATGATGTCATCACTGCATCATTATTATGTCATAAATAATTTAATTTCTTTAATGTCTAAAAATTATAAAAAAAATACTATGATATAGGAAATCCTTTTAGCTTTCCAATTACTATTTATAATAAACATTTGTACTTGTATAACCCCACTTAAAAATTGTTTTCGTAAAACATATTATGTTTGTGTCATTTTCACTTTAACATTAAATAAAAAGTAATTTATGTCATTTCCCAACAAAAGTGGATCCATGGGGTCCCCAAGATGACCCATGGCTTTTCATGGTCGGCCATGACACAACCAATGAGGTTGAGACATGTGTCAAGTTCATTTCATTTTATTAAAGCATTATTTTTACCTTAAACTACACTAATTACCACTAAACGCGATTAAAAACATAATAAGTTACTATTCACCAAAAAATTATTTTTATCCCATTGAACCAAATTTTACTTCTTAATGACAACCATGTATGTCGGATTTTTGAAATTCAAAACACATAAGTGGTAAAATTTAATTTAAACGAAAAATCAGCTTTTATAATTACCACTTAGTGGTTTCACTATTCATCAAAAATTGAAGTTTTTCAGAAAATTACCAAAAATTCACCCTAAGCTATTTTTGATATTCCGAATTCAAAAATGAAGTATATTTTACAAAATTCAAAACATATAATTCACATTAATTAATTTAATAATTAATTCCCGCTGTCAGAGCAAAGAGCGTGTTTTTATAAAACAATTAGTATCAAAAGATTGACACCAGTTTAAGTTTAATTTCAAAGTGAAATTAATTCCAATGACCACCATTGGATTAAATGGTAAAAATATATTCTAATTTCACTTTAAAACCAATTCAAAAGATAATCTAATCATATAAATAAATTATATTAAAAAGAGGTTTTGAACTAAAATACAACATTTTACACTATTCATTAAAAAATGAACTTTATCAGAAAGATACCAAAAATTTACACAAAGTAAATTTTGATGTACAAATTCTAAAGAAGTGTTTTATTTGGTACAAAAGAATGTATAAGAGTGATCAAAACTATATTTAATGACAGTTCACCATTAAAAGGTGATAAGTGAACCTTTAGTGAAAACTAGGGCATATACGCCTAAAATTGAATTCTTTCCATATTTTAAGCCATTATATTTTATTGGATTGCGTGTTTGGTACGCCATCGGGCATAGCGTCCCCTTTAAAGTCATTTAAAGATTTTATTCACAAATATGGATAAATATGAAATGTCATATTCTTTATTTACCTGGGGTGTTACATCCTTCCCCCCTTTTGGGAATTGCGTCCTCGCAATTTTAAAATTGCGCTTGGAAACATCCTTGAAAGTCCCACATCGGAACAAAAGTTGGTAAAACAAAAACTTTAAAATAAAGAAAGATAAGTACAAAGGTCACCCGAGTTAACCCATACTAGGATTCCAAGTATGAAAATATGTACATGGAGGAAAAAACAAAGGGTCATGTTCTGATGGAGAGTGATAGAAAACATGTTTAGGAGAAAGTTAACCATGAGAAAATCACAAACTTGTGATGGGTTAAACGGTATTCGATTCCCCAGTAGGTAAAGTTAATAGACAACATTTTTGTTTTAAGTTACTTTTTATTGAGGAATTTATTCATAAGGAAACATAATCACTTATCACATTGACTTTCAACTTTTATTTGATTCCTTACACAAACTTATATTTTCTCCAAAAGATGAGTATTTAGGAAGACTTGTTTACATTAAGAGTACTATAATCAACTTCTAGAGAATCACCTAATCCACAAAATAGAACTATATACTTCCCATGTCTTTAGACTTTAACCAAAACCAAAACCAAAAAGGCTAGTACAAGATCAGATAATCCAGAAAAGGATAACCCTTTATAAAAAGAAAATCTATTCTTAATCTCCAAAATTTGTCCAACAAAACCCAAAGTTCAACAAGGACCATTTGTCCATAAAATTCTTCAAAGTAAACCAAACTAAGATTGAAACCCAAATATTTGAAGGATTTGGTCACATAGTCTTCCAACTTAAATCGTAACATTTATCTCCAAACAACATCAGTTGCTCCTAAAGTCTCGTATTGAAAAGTAATTATCCTAATCACATATCCTCCATGATAGGTTAATCATTTTCATAAATAACCCAAAATCAACTTACTCTTAATTCATAAAATCATATAACTAAAAAGAATCAGTCAAACTAACCAGGGACTTCACGTAGTCCAGTGGTAGGCGATAAATACCAGTCGCACTTTGGTTGTGGGTTCGATTCCCGCAGCTTTGTCCGACGCGACGGGTAGTCTCACGGTCTACGTGTTGTCCTTTTTCCAAAACTATATAATTCTTAAAACATTCCCCAAAATGAGAATAAAATCTTCAAGAATAATCATAACATATTTTAACCTCAAGTTTATCTCATGCCCTTTATTTTCCATCATATCATAGAGTAACCCATAATTACCTAAAAAAAATCAAGGATCATATAAACCCTAATGGTTACCTTAATAATTATTACCTGAATTTCCACATCGAGTTGGCCATATCGTACATGATGCACTAGAGAACTCACCAAGGTTCAAGTGGTTGATCATGACTCCTTGATATTTGGTTTAGAAAAACCATGAGTTTCCTCATTGAATCCTCCATTTTATCTAGAATCTTAATCATAGATCCACCACAGTTTCCTTCAAACCAATTGTCACTTTGGTGCCTGCGAGATCCAGCCATACTAAAAACAGAAATGTCAGTGTGAGTATATCAACAAAACCATCATGTACTAATGAGGAAGGTAGACACTAAGATACACTTACTCATTCACTTTATCTAAAACTAGGACCCTTTCTGAAATCCTAACCATTATGGTAATGTCACTTATGCTTAAAGAATACCCTAACCTCTAATGTTATCTAAACCGACCTTTGATACCAACTATAAGGCCCTAGCCTTAATCCTTACTTAATCTTGAGTTATTACAAGATTACACATTGAGGATCTTTTCAGGTTTAGAGTTTTAGAGAATTAGATCATGAAACTTGCATTACATTCCACATTTAAACAAAGTGGTTATATAAAAGACAGTATTCATTCTTCCCATCAATGGGAACATATTTAAAATGAAACATGGATTCTTTCTTGACACATCCTCGACACTATCATCACATCATGTACCTTTCCCTTGACCTGTGAAAAACATTTCAAAAACTTGGGATGAGCATAAAAAGCTCAGTAAGGGTTATAAAAATATGGAAAGGAAACATGAGTTCATATATACATAAGAATGAAATCATACTTTACCCATAAAACATAGGCATATCAAATCATGAATAAATCATAGAAAACATAAGACATAAAGGTAACTTGAGGCATTAATAACATTCTTACGTAGGGAGTAACCATCTTGGTTACGTTTGGAATACCCATCACAGTATATTCCCTAAATCTCTTCGAAGAAACCTTAACGTTTCACTCCTTCGCGTTACCCAATGCATTGGAGAGCTATATCGGGCTCACCCGCCCTTAGTTTATCACGGAACCACCCGTTCTTCATAACAATGCCCAATAACCATAACATAATCGTATCACATAAAACATGAATAAAGGAAACATAACATTTCCACATTTCAATCACAATATATCATTTTGGGATATTGAAATAATGAATCCATTCAAAAAGAAACCATTTCCAAAACCATTTAAAACATTTAATAAAGAGATCTTTGAATCAAAGTTTCCCATACCACCTTGAAGCTTTTAACATTTTAAGCCATTAATATCCATATAAATAAATCCTTAAAAGCATTTTGAAAACATGGATATTAATAAGAACAAATAATTAAAACATTTAAAACGATATTTTGGTTAAAGGGGTTTTACCAAAATTAGAGACACTTGAATACAATAATCGAGGAATAACATTTAGTCAGAACTTTATAATATCATGAGAATAAAAGGATTCATGATATAATACTCCAAAGGACAGTATATACACCATATAAGAGTGAATTGGTGTATAACAACAATGAACCCTCAATAGAAATGTCAAATGTGATGAAATCCCTTATAAAGAAGGTATCCTTAAATTAAGGACAAATCAATCTCAAAATATGTGTGACAAATATAAATACACCCAATATAAGTGGATATTATGTGTAAAACAATAAAAGGACATTCACACATATTCAATGGATTACATATTCAATGACTACATGTTGATCCCAAAGAAATCGAAATTGGGTTAAAAAGTTCCTTTGACAGCCTAACGACATCACATCAAAATGAGTTGATGAGAGATAAAAAGTGTATCTCATCACTTGGACATAAAATTTACATCAATAAGGATATATGAGAACATATCCCAACATAACAATATGTAAATTAAAAGACCCAACAAAAGAAGTCTTTTAAAAAGATGATGGTGAAAGGTTCCCTTACCGACTTGGGTATCTTTCAAAACATACACCCCATGAAAGAAGGACAATAAATCATTGATGTAAATACTCATAAAAGAAATTATATTACACAAAGAGTAGAATAATGGGCTGTACATACACCACTCAAAGGAAATTGTGGCAAATGTAGCATAAATCTCACGGGAATAAAAGTGAGATGAAAAATCCCTTATGAAAACTCGGCAGCCTAACGGCGCCACTTAAAACTTCCAAAAATGGATTGATGAGATCAAATAGGGTATCTCATCACATTACAAAAAAAATGTAAATAAATAGGAATATGGAATAACATCCCTCATCATAACAAATATGAGCTTAAAAGAAGTGACATAAAGGGGAGTACTTAAAGAGAAAGAGAGAGGTTAGATCTCTTACGAAAATTCGGCAGCCTAACGGCGCCACTCAAAACTTCCAAAATAGATTGATGAGAGAGAATAGGGTCTCTCATCACATGAACATAAAAATTACAGTAAGATTAATATAAAATAACATCCCAAAAACAAGAAATATGATCTTTAAAAGGAATGACATAAAAGAGTGTACTTAAAAAGAAAGAGTGGAATAGGGTCCCTTACCTCGGGTCCGACTTGACTCGATCGTTCTTTAATATCCTGAATAATAAACTTGAGTTAATTTCTACTTGATTAAGAACCTTTTTCAAGCTTATTATTCCTTTTATATCACTTATTTCCTTGTTATAAACACTACGTAATCATTAAGTTAATAATGATTGTTTTGTCGATATTTGGTTCTTAAGTCGAAAGTGGACTTCTTACAATTACATGTTGTTCGTGTGGCCAAAAGTTTATTATATCCAGAATTGTATTCATGATGTATATATCATATATGTCATATATATCCAGTACATGCATGCATTTATTACATTACATAATCATTTAGAGGTAAGAAATGAAATGCACCGTTCATGGAGACGGTAAGCCGTACGTACGCATGAACGCTACTTCCATTTCTATTTCATATTTTCTGGAATGGAATCATAATGATATAAGAGTATATTATAATTCCAGTATAATAACATATATAATATCATTAATTTTATCCTTTACACATCCCACATATGGTATTAACGAATCAAATCACTTTTAGGGGGCGGTAGTCCGCACTTCCTAAAATGAAGATATCGTGTTTTACCCATAATGGAAACCATAAAGGTATGCCCAAAATGAAAAATCAGAAGCTTAAGGAAAACATAAACATATTATATATCATATATAAAAATAGTGACATCATAATGTCCACCTTTGAAGGTGTTAAATGAGTGTTGAACAATCATCATTTCGGGTGGCAGAATTTCGCCATCCACGGAAACCGTATGTTCTTTAACCATTTGATGTAGTTGTGTGACAGTGTAGCTCAAATAAATCTTATAACAACATCCTAGTATATTTATTATACTGGTGGTGTTACAAAAGAAGTAAATAAAAAGAGTTTAGGGGGTTGGAGAAGCAAAATAAAACAAATGAACATTAGAGAATGAATTACCTTAAAAAGTGTAACTCCTTTTGATTTGAGCCTAAAGGCTTCTTTTGAAAGGATTCTGCCAAAAGGGAATCCTCTAGGATGAGTAGAGAGATGTGTAGAGAGCAAATGGGCAGGGGTTGGCCGAGCCAAAGGCTTGAAGAGTGTGTGAAATGAGGTAGAGGTGGGGGCCTTTTATAAGAGGAGAGGAGGGGCACTTTTGGAAAGTAAAGAAACATTACTTTATTTGAAAATGTGTTTTGGTTTTAAAAGGTCCCACATTGATATAATTTGTGGTTAAGGTGATAAGGCATCGCACTACACTCATCCAATTGGTTTTGGCCAAGTGTAGGTTGTATATTTTTTATTATCTTTCCATTTTAATTAAATCGTCAAATAATGATGTCATCACTGCATCATTATTATGTCATAAATAATTTAATTTCTTTAATATCTAAAAATTATAAAAAAATACTATGATATAGTAAATCGTTTTAGCTTTCCAATTAATATTTATAATAAAAATTTGGACTTGTATAACCCCACTTAAGAATTGTTTTCGTAAAACATATTATGTTTGTGTCATTTTCACTTTAACATTAAATAAAAAGTAATTTATGTCATTTCCCAACAAAGGTGGATCCATGGGGTCCCCAAGTTGACCCATGGCTTGTCATGGTCGGACATGACACAACCAATGAGGTTGAGACATGTGTCAAGTTCATTTCATTTTATTAAAGCATTATTTTTACCTTAAACTACACTAATTACCACTAAACGCGATTAAAAACATAATAAGTTACTATTCACCAAAAAAATTATTTTTATCCCATTGAACCACATTTTACTTCTTAATGACAACCCTGTATGTAGGATTTTTGAAATTCAAAACACATAAGTGGTAAAATTTAATTTAAACGAAAAATCAGCTTTTATAATTACCACTTAGTGGTTTCACTATTCATTAAAATTTGAAGTTTTTCAGAAAATTACCAAAAATTCACCCTAAGCTATTTTTGATATTCCGAATTCAAAAATGAAGTATATTTTACAAAATTGAAAACATATAATTCACATTAATTAATTTAATAATTAATTCCCGCTGTCAGAGCAAAGAGCGTGTTTTTATAAAACAATAAGTATCAAAAGATTGACACCAGTTTAATTCTAATTTCAAAGTGAAATTAATTCCAATTACCACCATTGGATTAAATGGTAAAAATATATTCTAATTTCACTTTAAAACCAATTCAAAATATAATCTAATCATATAAATAAATTAGATTAAAAAGAGGTTTTGAACTAAAATACAACATTTTACACTATTCATTAAAAAATGAACTTTATCAGAAAGATACCAAAAATTTACACAAAGTAAATTTTGATGTCCAAATTCTAAAGAAGAGTTTTATTTGGTCCAAAAGAATGTATAAGAGTGATCAAAACTATATTTAATGATGGTTCACCATTAAAAGGTGATAAGTGAACCTTTATTGAAAACTAGGGCATATACGCCTAAAATTGAATTCTTTCCATATTTTAAGCCATTATATTTTATTGGATAAATGTATAAACATTTAAAAACAGATATAATCATATTTTAGTTATTTCTATCCATTCCCGCCATTAGAACGGCTACATGTTAACTACCATTTAAAATAATATTATTTTATTATTAGAGTGCAACGTAAGATTCCCAAGAAACTCGTTGTTGCGTGTTGGGTACGCCATCGGGCATAGCGTCCCCTTTAAAGTCATTTAAATATTTTATTCACAAATATGGATAAATATGAAATGTCATATTCTTTATTTACCTGGGGTGTTACACGATCCAGGTTTTGGATCAGATTATATTTATATAATACTCTTAGAAGTGGGTTATTTCTATGTGGAGGGGATTAGGTTTCATCATGGAACTAAACCCGTAATTTTATTCTAGTGTGTGTGTGTGTTTTTCATTATTTATAAATCATTAAACTGATTTTGTTTTTATGTTATAAACCAAATGGGTTATTTGATAGTTAGTATTTAATTTTGTTTATATAATTATTTTATTATGTAAATTTATTTGAAAAGTTAATTCAATTTTAATTTTCTTTAACTGATATGTAATCATACATTGAGAAATATTTTAAAAGATAAAAATTATATTGAATTGCTATTATGATTAACTAGTAAAATTTATTTTAGTTTTCTTTTATTATTGTCTGTTATAATTAATTGATGTTTTTTATTTAGAACTCAATTAACCCCCCCCCCCTCTTGAGTTTTTTTCTTTGAAAAACATTTGGTATCAAAGTTTTTTCAAAACAATTTCAACTATTATTTTAATTAGGTTTTAAACATCCTAAATTTATATGGGTCATAAATTTATTTCATTAAATGAATCATAGAAAATAAAGTTTTTCAACTAGTATACCACCCATTTTGGTTGAACTAACTATTCTCAATGGAAAATAAATAAGAAAATAAACATTGGAAACATGGGCTTTAAAATATACGCTACTATTGATGATAAGTTTGAGTTACCAAAGAATTTGTGAGATACATTGGATGATGCTACTAATAAATTTATAACAATAAATGTAAATCCATGAATTCTATTTATTGAACCTTGGAAGATTGAAAATTTAATAAAATAACTTATTGTAAAAATTCATATGATATTTTTGAGAAAATACCCATTTTTCGTGAAGGAACCAATAATGTGAAGTAAATAAGATTAAAAACTTATACAATTAAATATGATACATTTACGAAAAAACTAAATCAGCTTAATTTTTACATGTCTCTCAGGTTCAATGAGATTGTTAATATGATGGATTCTTTTGGGAGTCTAGTTTTTTATAAAGACCAAATCATGTGACTGCTAAGATTCTTACTAGAATAATTTAGACGAACCTCAACCTCAATTAGAGAATGTAGTGATATTAGTAAGCAACCTATCAAGGAGATGATTGGTAAGTTAATGATGTAGAAGGAGGAACATAAATATTATAGAGAAGAGGATGATTAACCTAAGAGTAATTATATAGCATTCAATTCTACAACACTAATATAGAATGAAAAAGTTCAAGTTGAACTCTCAAGTGACTAGGAATCTCTAGACGAAAGTGATGATGAAATGTTCCATCAGGACAAATGATTTCAAATGTTTTATAAGAAAATTAAATTTCATAAGAAACCAAGATATAAACGAAAAATAAAAATATGGAAGAAGTTAGAAAAAATATTGGAAGAGGTATTCTACTCAAAACGAAATAGTGTGTTTAAAATATAAAAGGAAAGTCCCTATCAAATAAAATGACCCCAAGATAAAGTATAAGAAGAAGTTTGATAACAGGGATAGGAAATACAAGAAAGAAATAAAATAATCCTAGAGTGATTATGGAGGAAACTATAGTAAATTTTACTTGACCCATGTGAAAAAAACATGATAGAGAAATCATTAGTTTCATGGAAAACACATCAAAGGTATGTAATACCTTTCCTATATATCATTTAAATACATTTAATAATTTAAGAGAAGTGAATAATGATTAAAATATATAAATTGAGGAGGTGTTTTAATATTTTAATACAGTAGAATATATATTCAATATGCTTAAATATAAGAACACAATTCTAATGAAAATTAATTCCTTGACTATTAATTCCGAATCAGATCTTGTTGTACAAAAGGAGAAAAATTCTCATTTATTAACGAAAAAAACTAATCTAAAATTATGAAATGAGAAAATGAAAAATTATTTATAGATATTCATGAAGTGTATAAAAACACTCACTCAAGAACTAGGGAGAAAATAACACTAATGTATATCACTGGATTATGTTATCAACCTAGAAAGAGAAGAATTGTTAAGAGAACATTTGTTTATAAATCCAATTTTATAAATTTTACTGGTAGTTTTTCTTCAAGTAGACCTAACCGTGTTTCTATTTAGAAAAGATCATTATCAAGTTATAGGAAAACAATTATGA
This sequence comes from Viscum album, assembly GCA_963277665.1. NCBI lineage: Eukaryota > Viridiplantae > Streptophyta > Magnoliopsida > Santalales > Viscaceae > Viscum > Viscum album. The sequence goes on from CAUJRU010000088.1 coordinate 1,793,799, forward strand.
GATTATAGGTTCTTAAATCCCTAATTAATGATATTTATGGACCCAATATGATTTGGGTACCAAAATAATTTTTCATATAAATAGTATTATGTAGGGTAACTGTAACGACCCAAAGTTTTTCAATGGAAATTACCTTCTTATAATCATGTTATAAAATCACATTAAAACACAACATAATGAACTAATAAGTGCTAATTGAACTCTAAACAAAAGTTTGTCACTTCTGTATTGGGAAGTTTCAGAATCTGACATACATGGTAGTGTTCAAGATGATTTTTGGAGTCTAATAAAATAAAAATAATTTTTAGTGAATAACAATCTACCCATATGAATAGTATAATACACCTATGAATAGTAATATTGTAGAGACCCGAAGCTTGACGTACATGGACAATACATTAATTTTGCGGAATGCATAATACATAACAAAAATAGACACACAAGGATCGTAATAGTTTAGTGTCTTTGGAAACTCGGAATATAATCTTCTAATCCTATTGAAGGATCTTCAACAACTCTCATAACGATCTTCCCCTTTTTGTTTCCTTACATAAAACCTTTATTTATTTCATGGGAAAAATAAAACATAAAAAGGGTAAGCTCAAATGCTCACTAAGGGAAAACATAGAGAACATAAAACAATCCATAAACATTTGAAAGTAAAAACTTGAACATGAAATTTAAACATCAAAATCTTGAGCAAAGACATAAATCGTGGAAGTACGTAAGGAATATATCATAATGGAACATCAAACATGAAAAAATATAAACGAAATAAAACAAGTAATTGTGGTAACCATTCAGCACATGATATGATTTCTATAGTAGCCAAGACATTACTGCCAAGACCATCTTAGTGGACAAAGTCCCTTTCTGAATCGAGTTCACTCCTCATTTCAGTCCTGAAACACTAAACCGGATTAACATACCATTCCAGCCATGTCTATCTCATTAGATATAAATATTTACCCAATTAATTGGAGGGAGATATAGGTCCCCCCCATATCATAATGAAATCATTCTTACTTGTGCCACAAAATAAACATTCATCACTCATAATAACCCAACGAATAAAATGGGTTTCATAAACATCATCCCATCATCACATAATCTATATAATAGAAATGGATATCATTTCATAATAAAAAATGAGAAACCATGTAAATCATAGATACTTTATACTTGAAACATACACATATGAAATAATGTCATCTTATATGGAAAATGGTTTTGATAAAACACTTGAAATGAATTCTTGAGGAAAATATCCATTCTTCTTAAAAAAAAAATTTCACGAAACATCATGAAATTTTAAAAGAAAAATATTTTTTTGAAAATAGTCATGAAATATTTTGGAGTAAGCTTCATGCAAATAAGGCTTTATAAAACCGTGAAAATCCGTTCGTGTCGTAAAATTTAAAAAAACATTCTTCTTGTACTTTTGCCAGAAAAGTCAAAAAGTACCTCGTAAAATAAAGATTCCTTACACACCATTTAGTAAAAGTAAAAAATGTGTAAAAAGGACTTTAAAAATACATGAAACCATTTTTAGAAATCACGGACATGTATTATAAATATAACCCCAGTAAATAATTACGAATAAACAATCTCAGATAAGAATGAGATTGGAATAATTATCCCTTACCTTAGGACTGATATGCTTCGTATGGATCCGAACCTCCTGTATAATGATTTAAATAATTTAATTGACTTATTACATAATCATATTCATTGTTATGATATCATATATGTTTCACTTATGACTTTATATTACCCTTTCTTTTGTAAATTCCATGTTAAAGCAGCATTTCGGGTAAAATCATTTCATTTATCGTATGTGTTTCGACTTGTCTTTCTTGATATTATTACTTATATCCTAATTTACATAATTCCAGAATGTAAAACATTATTTATATATAATATATATTCATCATATACATATATATTATACATCAATAAAAGGAATGAAATACACCGTTCAGGGAGACGGTAGGCCGTACGTATGCATGAGCACTGTTTTCATTTCCTTATTGAATTGAATGAAACTAAATAGATGAAAAACATATATATACATATATATACATAAATCCATTAGAATTATTATTTAATATATTTCATTATTATTCATTATATAAACATTATGATCATTCATGTATGGTTAACATGGAGAATGAATCTCATCGCGTCGTGGAGACGGTAGTCCGTACGTACACACGAGCGATGATATCGTTCCCATAATTATTGAACAGAATTGGAGTGGATGGTATAATATATCAGAATCATTATGATGTTATAATAACCATATATAGTTATTCTTTATACCATTATACCCATCCATGTAAGGTTTTGGTGGAAAAATAGATTACACCACGGCGTGGAGACGGTATTCCATACGCATGCACGCGCAGTGATTTTGTTTTCCATAGGTTGGATATAAGGTGAAATGGTGTTTCTTCATATTTATAATAACATATCAGTATTTGAGGGATACTTATGTTATTACTTCATAATGAAACAACTAATGAAGAGGGAGTATAAGAAGAATGGAACTTGAAGAAAACGATAGAAGGTATTACCTCTTTCTCGAAGTGCCTCCTTTAAGTTTTCTCTTAGGGCACTAGAGTTGGACTTTTGAGAAGACCAGTAACTCTAGTAGGTTTCTAAGGAAGTGGGGAAGTGAAATGGGCAGGGGTTTTCCAAGCATCAAAGCTCAAAATGGTGTGCGGAAGAGAGGGAGGAGGTTCCCTCTTATAAGGGAGGAGAGGGGAACCTTTGGAATCCTCAAAAATATTAGTTTAATATAAATTTAAACCCCACATAAAAACCTCCCAAAATGACTCAATTAAAATATTAAATACGATAGGGTTGTAATATCATCAAAAAATAAAATTTATACGTGTTTTTATTTTATTTTAAGCCTTATCATTTTGATTTATCCTTGTTTAATCTATTTAAGTTTATTTGTGGTAATAAAATTATAAATTTTAAATGGTTATAAATAATCACTTATGTGTTGTTAATTTTCCATTATTGGATACTTTATTACATTTTATACTATATAAATTTTAATTTATAATTTTTAAATATTTTTGTGATTTTTAAACAATTTAATAATATATTATTTTTATAAAATAACAATAGTGTCAATTTTGACACTATTCATTTATTTGAATTTAAATAAAATATATACAGAATATATGTTCGAAATAAAAGCTTTAACAGATTCATAAAATTTAATAAGTATCTAGAAAATTAGTGGAGAACATTAAATAGTTCATATAATATTTATTTTAATATTTTTAAAACCATTTATTTGATATTTTAATTAATAATATAATTTCAACATCACTATTGTGTCATAATTAAGGATAATTATTTAATCCCAAAAAATTCTAAATAAATTCATATGATTTAGATAATTGTATTAGATTTATGGAGGCTATTCATGTTCGATGTTTCATTAATTTTATCTCTAAAGTAAAATTATTATACTTATAAGATTTAAGAAAGTGACATGTTGTCACTTTCTTTGGTTTTAATAATAATTAAATTATTTTCATTTAAAAAGTCCATTAAATGAATCTAATCTAACTTTTAGGTGATATGGGTCGACTTTTAGTCATCCAATAGGATTTTTTAAGGTGTTAGGGTAATTTTATAATCTTATATTTAGCCTTAATTACCCGATTTACCTTTAACTATGGTAAATAAAATTTACCGTACTTACTATTCATAATGCCGAAAAAATAAAAAGTAGCTTATTAACATAATTTTGACCCACTGATTCCAAATATGGAATCCATTTTTCCATATTCAATACTCAAAAGTTTCGGAAATTAAATTAAAATTAATCCTGTTGTCGAAAGAAAACGGGTTTTTATTTAAAACATTGCAAAAGACTGAATTGATTTAACCTACGAATTCAAGGTAAAATCAATGATAATGACATACATTATATTAAATGGTAAAAATATATTCTATTTATACTTTTAAACCATTAAATATTATAATTTAACCATATAAATTATTACAGTGAAAAAATTTGTTTTTAATTAAAATATAGCATGTTTTTACTATTCATTAAAATATGAAAGTTATCAAAAAAATATCAAAACTTTATCCAATGTAAATTTTTATATCCTGATTCAAAATAAGAAGTTTATTTTTTAAAATTGAACTTATAAACATGTCAAAAACTAGATTTAATGTGGGTGCGCCATCAAAAGGTGGCAAAACTGCATTTTTTGAAAAATACTTATTTTACCCGAAAAATTTATTTTGTTCTCATACCATGTTCTAGAAAATGTGTAAGATGAATAATAATGTTATAAAATTCAAAATTTGGTTAATACTCTTCATAAAAGCTAGTTTATAATAATATTATAATAATATATCACTATTTAGTAAAACCCAGTATTGCGTACAACACACACTATCGAGGAAGGTCGCGGTTGCGTGTAATGAAAGGAAAGTCAGGGTTGCGTGTAGTGCAAGACTTCTTTGTTGTTTTGTATAAAATAATCCAACAATATTTCATTTATAAATTTAATATATATATATATATACACTCAATGTTGCGTAAAATGACTCTTATAAAATGAACATGAAATTGTGTGTAACACAATCCAAGAATAGTGTTGTTTATACCTCAAGATAATACAATGTGGCGTATAGAACAAGATAATATTATTTTAGCATAAAACACATGACATCAAATAAATTAAAAAGAATACTTATCATAAAAAATCAGGTTGTTACATTCTACCCCCCTTAAAATTAATTTCTCCCTCGAAATTCATTGGGGTTATACATGGTTTTCCATTAGAAAGTTTCTTTAATTGCAACACACATCATAAAATGAAATACCAAAACTTAACTTTGAAAACTAAATTATGAAACGTAATGGTAACCCAAATTAACTAATCACTGGGTTTCCACATAGGAGAACATAGGTGAAAATATGGATATGGAAGAAAAATCTAACCATCAAGTCCTGATGGAGAGTGGTAGAGGACATGGCTATAAAAAAGCCAACAATCACAAAGCCATATATTTGTGATGATATAAGGTACCATCTGATTCATCAGATATAAGGGCACTATGACAACATTTTTGGTTTTCAGGATCATTTCTCTAATGTTGAAGAATTTTCGAATCAAAAGAAATACTTACTTGATTTTGGTAAAATCTCAAAGTTGTTCATGCCTTGAACAATTTCCACTTCATCTATTAAATAAATGAAGTTGAATTTTTCATTCATGAAGTGTTATAAGATCATGTGATAGAATGATGAGTCATTCCATCTTTTTCAAACAAAAGGTTAGAAAAAGTTATCAAATATACATAAGTCCATCTATAGTGTGATTGATCGTATACGATTCCAAAAATGGACTTATACTTCAACTATCATACTGATTAATAAAATAAAACTAATTTCTACTAACCAGGAACTTTTTGTTGGCCAGTGGTATGCGATAAAGGCCTGTCACACTTCGGTTGTGGATTCGATTCCCACAACCATGTCCGACGCGACGGGTTGTCGTCCATCCTACAGGTTATCCTTTTTCTAAAACTATACTATCATAACATTTCAGAAATAAAAAGTTATATCCTTAACCAATACTATATGATGTCCATTCCAACCATTAGGCTTGTCGAAAATACTTTTGTCTGATTATTAGAAATTTCATCTTCCGAGCATGTGAATTCCGTCATTTGTCCCCCATATATCACAAGATATATCTTTTTGGTCACATTCCAAACATGTGAATACCTTAATCATGTATTCTTTTGAAACATGAATTACCATAGAACCTTAGTGAAAACATAAATTCTGTCAAAATTTAACTCTTTTCACATACAAAAATCCCAAATAAAATCCATATACTCAAATCATGATATCACTTTGTCCTTTTATCAGCCATGAGCTCATGAATACTATCAAACATACTATTTTCTCCTTATCCCTTCATTATGCGCATATCATATTCTTTCCAAAAATATATGAATAACTTTTCATTTTTACCAGTACCATTTAACATATACTTTCAAATACTTTAGGAAAAACAATAGTGTAACAATATTTAGTACCATACATTATTCTTAATAAACACACAATCATTCCACTAACTTCTTAAACCACTAGCTGATCCTCATTGTTTCATTCATCTCATATTTCATTTGTTGTATCTTCATCATCATC